>WHYT01017449.1:805016-861226 GCA_009806455.1 Tetrax tetrax | reverse complement strand
CCGACAGTATTTTCTCAGAGGCATTTGGGGCTGAAAGCGTTCGGGTATTGCTTCCCCCCCCCGCCCCCCCTCCCCGCCCCAAATAAGCAATTTATTGCAATTTTCAATTCGAAGTCGAGGACGGGGAGGAGGGGAGAGGACTTGGCGTTGAGAAGTGGCTTTTTGTGCGAGGGAGTTTACACAGCCTTGAGGCGATCCCCCTCCCTCTTTCCAAAGGATTTTGAGAGACGCTTTCGCTGTGATATAGGGGCTACAATTACCCTTTCGGCAGGTAAGGCACGGGAATAGCAACCGGACTCGGATCTCGGGTAGGCGAAACAAACTTATCTGCGCTCTAGATTTTTTTTTTTTTTCCTTTGGTAAGCGGAGGATGGTGAAATCTTTTCGGGGCTTCCTTCCTTCCTAGCCACCAGGGACCCGTGCTAGGAGTTTAAGAAAGGGTTTCCCCACACTGAAATTTCTTTTTCCAGGTGCTTAATACACACTATTTTAGTTTCTTAACACTCTGGAGAAAGCAATCTGTAACAGATTTCACCGTTTTGGGAGGCACCTGAATATAATCCAATATCCCCGCCTCTCTTTGACTAGCCAAATCTTCCAAGTTGGTACCTAGAGGTATCCATTTTAAGCTCTTTAATATTTCCCTGCATCTCTAAACCGCCATTTTAATTAACAAAAAGCCAATTTCCCAGCCGTCTTGGAAAGTGCGGTGAAGCAGGTTAAGAAACCAATTGCTCGGAACAGCCAGCACTTAGAAAAAACGAATGTGTGAGCCATCCTTCCCTCCCTAGGATGGCTTCTGTTCTCCCGATTGGGCTTGGGTGAAGTTATACTGTGATTTATCAGATAGTTTAACTCCCAACTCCCTCTTCTTGTAAGTCAGCATTAAACCACCTCCTGGGTGCTTTGTAAATACAGCTTTAGCATTTTTTCATGCAGCAGATTGACATGTTGACGATTCTGCTTTAAGGAATGTGACAATAAAGTGGAAAACCAAAGGCTGGCAAGCACTTCATCAAGGATAAAAAGGTTCTGCTGTAAGGATGTCACTCAATTTATTGTGAAAGTCGAATGAATTACGTTTAATGAAAGTGCTCCCCAGATGAATATTACCAGCAATTTCCTGAGTTGGCTCTGTCAGATTGATATGAGGAAATGCCAACCCATATCAAAAAAGATCTCCAATCTCAATTACTATGCAAGCTTTCGAAGAGCTCCTTTTTATTGATATGATATATATTGGCGGGTTCTCAATGCTGTGGAAACTGCTCTCTGTTCAACGGGACAGCGTATTTCCTAGTTTATTGTTTAACCCTACGATTTTCTGACAGTTGTTTAAAATTCTGCTAGTGCCCTTCTTTTGCAGAAGGGGAAACCATCTCTCATCCACTTTGCCTTTCCGTGACCTAGAGAGATCAAAGTTGTGTGTCTGGCAGAGAGCAGGGGCGATGCTCATTGCAGCAAGTTTGTTCAGCCTGGATGGACAAAGCCGAAGGTCAAGAGAAATAACTCGGCTGAGACAATGGCGTTGGATCCTCTCATTTTCAGTGTATTTCTAGGCGGTAATCCAGACCACGGCAGTATTTGTTATGACTAGCAATCCCAATATTCCCGCCCTTTCTTCCTCATTCCTCTAGGGCTTCTTTGGGCAAATTAGAAATTCACTAAGCCCGCGAAGAGAGAGAAAAGCTCTTAATGTCGCCTCATCTGCATAAGAATTGACTTTGTGAGAGGCTTTTCGGTTCTGATTTAACTACTATGACATCAGTCGCTGCTTAGAAATACAGCTTCTTTTCCCAGAATCCATCTTGCGGGGCTTTTTTTTTTTTTTTGATTAAAGGAGGGATTCCGCCAGGTTTTTTTTAATAATACTTCCCCCTTCTCTTTCAATATTTAAATCGAAGAAGAGGCAGAAAGAGACGGTGTTGAAGGATAACCGGGAGGTGCTCGGTACTCTGCAGCAGGATGGGGACACGAGCACCTTCACACGTGGAGCCGTGCTCCTTGCATGCAGCATTAAAGAGGAAGCAGAAAGAGCTTGTCGTTATCACACGTCGGGTTAGTTTTTTTTTTCCTGTTCGTTACTGGATCCGCGCCTAAAACTTTCTTCAGCGCATGATAAGTCCATGTGATTTTTAATTTTTTTTTTTTTTTTAAGTGTTTTTCTCCCCCCTCTGCCGGAGGTACTGAATGTTCCGAGCCGCGGAAGGCTCATGCAAGCGCTGCGGAGAGAGCGGACAAGGACCTGCAGACGAACCAGCACAAGGCTGGCTGGCAGGTGCCCGGCTCCGCTCCCAGCCGCCCCGTCCCAGGGCCGGCGCCCCCCGCCTCGGCCGCCCGCGGCAGTGCCGTGCAGCACCCTGGAGAGCTCCCGGGATAGTCCGTCCGGCGCGCCAGGACCGCGGACAGCGCCCGGCCCCGCCCCACTCCGCGCTCCAGCGGGGGCGCGCTTGGCTGCGCGGGGACCAGGCCGGCCCTTGGGAACTTCTCTTTCACAAACGCCCTCTCCCGGGCCAGTCAATGTTTCGGGCCACTGCTGCTCAGACCTCGCCCGAAACCAGCTCTGGACTTGGGGTTTGGCTGCCTGTGTTAGTTTTCCTGAAGGAAGAAGCAGGCGGGTGGACAAGCACATGGATGTATTCACTGTTGCTGCTGACTGACTTTCTTTTAATAGTGAAGCAGTTGCTTTATTTTCTGGGGAAAAACTGACCAGAGGGGCAATACATGAGTGTGGAGTGGAGCAGGCACGGGATCTTGGATTTAATCATCTAAGATCCTGGGCAGGATGAGTCTACGGATCAGGGAAGCTGTTATGGGATGCTCGAGTTTGTTTCATTCCATCCAAGGACCACATCATCCTCTCCTTTTGGAGAGAAATCAGAGACATCCAAGAGCATCAGAGTCAAAATGGGCTGTGGGACATGGCTGACACTGACATGTGAGAGTAGGGAGTGATTTATTAATAATGACATTTTCTATTCTGTGGGTCATGGTAGGAGTAGCTCTCGGATATAGCTGATGTCGTTTTTGGGGTAGTGGCACTCTAAGGTACCTGTGAGGGGCAACCAGATCTTGTACCTTCCACTTGCTTGTGTCTTGGCAGCCAGTGCTCAGGGTATCTCCCAGCTCCCTCCTTTCTTTCAAGAGGAGATGATCACAGGAAGTGCCTCCACCCCTCTAAATCCCCACTTGCTATCTTTGGAGCTGTTCCCTAGAGGTTTGCTGCCTGAAAAGCACGTTTCAATGAAACACTGACTTTTGACAAGGCAGGTTTAAGTAGATGACTGATGGAGAGTCCTTCAATAAGGAGTGTGATGGGAATTGACTGGGCTGAGAGGAAAAACAACCCACAATCTCCACCAACCCTCTAGACAAAACCATGAGCCATTTATTCCTCATCCCTATTTTCCCATGCATATTGGTATGATTGTGATGTTTTTGCTAGATGTGAACATTTTCCAGTCCTTTTTGATTACACCATGTCCCCATGTGTGGTGCCTGGAAACTGTATTGTCTGTTTCAGAGATATTGCTTTTATCTTCCAAATGCCACCCTCATTAATGTCAGTGTCTTGCAGTCCAACTAGTGACAAATGTCTCAGGGACATTCATCTGCCTTGCACGCTGCATCCATCTCTCCAGGTGCCCTGCCTTTTTCTCTCCAAGGAGAGGTTTAGTAATATTTTCTTCCTTGCCCTCTGTGTCTGCTATGAAATGATTTCTCTGCTAGTTGGTCTCTGTCCTGTCTGTTTACGTGTTAGTTTTGCCAGTGCCTTCTGCGGTATCACCTCTCCTGTTAATCTGTTTCATTACTTTGATGACAGATTGACCAGTGCATGGAAGATAATCTGCTCTTTCCACATCTGCACATTGTTGAAGGGGGAGAAATTAGGCTTTTTCGCTTTTAACTAAAGAACAAAGAGCTTGGTTGTTTCTTTCTGTGTATAGCCCAGTTGTTTCTTATTGTATCTGCCTGTGATTGTTCTGATTTTTTTCTGAACTTTTGAAAAACTGGTAAATTAAACATGCCTGTGTTATTTCAGTGTATATTTCCTTAAACTTTGGTGACAGAATCATAGAATCATAGAATGGTTAGAGTTGGAAGGGACCTTCAAAGGTCCAAGCCCCCTGCAAGGACCGGGGACATCCCTGACTAGATCAGGTTGCTCAGAGCCTCATCCAGCCTGGCCTTGAATGTTTCCAGGGATGGGGCTTCCACCACCTCTCTGGGCAACCTGTTCCAGTGTTCTACAACTTGCATTGTAAAAAATTTTTTCCTAATATCCAGTCTAAATCTACCTCCCTCTATTTTAAAACTGTTACCCCATGTCCTATCACAACAGGCCCTACTGAATAGCCTGTCCCCATCTTTCCTGTAGGCCCCCTTGAGGTACTGGAAAACCGCTATCAGGTCTCCCTGGAATCTCCTCTTCTCCAGGCTGAACAGCCCCATCTCTCTCAGCCTGTCCTCATAGGAGAAGTGCTCCAGCCCTCTTATCATCTTCGTGGCCTTCCTCTGGACCTTCTCCAACTGGTCCATGTCCTTCTTAGCTGGACAGGCTCCCTAGGCTCAGTCGACTCCTTTTAGCAACAGAGCTGACAGCCAAAACAATACCAGGAAGGAAGTGATCTAGTAGCCTCAGTTCTTATACATATATATAAGATATATTCAATTTATGTTATTTACTTAGAAAGAAACATAAAGCCTCACTTAAAATCTAACCAATACAATGTCCTTGCTTGAAAACCAGAGGATGCTACTTACCTTGCTAGTTAGAATATCTGATGCTTTGATCCAGAAATCCCTGAACGCAGTAAAGATATCTAACAATTCCAGTAGTTTTCAATCTGTGAGTATAGGGATTCTGCCTGATACTGCGTACCTATGTCAGAAATCATATAAGTAGCATTACGAATGATTAGTGATCATCATGTCTTACGCTCCTGCTCCCCACCCCGCCTGGCCATCTGTGTCCCCCCCCAGTGTCAGCCTTGTATTATGTGTGAGTGAAATTTCAGCTGCCACAGTGTTTCTTGCATTTGTCTTAGAGATGTATATGACCCCTGAGTAAAAGGAAAAAGAAAAAAAGAAGACATACTCTAGGCATATGTTGAAAGCACTGTTGAAAAACAGACTTCTATACAGCAGATCCTATGGCCTGAATCTGCAGTGTTATACAAGGTAGGATTCCTATGTAAATCAATGATTTACTTGTTCAAGGAGGACAGATTCTATCTCCTATTGAAGATTAAATAGATAATTTCTATCACTGAGGATTGCTTGTCATTATTCATATGCCACATCAAATTGAAAGTGTAATTTGCAGCTCTTAAAAAAAATGTAACTAACGGAATTTCTGTTACAGATTGTTCAGACCACCTGTACTGTAATATTTATCTACACACTCATTTTTATAAGTTATTCTTGATGGAACTTTAGAAAAAACAATTCTTCTACGAGGCTATTTTGTCAAGAAATGTTGTCATAGGCCTTCAGGTACATAAAATTGCTTATATAAAATTAATGGACTGTTTTTACATTTACAATCTCATCCACGGCATTTGGGGTCTTGCAAATGAAGGTGTGGACTTAAAAAAGGAATAATATTAAATCTATGTCCTCACAGTCATTGCACAGTCAATAGCAACCCTGTAAAATATTGGTTTGTTTAAAATCAGAATGGTAGTCCCTAATTTGACTCTAATTTAGAGTAATTTCTGTGGTCACTTTCTGCATCTACTCTGTATTGCATACAGAGCTTTTTCGTAATGTTTACATGGGGAACGCTTTCCACCTTGAGAAGATTTTGTAAGTAATATTGCTAGGTAAAACATAGTGATAATACTGTAGCTTTATGGAGGACAACTGCTGAGTGAACAGATCTTTAAAGAGCAGGGAAATGAGAAGGAGTACAAATAGAGAGATGTGACATAAAAGATGTACGTAACAAATAGTAGATTAAAACCTTCACTGTTAAAAAAGATGGACTCCATCCTGCTGCCTTAATCTGTAATGGATATTACCTTAACAAGGCTCACAATTTTATATTCCTACTTATTTTTTCTCCCTGCTTCCACAAACAATCCCATTTGCTTTGTTGTCTTGCTTGTAACAGATGGCAGTGTAGTACATGTCGCAAACAGAGATGCAAGAGTATGATCCTATTTTCTAATATGTGAATTATAAAGCATTGGGATTTTGAGTAGTTACTTGCACAAAGGACATCTGTGTCTTCAGTAGAGCCACTTCTGTGAGTGGTCACTTGGAGTGAGTAAAGAACATCATTGTCTGGCCCTTGATAAGACTGTGTGAATTATCTGCTGGATTTTCATCTTATTTCTACTGAATCCAATAGTGGTACCTCTTCCTGTGTACCTCCTTACTCTGTGAGTCGCTCTGCTGGCTCTACTAGAACTTGTCATTGAAATAAGATACTATCCCACAGAATTATAAATATATCTGAATGTAATTTGTGTTTGCACCTTAGATGCATGGAATATTTGCTAGCTAGAGCAGACTGTGAGTCTTGGGAAAGTTATTTGGTGGATTACCAGATTGTAATGATATGGTTCAGTCTTTCAGTGTAATGCAATCCAAATGAATATGGAAATGTGTGACTAAGTACATTAGAGGAGGTGCGAGTGCTGCTTTTATTCTTCACAATTTATGGAATATTCTGAAATTGTGGGGTTGTAGCAGACACTTCAGAGCAGATGCCAATGGTTTGTAACTCCTTTTTAGAAGCAAAACACAAGCTTAACTGAAGTCAGAAGACTTGTTCACACGTGCTTAAGTGCTTTACTGAACTAGGACTGTAAGAAAGTGAATACAGGATAGTTTTTGCATTTCTGTTTTTAGGATATAAAATTTTCTTCTTCTACATTAGAAAAGATCATGCAAATTTATCTTTATGAATGTTATGAAGTAATATTTTTGCTAAGAACTTGCTGAATTTACTTCTGGGCTACTTATGATCTATTACGGTATTATGCTTATAAGCAAGCATTACACTACCTGTCATCCCTTATCCTAAATGTATTTTCTTTATTACTTTCACAATAATTATTGGATATTAAAATGTATCAATTAATTATTGAATAATAATTTTTCTTTTTGCTTAATTCTGAATATTTGGATTCACAATTTGTGACTTATTCTGACTAGTGATTCAGCTTTTGAAGAAATAGCCTGCAAAATATCTTTACCTTTGAAATGAAACCAAAGTGAAGCTTTTCAAATAGATAATTAATTTGTCTGTTTTTTTTTTTTTTTGTAAATGTGTTTTTGAAGTATTCAGGCACCACCACTTACTGTTCTCTAGAATTACAAAGAGATGCAAATGGTGGCATATCAGAGAAAGCCATGTGTAGCCTGTATGCAGTATTATATCTGTGCTCTAGATTTGAAGTCTAACTGCTACTGATGTACCTTTTTTTTTGCAGATGACTGCAGATTTTTTTTTTTCCTTTGAGAAGGAAAATGTACTTGAATGATGACCGTGTAAGGCAAAGAATATACCCTTATTTATTCTTCCGCAAGAAACTTGCATGTTGATTCAAGACCATTGGGACTCAAGAGAACTTTGCCATTGATTTCTCTGGTCATAAAATGATGTCCTTAGCTTGATAAATATTTCCGTTTTCATAAGGTGATTGGGAATGATATTTCATGACATTTTAGCCTGAGTTGCTTTGTGTGAATTGGCTATTCATAGCTAGCACAGGAAGAAAGAAGTAAGCATTTCTAGTAAATGGGAAAGAATATGTGTGTATGGTTATGCAGTATTCGTTTCCTTTCGTTCGAGCAACTTAGTCTCCTGTGAAGTTAGAGAGAGCTGAGTGGGCTCTATACACTTTCATTTCCAACATTGTTTCTGTCATTGTGGTATGCTTTAGTAGATTTACCGAGAAGAATGTTGTCCTGTCTTTGATCTGCCATGAAACCCTTCCTTTAGATCCAAGTCCTTTAGTTCTCTGGCAGAATGGTTCAATGACTCCAGTACTCCTTCACCTAGAGTAATGGCTACAGGATTTGTCCCTAAACTTTTAGGTTTTTCTTTATCCAAGTAGTACAATGTTAGTGATCTATGTCTGGCGAAAAAATGAATCTGTGTTGCGAGCCGTTGTAGGTGGATGATTTGCTTTAGCTCAACAGATGGAGCTGTGACTTTGCTAGCCTGTTGATTCAGGCTGAATTCAGCTAGCTGGACAGGTCCCTCACTCAATTTTCCTGACGTGTTTTACATTCCTAAATTTGCACCTACATTTCTATTGCTCCTGGGAAGTTTTTAACCTCCTGGCCCGTAAAACGCTTCAGGTAATGAGAGGCATGTGTGCTCACATATTCATCAGGAAAAGCTTTGGTGGGAATGTGATGGTTCTAGGGGGCCACTATGGTAGTTTTTTTCTACCCCAACTCTGCGTATTAATGGAGAAACTAGGCTGAGTCTAAGACCGTATTTCCACTTAGCCCTCTTTGAGTGTGGTCCACCTTGCATGACTGAATTAAGATTAAGCTCTGAATTCTAGGAATGTCCTGTCTTTTTGTTAGGACCTCAAAGATTATAGAAATGTTTGGAATAATTATCTCTTCAGCATGTTTAGAAAAGGCTGCTTACAGTGGATTTATGTTAATAACTTATGTAAAAATAGCAAACTCATTGCTTTTACATCCTGTAATTCCCATGTCATAGACTACTTGTATCTACTGTGAGAAATGGTCCATGTTGCCCTTTTTACCTTGTTTTAGCTGCAACTGTTCATGTGGTGATTGGAGTAATGGATGAAGGATCATTCAGTGTTGGGAAACCATATCAGAGAAAAACAGGACAGTGGTTTGAAATGAGTTGGAATAATAGCATGAGAATTCACCTATAAAAGTTCTTGTTCCTCAGAAGCTTTCAATTATCCAGTATTCTTATCCTTTTATATTAATTTTTTCAACATACACCTGTGTAAACTTGTTTTATCTGATGAATGTTTAGAGAAAGATTGTTTCCATATGGATTTGTGCATCCCTCGGTAAGTCAGCTATTCAAACAGAATACTACATATTCACTAATCACATCAGAAATGTTCCTGATACTACACTTATAGTGGCAAAAGCAATTAGGTGAACAAAAGTGATACTAACTGAAGATTTCAAGTCACATCATCTCTAGTAAAGAAAAAATCATTGTGATTAGATGAAGCAAAGATCTCCTAAACAAACTCCAGACTGAAATATGCTGAAAACATTCACTGAATGCTTATGAATAAACAAAGTAGAAATCAAAAAGGGAGAGGCTATTTCATGAAAAGAAATGTAGGGTAAATTAATCAAATAAATTGTTTGCTATTAATAATGTGGCCAGCTACAGTCAGATTCCAATAAATATGCCCAGTGGGGATGGAAAATGTACCCAACTGAAATTACATTGATAAATTTATCCTAGTTTCCAATGCCTTCTGAGTATGTATTTAGGACACAAAAGCTGTCATAAAGGTAGCCTGACAGAAAATGTCTATTTTTTAAATTCAGATAGTTCTCTTTGACAATGGAAGTAATTTTCAGGTTACTTAAGGATGTTAAATGTATCGCTGCTTAGGTAGAGAATTCTTAGCAGAAATGTCAGCATAAAAGTGACCTCTAAAGGTTATAAAAATAAACTTGAGGTTGTGCTATTTTGTTTGTTTTCATGATAGGTAAACATGATATGGGAGCTACTTTTTTAACAATCACGTGTTTTAACCTGTTTAGTACCTAAGGAATGTTCGCTATGGTCACCTCTACTGTTGCTAGAGGACTTACTGGGAATGGTAGGGAATGCACGTTATTAGCTCTCAAGCCTGAAGACAGGAGGCTCGTCTTTAATGAACTCCTCTTGGTTCTAAAATACGAATGAGTCAGTGAAGTTGCATAGAAATAAGTACAGTAATCAAATGCAATCCCAGTACAAATTCTTTCTTAGAAATCAAGACAAAATCTCAAAAAAAACAACAGATTCTGAATAAAGATTCATCCTGTCCCAGTTGCTGAGCTTTCACAGTCTTTTCTCCTTTGATGTCTATTTCTACGAGAGTCTGTCTCCTCTGAGCCTGGACCTCTATTTAATTCTTGGCTACTTAAGAATCATTTACACAGCATCTGGCATTATTAGTGACTGAGTCAGTATTACCCACAAACCTGACTCTAACTTCAGTCACAGACTTGGTTCAAGGCTGAACTCTTCACTTTAGGGTTTTTTTCTCACACAGTAACATTGCCATTGAGGACAGTAAAGAAACATTGCAAATGTCCAACGAAATGACTTTGTAGAAAGTTTCTCATACCTGTAATATTCTTTATTCTTCTTCTCTATTGTTTCTATCACAGCTTCTAGCTTTAACTGGTTAACTGCTTCATATTCAGTGACTTTGTAATTACTTCACATCAACCATGTGCTTAAGCTCTGGCTTTCCTTTGTGTGGTGATTTCAGCTCATGGCACTCTGTATATTATCTTTGGACATTTTTCAATGTGCATGTCCTTACTGTACAGTGCCTTTTCCATGGCTGACTTATGTCAGACCATAGCAATCCTGTTTTGATCATCCTGGGCTCAGCTGTCAGCTTCAGTCGCACATTCAAGCATCCTATTAGTCAGCTGTAAGAAGGTAACAACAGGCAGCTAAGTTTTGCTACCAGATAAATGTCTGCACCTCACATTCGGCTATCACTTACAATAGAAGTAGTATCAGCTGTGATAGTTAGACTTCTTGGTTATTTTAGAGCTTAAATGCCACTACTGCAGCCTAAAATACTGTAACATTTCTAGTAATCATGCTCTTGACTAACACAGGTACATGAAAGCAAAAAATAGGGCAGTGCTGGCTATTGGGAAGCAGTTCCAGCTGGATCTGTAACACCCTAGACTTACTAAACATATGGTAATGTCACAGGACTTTTCCACTCTCCATTTCCTTTGTCCCCCATCCATACTTTTCTCATCAGCCTAGCAGCTGAAGCCCTTGTTATGGCTTTAAGAGATCCAGTTTCTTCCTGTACTTCAGGAAGTGTGAGCCCCAAACTCACAATTCTGAGGTAATTGCTTTAACCATCACCTGGTGGAATAATCTGGGGGATTTTCTTGATTGTGCTTGTTCATTTTATTCTGCTTGGTTTAATACACTCAGGTACTCCTTGCTCAGGAAACAGGATCTCCTTATAGGTAAGTTCTGAGAAGTTTGTGGTATTAAATTTTTCTCTCTTGCTCTTGCTCATGTGCATGAGTTCTTTCATAGTGGAAGCACTTCAGAATTTGAGAGCCCTATATCAGAAAAAAAGCTTTATTCTCATATGAAAGAAATTCTTGAACCAGGAAGTTGAAATCATGTTGCCTTGCCAACCCTATTCATCGGGCATATTAGCAACAGTAAGATAAGGTGCCTAATTCTAGGAGCAGTTAATGTCTAGGAAACATCAGGAAGTGTTTAAGCTAATTCCTTGCTTCCTTTGGTTGCTTAGTTTGGACTACTTAGTAGCTTCTGTGAATCATGTTTTCAGAAAACTTCTCCCAGCAGGGATCTATGGGTATCTAATTCCAGGTTATGAACTCTAACAGGTTGCTGGAACAGAGAGAGTGAGCACTTCGTTGTAGTGATTAAAGGCACCTTCTGGATCTAGCCTGGAGGATCTTTCAAAATTGCTAATACTAAGCATAAGCAGTACTGTGCTTTCCTGTTTTTAATGTGCTTGCTGGATCTCCTTTATCTTCACAGCTACATCCAAGTCAAAATCTTTTCCTTACCTTTAAAAAAAACCCCGTCAGTCTGTCACAGCACAGTTAATTAATTGCTTCTAGAAAGCTGTTTATGTGCCCAAGATCCTGAAGGCTTTTATTTTTCACTAGGAGCAATGCTCATGGTTAGCCGTGGATGTATATTGTTAACTTGAAACAAGTTAACGATTTGCAGACCACTACCCTCACTCTTCATCCATTATTTTTAAGCTTATAATTGGCATTGTTTAATGATTTGTATCTATCACTCCCCATAAAAATCTATCAACAGACTACTCTCTGCATACTCTCTTTATGTCTAGCTGCCTCTCCATCTTCAGTGAACCCACAGGAACTGTCAGTAAAAGGACAGGAGAACTTGGCTCCAGCATCTTATTTTATCGATCTAGGATGTCAGGAGCAAGGATTGCAAGGACGTTCTAGCTTGGTGCATCTAGCTCTCTGGGCTGAAGAAAGTACTACCTGTTTTGCAGAGCTGAAACACGAATAGATTATTCCACACAAATAGCTCTGAGGGTTGAAGCACGTAAAGAATATTAGTCATTTTTTTAGCTGAGGTGCTTCTAGGAAGAAGTAGTTAAGACTTGAGATTAAAAACACCCAACAAACTAAACTGGCTTTGAGTGGGCATTTCAGGATTTGTAAAAATTATATGCCTGACAAAAAGGCCATGCCCTACCACATTTAAAAGGTGTTTCTTTCTTCAAAAAGGCAACATTAAGATTTCTCAAAGAATAACTTTTTTTTTTTTTTCAAAGCAAGGTATATTTTCCTGTAATCTTGTTCTCTAAACCATTTTATGTTAAAGTTTCCACCAAGACTAAACAAATATTGAGGCAGATACTTTGCAGGGAAAATTTTATACCAAATGGGAAGAGTTCAGTAAACTTACAAGCAACTGAAAAGAAGGTCTTATTATGGGAAGTTTCAAGCAACCTTAATCATAGTCATTGCTACCAGAAGCATCTATAATTTATAGACACATGTACCCTCCTAGGCGCTCTGTGTGACAGTACTTCCCAAAATGATGTTATCCTATAAATACCTTTTGCTTTTTTTTAAAAATGTTATACTTTGAAGAAGCTCAAAGTGTTACATAGAATGGTTAGAGGAATGCAGTTATTGTTATTATTTATAATTCTTTATAACACTGCCTACTATATAGTCGTTACAGGCCAGACTTCTAGTAAAAACTTTTTTATCACAAGGTGCTTATAAAGGAAGTGCTGGGATGTAATGGACAGATTTAATTATTAAAAAAAAAAACAAAACAGAGTGGCAGATAGCTGCATTTCGTATGCATAGAATGAAAAATGCTGCTTTTAAAATACTTAAATGTGCAGATTGTATCAAATTATACATAGCTCTAATTATTTTCTAAATATATTGTTCTGGAAGTACAGACATTATAATGCTCTTGGTGCCAAAGAGTGCTATATATTTCTTTTCAAATAAGGATTTTTCAACCTGCCATCTCTTTATGGATAGACTTTTTTAATCTGTACAACTGAAACATGTAGCTTGTTATAGCAGCTCAAACATAATTAGTGATCAGTTTGTGCAGAAACAGCTAAGGGACAAAAGAAACAGTTTTTTATTTTTTTTTATTTCTCCATCTTAAAATAAGGAGATTTTTTCAACTGGTAAATTAAAACAGATCACCAGTGCCACCAGATCTGTGTGAAATGTTCTGGTAGCACGATTAAGAAAGTCTTGCCTCATTTCAGGCTACATATGACCTTGGGAAAGCTCCGTTATGGCTTGGGACAAAAAAAAAATTAATGTTTCCATTTTGTAGCGGTACCATCTTTCACCTTTATGTGGATTTAAAAATGTAAATAAAATGGCTTTCTGTCAATGGTATATGTGAAGGTCATAGTTGTATTCACCATGAGAATTCAAGCTGCCATTTGACCCATCATTGGTTCAGTAGATAACAATGCATTCTATTCACTTCCAGTAATCTAATTTGTAAGCATTTTATAGCCCAATATTTTATGCCTAGTTGCTAAAAAGTAAGAAATAAACGTTTAAGCACTTCATTGCAGATTTATTTACAGAATAACTGTGTATCAAATAGTGAAGCTTTTCAGAATGCCAGAACATCTTGTATTATAGTCTTACTTGCAAAACTGGCAAGACTGAATACCATAAAAGATAGGAGGAATGACTAGCAGAAGAGTTCAAGGGCTCTCTGTTAGTTTTACTTTTAACTTCTATGTGCTTATCTCATGCAATTGTCTCACAGATCTTTTTTTTTTGTGTCAGCTTTGGCATAAGCTGTATTCTTCTTAAACTGAAAATGAGCAAAAGCCACTGTGCCTGCTGTTTAGAGGTGGAGACAGATAAAAACAGTTTGAATTTAGGTGATATGGTATAAATGGGATTTTTCTAGTTTTGGCAATGCAAGACATGGGAATAAGCATGAGGTTTGTTTGTCACAATGCAGACTACCCAGGTGCCTGCAGATTTCTCTCTGGATATCTGGAACGTTTGTTGGCCAGAGCTTTAGCTGGTATTAAGTCTGGATGGTTCCCTTGATCTGGCCATATGTGACTACACATACCTTCTGCTGTTGCTTCCTCTCTTGGCTAGCAGACTGATTCTTCTGAGAGTGTGTAAGCTGTCATGCTTTGAGACAGAAACAAACCTTTAAATGTGAAATGCTAGCATGAGACTTTCCTACATGCAACTGATTCTTTATTTGCACAATATAAAGAATAGATATTCTTTTTGCTGGCATGTGAACAGTATCTTATTCTTAAATATTTATCTGCTGCATTATTTAGAGCTTTGTCTGAAACACCTAATATTTGCCATAGGCAGAATCAAGCCACTAGATTAGGTGAACTAATTTGGCATTTATTTTGGTTCTTTATCAAGTGGGACACACTGAACACGTTACCATGAGATTATCTCCATTTATTTGAGAGTAACTGGTGAAAGCAAACCACTGTTACACTCTACAAATGCATTTTGTGAACTGAATTGTGATGGAAAACACTTCCCAAACTTCCCTCTGGATATTCATGGGTCCCTAGATCTGCCTTGTAGTATTCAATCAAGACACTGGGGACTAGATTTTTACAAAAATATTCTTAAGTCTTCTGTGGTGGGATGTCATATGTCTTTTTAATTTAGGAATAGAAGGAGTTGTCACTATGGCTGGTAGTGGGGAACTCAGCACCTGTTAAAAAGTAGAAGAGATGTCTGTAAAGAGTTACTGTAGAGAACATACTTCTGGCTCTTGAAACACAACTGCATGGCCATATGCAGACAATCATGTGCTTGGTTAACCTATCTTTTGAGCTACGGGAACAGAAAAACAACCCTACTCCTAAGCATATATAGCTGAGTTAGGAATTTGAGCAAAGAAGTCCTGCTTCTTAGATCGACTGTTAGTATGGGTGTAGCTGTGCACAAATGCATATGGTTTCAGCTTGGAAATTGCTCACAAACAGGCGAAGAAATGCACTGTATTTGACCACACAGATATATTAGTTGTGACTTCTGTCCTGAATGTCAGCATAAATTAAGAAGATGAATATTGTATCTGAGACACAGGAGTAGAAGATCTATCTTCCTGAAATTGTCTCGTTGTTCCTCTTGTCAACTACTTTTCTTGAGCTTTGCTTACAAAAGTATTTCTAGGTTCAGTAAGGGACATGAGGGCAGTGTTTATTTGTAGTATTCACAGTAAGTCTCAACTTGAAGGAAAATATGTGAAAGCAAGCCCATGAGTCTATAGGAAATGGTCTTTGTGTTTATCAACCAGAAGGGAATATTTCTTAGAATGGATGTGTTTAAAAGGAGTCTCCTGTTAAGCTCAATGAGATCTAAGACTATGTGCTGACTATAACCAAGATTACTACATGGTTTGGAAAAATAAAGTTTGTTTTGCATTTTCTTTTCTTTTGCCTTTTTATGCCAGCCCTTTGAGGAAAAGTACAAGCAGAAGAGACCCCCTAAGGGTTGTAACTGGTACTCTCAACATATTATAAAAAGCAGTGTAGGAAGAAAAGAGTAGTAGTTGCCTATGCTAGAGGTAGTCTGATCTAAAGCTCACTGATGAAACAACTGGGCATTTTTCCCACTGCCTCCAGATAAGTTTAACAAAGTCTTCCACCTAAAGACTTCTGAGCTTTGTAAAAAGTGAAAAACTACTACCCTCTCCTCCCCTCCCCGCTTCTAACGAAAAATCTCACAATAACCAAACAAGTCAGAAGTGCAGGGGAGTAAAAGGTGCTACCAATTTTGGTCACCTCCACTTTTAGATATTCTACTCCAAACATCTATGTCACTTGTCTAACCATAAGGGTGCTGGTGGTAATGTTGGAGGTGGAAAGCAGTTCTTTGTGTCACGCTCTAACCACAGGCACTCAACATAAACAGTAATGCTGGATACTGAGTAGGACATCATGCTACAGCTGCAACGTCTCTGTGCGAGACAATTGTCCTATCTGCCATAAACAAGGACATTCATATATAACTAGGAAAATTCCACAATTCCGAACAATTAATGGTATGATAGCTCAACACATTTAATCTTTAATTGAAATTGCAGACCTTATGAAAAAATAAAACAGTGAGGCAGAAATAGCAGAAAAATATATTGATTTGTCAGTAATTGATTTTTTTTTTTTTTTTTTTTAAAATAACCCCATGAATCCTGCTCTCATTATGCCATCTCAGATTGATGTTTTGGGATATTATGTGTTTTTGCAACTAACTCATCTGTAATAAAAGCCTCAGAGCAGAGCAACGTGACTCAGAAAAGGATTTAAAAGCACCAAACAAAACTGAAGTCCTTGTGATGCCTTAGAAAACTATTCATAGCTCATCATCATTGATAGAGGCCTAGCAGAAGAACAGTGAACAATCCCACTGCGTGGTATTAGCAGATCTGTGCCATAATCTTTAGATGCCAAAAGGTTTTGCTGTGTCTGACCTAGCTTGAATAGTGGGGCTGAGCTCTCTGTGAGTCTTTACACATTACTTATGTGGTTTATATATTGTTTTGAAGATAATAGCAGATAAACCAAAGGCTCTTTGCACGTCTGTTGTATTGTTGCAAATAAATCCAGGCTGAGGTTTAGTGTTAATTATTAAATTGTTCTCTACTATGATGAAGAGGAATTGATTGATGTCACATTTTTCTAATATGGAAGCCCTGTTAGTGCTAGTCAAGCAAAAAACCAAAGCATGTGCTGAACTTTGAATATGCAACAGAGGTTGCAGTGAGACACTTCACATATTTAAACATTTGCTTCCATCCTCTGCTGGGTTGAGGCATACGTCCTACAGAAGCATCTCTGAGTACTGTGAAAATGGACTTAAGGATAAATTCTTGCACTACCAGTGAATTAATCTTAAAATGAATTAAATTTTTCTATCTGAAAAATTACATTTAATAAGTTTCTTAATATAATACTGCCTCAGTTTCTTTACTGTGAATTAAAAGCTAAACACCTGAACAGTGTCAAAGTTCACATGACAAACCACTGCCTGAATTGTGTACAACTCTTGAGCCTAAGGATTTTAATTAGAAAATAGAGCTAGCAAAAATAACTTTATTATTTTATGTTGTGTCTTACATTTTTGTTATGTATCTTACTGATGTGTGTCTGGTCAGTGAGGGATAATGATGATTTTGTATGGTACAAAAGCTGAGGATCTTTTGACGTCAGACATTTACAGTGGCTTTTGGTGGTCAGCACAACAAATTTGTACAAACTCCCATGTTAGTCTGTTTGTTTTAGCAAAAATACTCATGCAAAAGACAAAATGTGAATGATATCTGCAAAGACGCAGTACCTACTTGATCTATTAGTAACGGTTTCCCTTGTACATAAAGTTCACTGTGATGGTGGCTGCCAGATCTCTGCTGCTGTGGACATGTCAGGACATGTGTAGTGTGAACTTACAAGGTGGACAGGAATGTGGATAGCTGCCTACAGGGCTGGAATATGGGTTGCCCTTGGTGGGAGAAACCTAAGCAAGAGAAGTAAATGGCATTTTGAAGTTCGGTTCAAAGGCCCTGGGCTACTGATTTAAATAGATTTTGTACTGCATGACAGGCAGCGTGTCACTATGGGATATGAAGGTAATTGCATAAAGGTAATTCACTTGCATGTGATCCTGTTCGCTGGAGGAGCTTAATGCCCATTGGAAAGAACATCTCATTATACTACTTTTAACAGGATCCATATCAATACACTAACCCTTACCTGTCAACTGTTTCTGTGGGTTTTGCTCAGGATTTGGCCTTTGGTTCATGAAGTAAAATTCATTACATAATAGATAACAACAACAACAATCTCTATTTTTTAATAATAATAATTTCACAATACCTACACTTTAAGCAGAACTTGTATTTTACATTTCTACGTTTTGAAAAGCTGAAAGGCCCCCGTCTCACTCTTTTGAAAGTCAAAGGGAGATTGCTACTAGGCAGTAAGCATGATAGATCAAAATTTGCAGTTCCATCCATTTTCTATCTGATCTATTTTTCTTTCTGTTATTTAAAAAGTAAATGAATGGGGAGATCAGAGCTACAAAGGAGTTAACACAGCAGTCTAGGGTAAAGCTTTATCTCCCTACGAGGCTGCCATGGCTTACAATAAAGTGAAGCTTCTCTTCTTATGCAAACAATTTTAACAATTTGGAAGCCTTTGTAGGCCAAGCTGTACAGAGATGCAAGTATCGCTGGGCAGAAATCTTAATTTCAATCGTATGCAAGGCCTACAGTGTTAACATTCATACGGAGTTTATGAATAGGAATTTGGAGGAAATTACCTACTTCTTATCAATAGTCACTATTTCCTCCATCTACCGAGAGGGTTGAGGGAGAATATTTGGTATCTTTATTATTAAAATGTCAAGTTATTTCTTTTATAGACTTTTGGAGTGCGTGTTGTGTTACAGCACAAAGAGCATGTGTCCTCTGTGCACAAGGAACACAAAGTGTTTTATACTTTTTAATACTACCATTATGTGGTATGTGGAACAGAAATAACCAGCATTCTCATCTTTCTAAGTATAGAAGTATTGCTCAGCTGTCACTGGTCCTGTGGAGGAGGATCAGGCAGTGAAATAAAAGGTTTGCAAAGGATAGGTTTGTAGGAACCCTGTGACTGCCTACCCATAGATGCTAGCTACTCTGTAAAAGTGAAAGGAGAGGATGGACACTGGATTGTCCTTGTACCCTGCAGTGATCACTGAGACAGGTTGGTAGCTAGGCCTGATTTGCCTTCCATGTCATTTCAGAAGGATGCAACATGCACAGAGTAACTTGTGACGTGCACCAGTGGAAAGCAAAGGAGGTTTTGTCTACTTAAGCCTTGAAACCATGTGCATTCAGGATTTTCACACCATTTCTTGCTGAGTCTAGTGAATTTAGGACACAAATGAGCCCATTCATGATTTTTATCAAATAGATGTAGTTGTTGGTTTTCTGTACCTTAAGTTGCCTGAGGTGAGACAATGGGCAGTGTTTTCCAGAAAGCGTATGTTATGGCTCGAGGAGATTGCAGAGCCACAAATGATTAGAGGCTGGAAGGATATTCTGAGGAAATGTCATTACAGAGTTGCCGTGCTCTTATACTCTTCCCTAATATCGGCAACTCTGTACCACCCAGCTGCTCACTTACACTTCCCTTCCCTGGAGAGGGAATGGGGGAGAGAACTGGAAAGAAAGGAAAACTTGTGGGTTGAGATAAAGACACTTTACTAGGCTAGAACAGCAAAGGAAGAGATAGTAATAATAGTATATGTATAAATAATAATAATAATAATAAATATAGGAATAATAAAATATGCAAAATGAACGATGAGCAATTTTTCACCAATTCATCCAATGCCCTATATGGCCCATCCTGAGCAGTGATCATGGAATGGCACAATTTCAGAACAATCCCAGAACAATCCGAGCAGAGAGAGAGAGCTCAAGAGAGCTGCCCCCTGGCCAACCCCCACTTATATATTCAGCATGATATCTATGGTATGGAATACTTCCTTTGGCCAGTTTGGGTCAACTGTACCAGCTATACCCCTCCCAGCTTTTTGCACTTGCACATAATCAAAACCTGGGAAGCTGAAAAAAGTCCTTGATCTCTTAGCAACAACTGATAACATCAGTATATTTTCAACATTCTTCACATACCAAATCCCATACTAAATCCAAAACACAGCAGCCACTGTGAAGAAAATGAGCTCCATCCCAGATGAAACCAGGGCACCTAAGAACATTTTGTTTGCTATTGTTGAGAGTAGACCTTTGGTCTCACCTATCTACTTGTTCTTTTGTGCTTATGTGAGTGGTGGTGAATTTGCTCTGCGTAATATTAGTCTCCTCTGACTTGTGGAGAAATGAAAGTGGTTTTCTGTGCCACATCTTGAGATGGAGTACAGCTACTGAGTCTGAGTCTTCTGATGTCTACAGCCATCCTTTGAAGCAGTAGCAAGTATCAGAGCTGCTGCAAGCTAAGTATAATCAACTCTGCAGATAATTCTGTTTTCTGGAGCTAAAATGTGCTCATGCAGGTGGATAATCTAATGCAATTTGAGTATATTTTCCAACTTAAAGGCAGCAGGTGTCTTATCTAAGAGACATCTGCCTCTACTCCTGAGATTAAATATTCTGGTTCAGCTGATAGAAAATAAAATTGGCAAGCTCTAAGATATTAACATTTTTCTATGACAAACTTGAGCTTGAGATAGGCCACCTGAAAAATGAGAAGCTCATTGGGACTTAATTTTAATTTACCTTTTTCTTTTGCTGTTCAGTGAGCTTCCTTTCCTTAAAAATATTTTAAAAATGTGTATTGCTGAATATTCACTGACTCACAAATTAAAATTATGTAGTCTATTTTCATATTGCTTCTAGTTCTGACATGATATGTTATTCATCTAGCAGACCTGTATGGTATTTACAGCCTCTGTGGGTTTCTAAAATCACCATGGGAATTCTGAAATACGTGAAGTTCCATTTTGAAAAAAAAATTCATGAGACAGTATCTGTATTTCAGAGCTTGAAGTTTCAACCAACTTTCTTTATAAAGAAGTTCCAGTGTGTAATTGTATTCATGACTCTTTCCCTGTTTTCGTGTTCAGAAGGTGACATATCATAGAGAAAATTCAACAAAATAGAAAATATATCTATTTTAAAAATAATTCAAAATCAATTATCTTTTAAATATGTTTCTAATTACATTAAAATAGGTGAATATAATCTTCTACTGTTTAACACCAATGCTGACTTATCCGTTTGTTGACCACAACGATGATTAGAAAAACATCAGTGTATTACACTTCCTTTTATGAGCATAAATGATTATCTGAAGCACAGAATGATAAATCAAGGTCAGTGCTTATCTTGCAAATAGAAGACTAAGGAACAGCTGGTCACCATGATTGAGCCTAAAATGAGATTCCTCAGTCCATGTTTAAACAGTTCAAGTTGTAAGAGATTGTAAGAATCCAGTATCTCATATTTTCTACAATGGATAGTTATGGGTGTTTAGTGTTTTTGAAATTAAAATCATTCATCTAAGTACCTTTTAAAAGCTAAGACTCTCTAGGGGGATGTCTAACTTTATACTTTATTTCAGTATTTTAGTACTCCTTGCAAATAAAAGATAGCCTTAGATTCTATTTTTTTTTTTTAATTTAAAAAAGAAAAATAAAGCTTGCTTTTCATAGTGTGGAATTCAAGCTGGTTTTGTGTACTGTTATTTTTGGAACACGCATCAAGGACACAAAGAATAAAAACTTTAGATTTCAGGAATTATCTTGTCTGCATGTGGATATGGCACTTCTACAGGCAGCATATATTTGCATTTCTATGCATTTAATGATCTGTACTGGGAAAAAGTTGAAAATAATGAAGACAAGGAACATAACCTTCTATAAAAGCGAACAGAATAAAATCTTAGGACAGGATTGTTTTTTCAGTTTTCACAATTTATGAATATAAGTATCAGTTGCAGCTGTTTGATCAATTTTTGTCTCCTTCATTTTAAGTCTGCTTAAGACTTGATATCAAGTCATGCTGAGTGATCACAGTATTTCTGTGCACAAGTGTATAGAAGAATTTCTTCATTTTCAATGTTGGGTCCCTCAATCAGTGTTGCTCCCCTTTCATTGTCTCAGATGAAGAAACTGAAGTAGAAAAGACTTCTCTCTCTCTCTGTCAATTTGTCCCTCTCTATGTAAATGAAAAGGTTCGAGAAGCGAAATATTGATTTTTTTATCATGTATACAAATTATATTTTCACAAATTAAAGTAAAAACACTTCATGAAAATTATTGAAGATGTGACAAACCTATTTATAAACCATTAATTTAACTCTGTTAGGGTGAATCACAGATCTTGAGTAATAAAACTCAGAATTAACTACATTGTTCAATAGTGTAACTGAATTTTGGGGCCAAATCTAGCCATTTCTTGTTTTTCATAATGTGCAGGAGACTAGTTCTCTTAGCAGCAGAGGGAAGGGAGAGGGAGAGGGAGGTGTAGTTTCAGATGATCAATGGATTTGTGAATGGGATTGTTTATAATGAAGAACAGCTCTGGAAGGGAAGAGCAAGTGATTTTGACTCAAATGTGTGGCATCCAACTGTGCATTCTAGACACTACAGCGAATGTGGCAGACTGTTTTGAAGAGTGTATTATGGTGCACATTGCCGTCAGAGGCCTTTATATCTTTGTGTGAACTTGATTGCTGAGTGAATTGATACTAGGATGTGTGAAGAATTATGGATGTGACAAAATTATTCACTGAACAAGGGTAAATGGTCTGAGGTGTTCACAGAAACGTACATCATAATTTCCTTCTCTTATAGGCTGTATCAAATCTGTGGAACCTAAGAATGACTCCCCAGCTTCTGGATTCATGTGCATGACCTGACCATTTAGAATAGAATCATAGAATAGTTATGGTTGGAAGGGACCTTTAAAGATCATCTAGTCCAACTCCCCTGCAGCAGGAAGAATATCTTCAAGTAGATTAGGTTATTCAGAGCTCCGTCCACCTGGCCTTGAATATTTCCTGATTTGCTTTACATCAATTTTATTCCTCCTCTTCCTCTCCGTTTGTATGTCTTCACTTTCTTAGGAGAGAGGGCACATGAGATTTGGGGAAACTTTAATCAGCTTTGGGTAGGTCCCCAACTGACTAATTGTGAATAGAGACTTGGAGTGCATTCATTGTAGTCTATGTATAGTCTTTGGGTGGAAGCCCTTGCTTTTCAGCTGTGTTGTTGGAATGAACAACATAACTCAACAAGAAAGGGAGATTGTTTTAAAGCACTTCTAATCTTCTATAGTTGTGGAGGTTGCATGTTCCCTTGACTTCCTTGTCTATCTCCACAAGGTCCTCAAAAGCCATTGTTTAGTTTAAGGATGACCTTTTATCCTGGTCTTCATCCCATTCATTTCCTCTGCTCAGGCTATGAGGATAGCCGAGATGCTTTTCTTTGTATTTCTGGAAGTTCCCCATTTCAGGTAGTTGCCGCAGGAGAAGGCTGTGTTGTCTTTAGGCACGCTTTGCACTGATGGTGTGGCAAATGCTGTTCAAGTACAACTAAGGATTGGGGCCATATGCTAACTGTCAGACATGATTATTTTTCAGAGCTATACCCACAGAAGTGAGTCCTTTGACCATATCCCAAAGGCAAGATCAAGAGGTTCTCTCTGGTCATATTAACGTCATTCTGGTTTTCATTTACTTTTCAATCAAGTTTTTTTCTAACTGTGGTGAAAATCCTCATAAACAAATAATAGAGCATTAAATGGCTCAGTATGCACTCGGTATCAAAAGTATTTGCATCTTAATTTTAGAATGCCTTCAAACTTTTTTTTAGATGACTCTGTGCTGATATTATATCAAGTGTTTGGTGTTCAACAGCTGTGGCATTTCTGCAGGTTCTTATCTCTGCTGAGGAGATGCCTGAAACAACACTTTCCTGAAGAATTAATTTCCATAAGGAAGGCTGCTTAGTCATGAATACCTTCTTCTAGATCATGGTATAACTTATCAGTAGATCAGACAGGGAGGATTTGTACTTTAGCTACCTGCAGTGCTACTGATGCAAAGATAGATGTTGTCTAATTCTAGGTATTATACTATAAGCCCCTTATGACTGAGAAATTTCCAGTTTCTCTTTTGACAGATATGGAAGGACACTTCTGTCAGGAAAACATGGTGCCGTATCTAACATTAACACATGTCCTGTTACTGCCCCTAAGCCAATGTCACTAGCAATTTTGGATTAAAATTATGACGTTATGAGTAATATACACCTAGTTAGTGTGCTTTCTTTGGGTAAAACCTGGAAATATGGGAGAACTCTCCATCTAGTAATATAAAGTCTTTTCTCTCCTTGGAAGAGAAAAGAGAAATATATACTCTGAAGGTAGTCGTAAGTAAATAATATACCTATCTGGCTACTGAGCAAAATAAACTCTTAATGCCTGTATTTTGAAAAGGCTGCCAGCAAGTTAGTTGGAGTAAATTCAAAACCTATATGCAGATGAAGTAGTGTGTTGTGACTGTCTTCCTAGCTTTGTTGGATAAATACAGCTGGATGAAATGTTTTCTATGTAATTCAGATGGATGCATCACCGAAGGCTTCCAGAAGATGATGAGAGTCTGGGGTGGAGTGATGGGTGTCACAGCAATGTAGGCTGCATCACAGGTGTTGAGGGTTTTTTTTTTTGTTTTGTGCTGGGTAAGAAAGGATTAGAACAATCATACCACCAGGAATGGTGCTTCCACATGAATATGGCCCATCAAATGCAGAGGGAGATTGAAACTTTACTGTTGCAAATATCTCTATATACCTGCACATGCAGAAGTGCTCCCAAAATCAATAGCATAGCATGTAGAAGGTGAGTGCTCATGAATTTCTGTGAAATTAACCAACCATGATGGGTAGCATGAGCCTCTTACATATTAGAAATCAGTAAGACAATAATGTGTTACTGTTATGGCTTTGTATTTATCTTTTTTTTTTTCTTTTGTTTCACTCATTTTCATTTAGAATTTGACTATTTTTTTCCAATGACTTTTGCCAGTGTTTTATATTCTGTTAAGCTAATTCATCTTTTCTTTCTTCTCTAATCTAATCTTCTTCCTCTAAAATGCTTCCCCAAGATTTTTCTCCTCATTTTGTCTATTTTGCTACTATTTCTCTCTTCAAGGTTTATTTTTACTCTCTTTTTCCTAGTGTTCCTGTTTCATATGTATATATTTGTCTTCATCTTCTGCTACTGTTTAACCATTTGCAGTCTATTTCTTTTACTCCCACTTTCTCAGACTTAGGCCATTCTAATGTCCACGGCTTTTGTCCCAGGTTTCATTACAGGTGTATGGGAAATTACAGAAAAGCAACATATAGCAATCACTGAATACAATCAAACAATTTTTTTTAATGAAAGTCCATGTATTTTAAGAGTACAAGTAACAGATTTCTTATATTGCAGTTATAAGAAAAGGAATACCGAGAGACATGGCTTGGAATTTTTGTTCTGTTTAACAAAATATCTTTTTCTTAATTTATAGCTGTTAGTCCATATAAAGTGTAGTAATTGTGTATTAAAGCATCTAATAAATAGGATTAGCTTGATCCAATTGTTTAGGTTTACAAATTGTGTTAACATAGAGGAGAGTGAGACATTTTTCAAGCTAAGGAAGAATTGCTGAGGAAAGCCCTCTAATGAGATTTTAAATATACATTCTTCTGATTTGCTTTACTCTTGTGCATTTTTTTGCAAGGCTGGTTAGGTGTGAACTACATCATTAGTCTTTAAGAAATGGTCAATTACTGGGAACTGCAAATTAGCTCTACCTGTCAGAGTCTCCAAAGGGAAAGCTTTCCTCGTCTGCAATATGGGACACAAGAGGGGAACTGAATGTCATGGGAATCTCTAAATCAGCTGTGACAACAAGCAAATCTGTCTACAACAAGCAAATCTGTCTTCAAAGAAGATCAGGCAAATAGCCCTTCCTGCCTGAGTGTGGAATTTAAAAGGAAAAACGGTCAAGTTCAGAAGCAGCACTGCTGGATTGTTAACAGGTTAGAGGAAATGAACTGGTAGGAAAAAGATGAACTGGACAAACTAGGAGAACAGCCTACATCATAAACTTAAGCTGAACCACAAGTTGTATTCCTAAACTTGTTTTGTCTGCCCTTTCACTAGCCACTCTCTGAAACATCCTTCAGGAGTCCATTGCTCTTGTCTTCCCTACACTGTTGCAGAGTTGCCCATGCAGTACAGTGGCTCCACCTCATGTTTGATGTCATCTGGAGGAAGAGACAGGAGGCACTAGGAAAATCCTAGGGTCTTCTCTCATTTTGGCAACCTAAAATATTCTAACAACAGAACATATCTGCATTGGGTAGGAAATATCAGAGCTTTGTCTTCTAGGGTTTTGGCTAAAGCAACTAGTCTAACACAAACAATTGCAGGTGTATATTTCATTTTGGGAAGGATTTTCTGAGGCTTCCCTGATCCTATAAGCTAAATCTCTGTCAGCCACAACAAAGCCTTAGACACTTGACTCTTGCACAGACCTACATGTAGCCACCTAAATTTAGCCCAATATCATCCTCATTCTGAAATATTCTTGTGAATATTTTTTATGACACTTAATTTGGCCATTGCTGATACAGTAGGAAAACTCTTCCTGTTTTGTTACCTGCTGGTGATTTCCTCTAGGCTTTAAGGCAAGGTGAACAACTGAGGGGGTTTGTCTTGGATGTGACCTCACACTGGAACAAATGATCCATATTTCCTGTCCATCTTGCTATTGCCATAGGCAAAATCAGATAAGGCCTATTTTCCAGCTGACGTATACTGACTTAATGAAGTAGACTGAGCAATACCACTTCACATTTGCTGAGGAACTGACACAGGAGAATTGCAAGATTTTCAACAAGTCTCAGCATTACTGTGGTTCCAAAATTTTTAAGAACTGGGACCTGGAGGATGTTCAGTCCCTAGCCTGGAATAAATTTTCTCTTAGGAATCCTGAATTTCCTTGCTGGAAGGGTGCTAATGTAATGGAAGTTTGTTCATTTGTTTCCAAATTGAAACAAAGGCACTTTTTCATGACTGTACCTGAGGAGATTTTGTTACTTTGAAAATCTTGTATTAGTCAATTATTCAGCAAATATTCATATTCCATACTTGGCAATTATGCTGAGGAGGATAATGAAAAGTTTGTCTTATATGACTGAGAACAGCATGTGGCTTTCGTAAGGCTATGGAGAATGTAATGAATGAGTATAAAAAATGATAAAATCCTGCTATTTGACACAATATGGTATGCTAGAAGAACAACAGATTTGCACTCCCCCAAAAATGAGAATGTTTGATTTCTGTACTGGATCTGGTTCGGATGGAGTTAATTTTCTTCACAGCAGCCTATACAGTGCTGTGTTTTAGATCTGTGATGAAAACAGTGTTGATAACACACCAGTGTTTTAGCTGGTGCTTGCACAATGCCAAGGCCTTCTATGTTTCTCACTCTGCACCTCAGTGAGTAAGCTGGAGGTGGGAAAGAGTTTGGGAGGAGACACCGCTGGGATAGCTGACCCTAACTGACCAAAGAGATATCCCATACCATGTAAGAGATACTCCCTATCATATAAAGTCATGCTCAGCAAT
The DNA here is from genome assembly GCA_009806455.1 of Tetrax tetrax. Lineage (NCBI taxonomy): Eukaryota > Metazoa > Chordata > Aves > Otidiformes > Otididae > Tetrax > Tetrax tetrax. Next base: position 833,799 of record WHYT01017449.1, on the reverse strand, counting down.
AAAACTGGAGGGTAGTTTTTCCAAAGTAGTCATTGCTCGGAGACTGGACATTGATCTGCTGGTGGGAGGTGGTGAGTGATTGCCTTTGCATTGCTTGATTTTTTTTTTCTTCTTTTTTTTTCTGTCAATTAACAAATTGTCTTTATTGTGACCCATGAGGTTTTTTCTTGCTTTTGCTCTTCTGATTCTGTCCTCCATCCTTCTGGAGAGAGAGTGAGTGACTGGATGTGTGGGGACTTAGCTACCGGATAGGATCAATCCACCACAATTTCTCATCAGGTCATGATTACAAGTAATTTTGAAGAAAAGGACTAGGAGCCTCAAATGCTGGAAAACCAAGATCCATCAGCTATAAGGTTTTCATTTGCCTGAGAGAGGTGTTCAGCAGAGCCCCACTGTAGAACGGGCCAGGAAATGATCCACAACATAAGCCTAGTAGCATGCTGGAGAAATGCTGAAATTATATGCAGCAAACTGCAGGTGAATATAGAGTGTAGGTAATGGTATCTTTTCTGAAAAAATATATTTATGCTTTTCCCTTCACTATTTTGATCATTGGAATTTGCAGAGATCACTGTTATTACGGTAATGGTAGTGGCAACTAATTTGCAGTTGTTTCTAGAAGCTAGTTTGGCATCTCAGCAGGATTGAAAGGAGAAGGTATGTGAAGAGATGATCTCTTTTTGCTGACAGCTTACAGAGTGAGGCTAGGCTTGGATTCAACAGGCAAACATAAGTATCTGAAAATACACAAGGTGAAATAAAAAAGATTAATATACTCAACCATAGTCCTTTTCCTTAGGACAGAGAGGCTGGAAAGTTCCCTGAACAGTTTCTCCATATGTGAAGGAATGTTCTTATATAGAAATGTTGGTAAGTTGCTTGTCGTTATGCATTTCAGAAGTGTTGCCTGTTTTTTAGCTTGTCATTTCGTAGCACCATGCTTACAGGGATCCCGTGGCTGCTAAATTGCTGTAGGAAGGAAGGGGCTAGAAATTATCTTAGGAACCTTAAATTTCCAAAAAGGGAAATTTACACCACTTTTTTTTTTTTGTCCCATAACACCAAAAATTTTCATTGAATAGATATGGAAAATGAGACTAGAAAGCTAAATGTCATGGCCAAGGTCAAACAGAAAAGAATGGTAGAGCTGGGATTTAAATACACTTCTCTCCCAGGTGTCTTAACTGCAGATCTAATCTGCCATCCTTTGTCTTAAAGGTAATTTATTTTGTAAGTCAAATTCTCAGTATATTACTCCTAAGATGTAGCAGGGTAATAAAAATAATTAAGCAGATGTTTGAATCACTAAATGAGTGTCGTTTTTTGTTTGAAGGCTATCCCAACATGAACTCAGATTTTAGTCTCCAGTGAAAATGTCTGATATAATGTTGGATTTTAACATATTACCAGAGAGAAGAATATTTAGCTGCCTTCAATGTATTCAGCTATTTGATTAATTGAAGGGCTCAGCAGTCAGCGGACATCTCATTAGCCAATTCACGTAGGCATGCTGTGACTATTTTGGATCACATATCCACAATTCAAATTGACGGTAAATGTCCAATTAAAAAGTAAATGTATTTTCATACATTGTAGCAGTGGTGTTGTCATGTGGCTTGGGTTTTTCCTTTTATTTCGTTCCCAATTACTCATTTTAATGATGTGCTCCTGAATGTGAGAAACTAATGTTCTTATTTTGAGCTCTGCTTAGAGAAATTGTCAGGCAACCTTTCCCATACTGTTCTGCTCAGCTGCTGCAAAGTTGTGTACTTTGACTACATGTGCAGAGGTTATTGTGCCAGATGGTGTAGTTGTTTCTGGGATATGAAGAACCACAGAGAGACCCCTGAAATACATCCCTTATGTCATAAAACATCACTTTAACTGGCTTTTTGGAGATGAGACTTATAGGTAAATTAAGGTGCAGAGAGCCAAATTATATCCAACACTGAACATCAAAAAGGTCAGCTGATACATTTCCAAAGGCATTCAATTTATCTCCAGTATTAGACTACTTTTTAGCAAAATGTTCTTTACTGACATCAGTTTCTTGCTTTAGTCTATTATTTAAAAGACAGAATGTTAGATTATCCATCAAAATAATAGATTAAGTCTCTAAATGCCACATTTTAAAATTCATTTTTCATAAAGTACAGATTATAAAGCATGTTTGCTGGCACTTCAGATAGAATTATACAGTTATACTGAAGCAATGCAAAACTACTGCAATTGATAGGTTTAATTTGAATTATGTCAGGGCCAAAGCAAAGAATTAGGGAGCTGTGATTGGTTTCCTATCTACCCCCTTATCCCAAGAAAACAAATTAAAAAAAAAAGTTTTCTAATGGTTTAGCTCCTTAAACAGCCCTTGTGTTATATGAAGCAAATATCAGTGCTGGAGTAAAGGACTGGACAGGAGAGAGGACTCTTTCAAAAGTAATAATCAGTTCTGTTGATTGAGCTTTATTATTAATCTGACACCACCCCCTCATTTCCTCCCCCACTTTCCCTTCAATAAGAACATGCAGAGGAGGGCACAACATACACCCATGGCCAGTGAACCATGGCTAGCTGGTGTACGTTGGGGAAATTTAAGATTCTGTAAGTCCCTTTCTGCTTACTCCAAGGGTAGCATCTGAGCTTGCTCAAGCACCTGCAGGTGAGTTCTTGGTTGCCTTGGAAGAGCTTTGTGAGCCATGCACGAGATCCCTTTTCTCCATGGGTGCCTGTGTTCCACCACACAGTAGCTGAGCTCCAGGATACCAGCGAGTGCAGTTTTGTGTAGGAACCCCTCTTGCTCCAACTGACCAAGAACAATGTCAGTGAATATGCGTGTTCTACATAGGTTTGTTTTTTTTTTATATATATAATTCCCTTTTCCCAAAGGCTCTTGAAACTGTAGTTAGCCATGTCTGTTTATTGGGCTCCGAGAACATCCACAACACTTGAGTGTCAGGGAGATGGGAAGTGAATCTGAGCGGGTTAAATCACAGCCCTATGTGGCATATACATTCCTTAGATTCAGTGAATAGCAAGTAACATCTGATGTAAACTGCAGTTCCCAGAAACTGTTGTAGATATTTATTTTATCTACCTGCTCAGTGTGTGAGCTTGCAGTCTGTGTATTATACGATGGGGAAAAAAAAAGAATGGAAGAGATTTGCCAGTGACTGTAGACTTATGAGTGCAAGCTTTTTCCAGTCTGTTCTGGAAATTAAAGCTTTTTACCCTGTGGCAGTTTGTAAGTGTGTGTAATTCAAGACCCTTACATTTAGACGTTGGCAACATGGTTGCTACTTCAATATTTTTGATGTTTCATGGTCAGCTTCTTTCATCTTCAGTGTACTTCAATTACTGACAAAACCAACGCATAAGTGCTTTGAGTAGTAAAGTTCCATTTGTAAATCCCCACACAAGGCGGGGCTGAACATGGGTACGGTGACCAGAGTTTAATGAGAAGCAGTAGACCCATCCATTCACATTGACGCAGACTTTTGAAGTTCATCATTCAGTGTCTAAAACAAGCATTTTACTAACTAACATGCTATATAGATTAAACTAAAAGGTTATTTTGATTAACACTTAGTCATTTTTCATTTTGTCAGGTGAACTAAGAAAACATCATTTAAATTCTACAGATGTTTGTCTTTATTAACATCTCAAAACTTACCAGAGGTTTACTTTATATTTCTATGCCACGTAACAATACGTTGCTGCTTTGAGGTGCTCTGACTAGTCAATCTTTTGTGTGTACCCAGTATTCACTTAAGTATCATTTATTCATTATGATTAGTAATCAGATCTTGGTAAGAGAGATAAAACAAATGTAAAAATATTCCTCTGTCTCTGAATTATTTCTTGCTTTTAAGGCAGAGAAAAAGTAAAACAGGTCATCAAGAAATTAAATACATAAAGATCAGAGGTGAGATAATGAGCTCATTTGCATTGCATTCAGGATTTGTTTTGAACTTCAAAACATGAGATCATAAACCAGTCAACATTTAAATACTGCCAGCTATATAAAAGACTAAATCAAAATTGGCTTTTTTTTTTTTTTCCATGCTCTAACAATTATTCTCTCACTGGATGTTTTCAGTCTTTCATTTGGTGGTTTCTGAATGTGAAGTTCTGTCGTCTTTTCTTTCTTTCTTAAAAAAAAACAAACCACATCAAACCAACCAGAACTAAACTCAAAAGTCTACTGTAAACAGCAGCTATTGGAAAATAGAAGAATAGAAGAGATATTGGGCAGGGAACAGAATTGCAGGTGTTGGGTTGTTCAAGAAGCTGCTGCATTAAAAATGTTTTTCCCTTGGTGCAGTTGACTTTAGGCAAATGAGATTTATGATACGTCACAGAAAAACAGAATTGAGATAACTGACCCCCAACACAGCTTTCCAGTCTATTAGAGTGTATTTTATAGGCCTTTCACACTACTGTTTATATCTAGTCATTTTACAGATGTAATATACTATTCAGGCTCCTGTGAGGGCGAAAGGAAAAAAACCCTAAGTTTTCTAGATTGTGGCTTTACAGTCTGCCACAGAATGATGGGAAATACACAGAACAGCTGTACTTGGCCTACTCCAAGAATAGACGTAAGGACAATCTGAGCCTGGGGTTAAGATAGTGGAGTGTATGTTGGGATGTACGTTAGGATGTTACCAGTAAGATTTCCATCTTTGTCCTTCTATTCCTTCTCCATTTAATTTCTTTGTAGAGGATAAGATGCTTCACAATATTTTACTGACCAGATTATTCCTCATAGCCTTCTGGTAAGGGTGGAGATGGGTTGAACATCTCCTAATTCTCCTTTCTCAATTAGTTGGATGAAGCATTCTTGCTGTTCTCACAACAGAGAAATTCATGTTCTGAGCAGGGCCAGGCAGGGACCTATGGCTGTGTCAGGACTTCCCTTTCCTCTGTTTCCCTGAACAGTTGACGAAGGCTGTGACAATTTGGGCCTGCTGTGATAAATGACAGGTCAGGCAGCTCATGACTATAGTGGAAGAGGGAGCTTAAAGATATAACAGGATAACCTTTCAAGGATGCACAAATTAGCTCAAATAAATAAAATCAGGAAAGGGCACCATGTTTTTCCTTGGGTTTTTTTGCCATGTCTGAAACTAACCCATGCCCCAGCTACCACATTGCTCTAAAGTCATTTGATTTTCCATTATCTAGGTCATTGGTTCAAATTTAGTCCAAGATGTCACTTGGCCCAATCTTCTGTAAATTAGATACGCTTCACTAACGGTACTGTCAGATATCCAGTGACAAAAAGTGGACACTCCAAATTACATCTTTGCTTTGCCAGTATAAAAACGCAGACAGAGACAAAAAATAGAGTGATATGAGTAAAAAGCAGCTCAGGTGACTTTTTGCAGAAAGCCTAATGGAGTCTCCAGTCAGCCCCTCTGATAAAGCTGCTATTCCTCCTCGCAATCTATTTTCCACTGAATATAATCAGCCAAACAAACACAAAGTAATCTTGTTTGGTGCAGACTGCTGTGTTGGCACCTGAACAGCACCTAATGTGCCAGCTGCTGCTTTGTTTTGTTTTGTTTGTTTATTTCTTGCTCTATTAATGGATTTTACAGCACTTTTATTATCCAGTGAAAATATAATAAAGACCATTCAGGATATATGGGTGCCAAGATCATTTTGTGGAGAAATTTGGATGCATAGCATCTATTTTTGGAATAGGTGGTCTTTGTATGTTTTCACTTGACTACACCTGTACAAAATGTGTGACCTGTTTACTGCTTTGAGTGGGCACTAAGGATCCACTATAGATTTTGTAAGGATGCCTGTACACTATACACCACATCGGTTCACAGCAGGCACTCTGCTGAATTGCTGCCATCACTCTAAAGAATTAATCCATGTCTTTATTTATCCTCTGTTCCTTTTCCCAAGAAAGCCTGATTTCAAACATGCAAAAATTTTAAAGGAGAAGGTGAAAGAAGGGGGGAGGTTTGAATTTTTAATTACATCAGTATTTCAGATAATTTTTTTTTTGTTTGTGTATTTTCACCTTCTCAATGGGCTGTCTCAGGTATATCAGTACTTTCCATTCCTGGATAGTGAAAATAGTTTGAGAAAATAAAATATTACATTATTTTGACCCATAAGAGACTAATCAGAAAAAAATACTCATAAATGTGAAAGCCAAGATATTTAGGGCTCTATTAAATTTAGTTGGACAGGCCTGGTTAACAGATAATTTATTTTCCCAGGTGAAATTAGTGCTAATTTCTGAAGCAGGTAAGGGATGAATTTTAGGACTTGTAAGAATTTTTGAATAGTTGTGGAGGGAAATATCAGTGAAAATCTCAGATAGCTAAGCACTAGTTATGGTGTTTTGTCCACAAAATGACTATTACTTATCAAATAATTCTCATAACTTTCACATATATAATAAGCATAGATCTTCACATACCCTTTAGCATTTACAATGTCTGTGGGGCTTTTAAAAATCATACCATAGTAATTTAGATGGGAAAATCTGATTTATCTTGATTTTGTGTATTGCCCAGAGACCTTTCCTCAAGTAATAATCAATTTCTTATTTCTGATAAAATCTTCATGGAATATTTATGAGCTTTAAAGAGTTTTAGAATGAAAGTGTTTTTATAAAATACTTTGGAAAAAATCCTTGTTTAAAAATGTTGAGATAACAACTGTCCATAAAAACACTGATGGTATTAAAACAACATAACAGTGAGACTATTTTTATATTCGGTAGCCTAAGTCATATAATTGAATCACAACTACACCAACCTGTCATTCTTTAAATTTTTAAAGTAAAATGCATTCCAGGAATAAAATAGATAAGTAATTTATGGTATATGATTAAACATGAGCAGTAATATGAGGTGCATAAAATACAGATAGCACAGAGGTATATACAATGGTGTGTCAACAGAGGTAAATGAATAGGCATTTAAGTGCATACACATGCATGGGTTTTTGATATATCAGGATACGGAGCTTTAAAGAACATTATTACCACTTGCTTGCTTTCCAGCCTGCATGCCTTATTGCATATTATAATTTGAAAAGATTATCTTACCAGGGTAATGAACAATACAAAATTTGTAATTCGTCCTAATAAGCTTGAACGGAAACCCACATGCCTTGGACATTTCTAGCCAGGCATAATTTATCCACATCTTTGGCTGTGAAACAGTGTGGATCTTCTTAACCGAGTCCCTGACAGATGGTTTAAGCTTTTTCAGGACTACATTTCCAATCATTTTGCCCATATTGCAAAATTGGCCTTGAAAAAGGGTAAAGAGTTGTTATGCTGCATTAACATCTTTTCTGAATTGTTTGCTGTGAAGGACACAAAAACAGAAGGAAATCGGAAGGGGAATATTTTAAAAATACCGTTGTGAAAGTTACAAATGTTAGACACAATTATGATCTTAAATTATATCCTTCATCTCAATTTGAATGTGAATGTGGTCACATTTTGTGTGATAATGAAAACAACTTTCAGTTACCTTCTTTCATAAATGATTCAGATGGCATTCATGGTATAAGAAGCGTTAAAAGTGCTGTAATTAGAAAGACTTCCTATAGTCTTAAACCCTGCTGATGGGCAGCACAATTGACTGCTGTTAGATGAACAGGGATTTCTGTGGCATATTTCAAGATTGTTGCTACTCTGAATGGAAAGGCTCAAATATCTGCACTCATTTCTGCATGAAACATGGATTGATCACATGTACTATGGCAAATTTTCATTTTCTTTTGCAGCTTCAGCTGACTTGCTTCTTCATACAAAGTGCTATTCTTTTCTTCTTGCCACCTTTTAGTTTATGATTAAAATCAATGAAAGCTGAAGCCTTCCAGAGTCATCTATAAAATGCAATTACTGTATACAACACACAGTAAAACTCCCATGGTGTGTACGTTGAGACATAATTTATGGCACTTACCTCCAGAGAGGTATTGATCCTATTCTGTGAATATCTTACAAAAGGGCTGTTGAATGCAAGCTCAAGGAAATATGTGGTTATTGAGTCTGATCTATAATTTGATTAATAATGACCTATTTCTTGAACTCTGCTCCTTACTGCACTGTTTTCTGTGACTGAACCTTTTATCTTTTAATATTGCCCCTGCTGATCTCCTTCAGAGGCTCACCCTGCCTTGATATCCCTCGGCTCCCTGTGATCTCCCTGATCCCTACCAAAGGAGCCGTAGGAGAAGGTTGAAATGACCTGTCATATTTGGTTGCTATTTTTTAAATGGCTGGCAATCTCCACTAATCCTGAAAGTGGTGGTTGCCCACCACAGCCTGTGTGTTGTATCCCATTCTGTGATGGGATACAGTTCTTACTCTCCTGCTGTGTATAGGAAAGAAAAGCGATTCTGAATAAATAGTCCAGCAAGGATACTCCAAGATATAGGGTAAAACCTCCATCACTTAGTTAGGCTCATGGTTTTGAGAGCTGCAATCTAGCATATAAAACACCAGGAAATGCCCTCAAGAATGATGTAAAACAGAAAGTGGGTGGATTTTATGCGAAACCTTGCAGCATTCTGGCAATGGGGTAATACCTGCACAGCAAAATCATGGGAATAAACCCCCTCTGCAAGAACAAAGCCCTGTTACTCAATGTCTCGGCACCTTGTCTCAGGTAAATTCCTCAAATAAAGAATTGTTGAGTGGTGTCTCTGACCTGACAGTTTCAATTTCAAAGTTCACATTCCTTGAGACACTGAAAGAATGTTAGCAATTTGCTCTACTATGTGAAAAACATTGTGTATTCATAGAATGAGAGTTCAGGAGAGCTTAATTCTCTTTGGGCAGAGACCTGGGTAGCAGGGTAAGCTTCTCCATTATTTGATTAAGTAAATAGTTCAACCTTGTTCCAACATAAATGCCCTGTTTGGGAATTCAATAGAAGTTAATTGCCTATTGTAATCGCAGTGTAGTTGACGAATGCCATAGTGGGGTATGACAAAATATTTATTGAAAATGAGAGAAATAGCCTGTTAAAGAAATAGCAGCAATATAATTCAGGCCCAAATTGACCTAAACTAATTCAAAGTAGAAATATGCGTAATAAGGCACACTTTCCTCTCCATCTATTCATTGGTGGGGTTTTCAACCAAGCGTAGGTTTATTTCATCAGTTTTGGAAATCTAAAAGCGATGCTTGAGTAGAAACTGAATAAAAAACAAACTAAAACACAATTGCCTCATTACACATATAGAAAAAAAAAACAACAAACCAGGCTAAGAAAATAAGAAAACAAGACCAGAACCTGAATTTCACTTTAAAATGCCTTTTGTTTTACTAATCATATTATTATAAAAACCTAGTCTCAGTGATGTGAATGCTGGTCTATTATTGCATTCCTCAGAGTGAGGATTATGGCTGTAATTTCTGCAGCCACCACTGTTACGTGCTTGGGCAAAGTCTCATCATGGCTTCCTATCTCAGTTTCCCCATCCATGAGAAGGTTTGTATTTTTGCTTGAAGATAAAAGACAAAATTGCTTGAAAAAATAATTGTCGAGACTGTGAAGCTTGACTATGCATTTAATAAGATACTAAAGAGTCACTACTTTTGGAAGCAAATAAACTAGTCTAATTTATTTGCTGATTTAATTTTTTTTCCTTGCAGTGTATTTTGTAAAGTTTTGTCCACTTAAGCAAGAAAAAGGGCTTTTTAATATTGAGATGATGTGAATAAAAGAACTGGGTAAAATTCCTGATAGTAGTCCAGTCCAACTATGGAGTGGAAGTCCAGTCCACCCATGCTTTCTGGAAAGCTCTTACACCACAAGTGAGCTTGATTTTTCATTTGAAAAACAGAGAGGAAGGGTAATGAAGTAGGTCTGAAGTTTTCAGAACTCACCACTGAATTTGGGAACTAATAAAAAGAATTTATTTTATAAGCTGGAGAAATTACGTTTTGGAAATTGCTGAGGAAGGAAGCTTGGTTGAATCAAATGATCACAGATTGACCAACGTCTGCCGATACGATTTTGCCATGAGAAATGTCAAATGTTCCTGAGGCAAGTCTGGTGAGATACATCTATTGAAATATGAAATGATATTACTGGTACTTTATCTGTAAAATTACATGCAATTCTGGTCATTCATATTCAAGGATGAAAGAAAAAACTCAGATACAGAATAAAGGCTACTGAAATTACTTTGGGAAAGGCCAAGCTCTTTTAGGAGAGGAGATGAAAGGCGGATTTTTGAGCCTTCTGAAAAGAGGTTATATCTACTCTATATAAATACACCAGGGATAAATACATAGGAAGAAAAAGACAGTTTCTTCAGCTAAACAACAATGTTGCCACAAGAATGAATGTCTAGTGATTGCCCATGAGTAAATTCAGTCTAGAAGTCATCTAGCCATCAGGGAAGTGGAGTCTGGAGCATCTGGCCTGTTGGAAGAGCTGAATGAAGAGCTTAATTAGTATTAAGGGGGATTTTGATCAGTTTCTGGAAGACATGATAGGATGCGGCACCTCTAATAGCTCATCAGGGTCCTAATTTTTTAACTATGCCTTTTAACTCAGAAGATAAATCCACCCATTTAAATTGATGTAATGCTGCCAACTTCAGTTTGACTACCTAGCTGCATAAGGTAGCAGGATTTGATCTAAAATATAAATGATGCTTTGCAGAGACAGCAAGAGACTTAAAAAAATCGTAATTACAACCAGGGCTAGTGGATTCATCTGAACTTACTTTGCTTGATGAAGGCCTAAGAAAGGGTCAGGGAGCTACCTGTGATATTTCTGATGCCAGATATTCAGCTAGAGTACCCTGAAGCTAAAATCTCTCAAGGGGACATTAGATAAACCAAAGCTTTTCAAAATGCATGTTCTGCCATGTTCCTCCAACAGTCTTTTTACTTACTATGCACCCCACCCAGGACATGCAGGAGAGGGCATTGTGGAGAGTATGCAGCACTGTCCTATTTGGAGATTTCCTACTAATGGAAGAATTGTCAGTCAGCTGGTTACCTCTGCCACCTTTTCAGCATCTGGGATGAGACCAAACTAACTGTATTTGCCCAAGTGTATTCTAGTTCAGTAAGTAAAAAAGAAAGACTCTATTATTACACAGTAAATGCTGAACACCCTTTATTTACCTAACAAGTTGGCTCTGTAAGTTTCATTCATTCGGATCCAAGTTTTGTGGTTATCAGCTGAGGCCAATGTTATCATGATGCTGAAGCATAGTTGTGTCTAGCTAGAGTGTTCCAGAAGGGATCAAACAACCCAAATGGTGTTTATCCTCAATTTGATGAACAACTTATCAGACTGTGCCTGGTCACTGACACACAGTCTTGTCTGCCACTGAGATTTAATGTGTTTGATCTACAGGATCATGACACTGGGAGAATGAACCTTCACATTATCTGACCAGTTTGTAGCCAGCAAGGGATCTTGAGCAGATAATTAGAATTCCCGACTGGGAAATTAAATCTGATGGGAAGTAATGCTTTACCTACAGCATATCAAAACTTCACAGAGGCAGGGGACAGATAAGTGGTTGCTTTGGTCTGTCATTGTCACTCTACTTTCCCATTCCCTGCTTCTTGCATATTATGTTGCGTTCTGGCAGAGGATTTGGATGATGGGGCTGGGAAATGGCACAGGAGACAGAGTAGCAGCCTCTGCCAACCTTGTATCTGTCACGATTCGCCTCTATGCAGAGTAAATCTGTAGGCAAAGGGGGATTTTTGGGGGGCTTTGGGTGCACTTTGCTTGAATGTACCTTAAAGAACATTAATCCTACATTTACATGCTAAATGTTACATACAGATTGAATACACCTAGAGTCCATACTGCCTGTTTCAGTGGTTGAAAGTTCTACTATATTTCCCTGTACATGTTTTGGGAGTTAGACTTTGACTATAAAGGGATACTAAGGCTAATTCATTTGAAATCTTTGTCTCAGACAGGACTTAGTTTTGTGACCTAGGAAGCACCTGGCACCTGCTTTAAGCATTTATTTTTTAAACTCCACAGGCTATATATATGACATGGAACTTAATCCTTTGCAGGATTTCTTGGTCTATCATGATCTTTACCTACCAAATCTTATTCATATTAATTTATACCCTTTTAGTTTCCGTCTCCCATTTCAAGTGCAAAATCTGGACTTAGAGAGTTTTCTAGTGGTTTATAACAATGAGAGGCTGTGATTTTTGTCTGCATTCATTGCAGTTTAGTCTAGTATGTTACTTTTATCCATTGAGGCTCACATCATCTGTTGATATGCATCTGCTGATGGGTGATACCTCCCTAGAATCTTAGTTTCATTACTTTCAATTGTGTGACTGTATACCAGAAATCTTCTGTGGAAACTGGATCAGGGAACAAGGCAGGTATGAAAACTCTGCCTAGTTTCTGAAGAAAAGGCTCAGCAACACAAATACAAATGATTTGTACATCTCCCAGACTCATTGTGTCAGACAACAGTTCTCAGAGGGGTTTAGAAGAGCATTAGGCCTGTGCTTACCTTGAGTACGAGATGCAGCCCATTGGGTTTGTTTGCAAGTGTAGTGACTATGAAGCATATTGTCTCTTATCAAGGTTGACTCAAAGGAAAGTGGCCACCAGACTGTGAAGGGAGTCCAGCAGCAGACTGGCCCTGAACCAGCCGGAGGGCTGTTGTGCTGCTGGGAACAAAGCCAGGGCAGGGGCTAGAGAAAGGGCTGATCACAGATGCAGATGCCAGTGCTCAAGAAGTATAATCTGGACCTTGACAGCTGCCAAACTAGCCCTCAGAGTGGCCAAGCTAGTTGGCTTTTTTTTTGGAGGAGATGACAGAAAGTGGCCAAAGGGACCAGTAATGGCAATTCTCCAACTACAGGACTAAAATAAAGCCAAGTGAGTATTGTGATTGTACTGGTGTTTTCAGAAGAAGAGGCGCTGTCAGCAGAATCCTGATTCAGACATTCCCTGTTGTTGCATCCACGCATCCTGGAGGGCTTGAAATTAACTGGAAGAATAAAACTGAAGCTGATCCCCACTTTTCTTGGCTCCATCCCAGTCTGGGGCAATGGCAAAATAAAAAAGAGACATCCCCTTCTTCCCCAGATCTCATAATCCATGAAGCAAGGTGGTCTTCAAATTAGCAACTCAGCCTTGACTGTCAGGCAGCTGGGCACTGGCCAGATGGGTCACTCCCTTTAATGGAGTCCACTTGCTATCACACAGCATAAGGTAGGAGATATTTAGAAAAAAACTGTGGCAGCTTGGCACCTCCCTGGAGTTTGTATTAAACACTTCTAATTCTCACTGACCTCCCTTTGATCTGCGGCTGTGCCCGGTGCCTGTAGCTGACCTGGCATCCTTCCACCCTGCGGCTGCAGGCTGACCTCTCCCACCTGTGCCATGGGAGGCTGGGGGCAGAGGCCTCTGTCCTCAGCTTGAACACCCCTGGTAGCACGCTCAGCTTATAAAGCTCCTGAACTGTTGTGTAGCTGTCCCAAGGGGAAGACTGACTCTGCCACCAAACTGAGAAAACCTTTTTCAGGTTTAGTCGGGTCTCTCTAAAGCCCTTTGACACAGTTAAGGGTGAGACCTTATGCTAGGGATGAGGGCAGAAAGAGACAGAAAGAGAGAGAGACAGTTTGAAGTTAAAGAGATGTTGTGTTTGAAGTAAAGAAAAAAATAAGTCTGGGGAGCAGACCAGGAGAAAGATTTAATATTTGAGAAACAAATCTAGTGTGAAGGGAGATTGATTTCTGGGGGAAAGGCAATATGAAAGCTGTTAGTAGAATTGACTTTTATTCTAGTACATTTGAAGTACACCTTTCCACTTTCTACACACAGTATGGACCACATGGCAAATTACAGAATCACATGAGAGCTGGACAGATCATATTCCTACGACCATCTTAATCTATCATACATCCTTTGTCAGGCAGTTCATCTTCTTACAACTGAGCCATCATTTTACCATGTTAAAATCAGTGTAGAAGGGGAATGTTTCCTGCTTCTGCTCCTAAATATAGAATTTACTCCACAGTAACCTCAATCAAGTACTGAGGATGGGCAGGTTACAATCATACGTTTCTATATGCAAAAATGTCTCTCCAGAGTACTTTATTTCAAATCTTGGGTTCCAAAGCGAGCAGCCAGGAAGCTGAGATTCCTTATTGGCAGATCATCCACTCCCAGCCCAGAAGACAATAAAATACAGTTTATGTTTTTATACTTTAGCAAGCCAGGTGATTAACTGCCAAAACATATCTGTTTCTCTCCGTTGACTACAAAGGAAGCCCACTATGACAAGTTCAGTTATAGATGTTTCCTTTGTAGACATCTGTAGGTAGATCAGGCGAGTCACACTCAATGGAGTCTTTATGGCTTGATCAGAGCCTGGAATTGAGACCCCAAATTACTAGCACAATCCTTTTCTTAGGGCTTGCCTACAGCTCTGCATGGGGGAGATTCAACTACTTAGAGACATTGTTCTCACTGCTTGAAAAAGTGGAGTGCAACTTTTCCCTGTAAATTTCCCTGCAAATTTCCCCTGCATGTTTTACTTCGAGGGGAGCTGCACCCTGGGGTTCTTTGTTACAAAACACATGAGAGAAGCATAAGGTGTTATTATTACAACTGTTGCCACAGAATCTGATAAAATGTGTCTGAAACCTATTCTTAAAAAATCCAATGATATGGATTTCACAGTCTTTCCAGGCAATCTATTCCTATGCTTTGCTCTTCTTATGTTAGAAAGTTTTTCTAATGCCTAATCTAAAGTTTCCACATTCCATTATTTCTTGTTCTAATCCCTGTGGACATGGAGAGCAATTGATTCCAATTGCTCAGCGGGATACTTTTGAAGACTGTTATGAAATTTCCTCTTAAGTGTTGCATTCTCTAGACTGAACAACTCTGATTTTGTTAAATCTTTACTTGCGGATCACTTTTTCCAGGCCTATAATCCACCTTGTTGCTCTCTCCACTGCAAGGTGTTCTCATCTCTCTTAAAGCACAGTGTCTAAAGGTGCATACAGTACATTAGCTGCTTGCTAACACCGGAGTATCTACAGACAAATCTTACACATGATGCTGCCTATGCAATAGTTTTTCAGGAAGGTGAGATTGTTTGTTTCTGTTCAGCTTGTGATCCCCCATAGACCACAAACTGTTTCCTACTGACTCATTTTCCACCTTCTATTTGTAGTTGATTACTTCTACATAAATGCAGCGCTTTCACTTGTCCGTATTGAATTGCACCCTATTGATTTCAGACCACTTCTTCAAATTGTCAGGTTCATTTTTAATAGTGAAAAATGAGGTTTCCTACCTCAGAGCCTGTCTGGGCATAGTTCAGTGTGGTCACACAGGAGGCAGGAAAGAATCACAGACTTTCCTATAGAGTGGCAAGGCACAATGACTACATCTCTGCTTTGGGATAAGAAGAAGTAATTATCTTTTGTTACAGTAGAGCCTGAAGGCAAGACAAGTTTATCCTACCATTAGAAAGTGTTTTCTAACGCTTCACAAAGTTCCTCATTCCGTTACTTCTTGTCTTGGAAAAGGAGAGGGAGAAAAATTTACTCTCATTCTTCAGCAGGAGTACCCTTATTTTAGGTACTGCATTCATATGAATCAGTAAATGATTCCTGCCCTGCTAAGTTTGTAACCTAAACACAAGAAACAAGAAATGGAGGCAAGGGCCTTAACAGACAATGGGAAGGTGACAAATGATATGTTCATTTTTTGACACTTTCTAGAGAAGAGCTTAGTCAGGTGATGATGAGAGAAATGGAAGGCAAAAAGGTACACTGAAGGGGCGAAATGAAGGGGACTGAGCATGCTGAGGGAGATGGAGGGGGAATGAAGATGAAGGGAGGAGACTATAAAAAAGAGTCAGACAAAGACAAGCTAAGAAAGTCCAACCTAATCTGTGTAACATTGTCTGTCTGTCAAGATGTCCCCATTTTGTTTCTGTCAAGCCACACATCTTTAACTCTACTCACTCTAGAATTTGTCTTGAAGGCCATAATGCAGGAGAGGAGTATGCAGAGGAATGGAGAGATACTAGTTAGATGCGTTTTGTCAAGAGTCTCTGTGTGGAGATGGTGTGTCTGTGTCTCACAAGCACAGTTTGGAAAAGTGCTAAGAGAAGAGGTGGCACCTTTGAAGCTCTGTTCCACACCGAGTGACATGCCTGACATTGTACAGCAGACTCTTCACAAAAGAAATGCATTCTGTAGATTGGAAGAGGATGATGACACAACTGTATTTTTTTTCCTGCTTCATGGACACTGCCTTCAGGAACACTTGCTGTGGTGTTCTTCCACACTGCCTTTAAAGCATGGTCCTTCCATGTGCCTTTAAAACTCTCTAGCTCAGTGGCTAGAAAATTGCAGTCTATTTTTGGTTACTGACTAGTTCACTGTGAATTAAAATGGGGTGTTCAAAATGGTGAAATCAGAACCATTTATAATGTAAGTTCTTTCTTTGTTTTTTTTTTCATTTCTTCTTCCTTCCCCCTCTCCACCCCGACATAATTGGGGCACGTTAGCTTCACTGTCTCAGTTCATTAGGTCATTTCTGAAAATCGAAAATCACAGTTTTGTGTTTATTGGTGTCTTTTTACTTGTAGGAAATCATTTGCAATGAAACTACTTCTGAATTTCCCACTGTGTAGAAGACTCCAGGGCTGTTTGCTTATACTTCATCAGAAGAACTGCTGGAAATGATAGCTCTCAGTTAGGGAATGATGTTGCCCAAGGACTCTAGCTTTGATAGTGAAAAATGCCAGTCCCTCATGGTGTTGAAAACCCTCAGTTCTTGTGGACTGCAGAGGGTCCTCGGTTCTTTGCAACATCAGGACCTAATTGTGAAGTGATGGAATAAGTTTTTCAGGACATGCATAAGGGAAAGTTTGTTTCTGTTGCAGTATCAAAAAACAGTGCAAGAACAGATGAATGGCATCTATGGGATATCCAAGGGTAGTTTCTTTTAACTAGAATGTACTGATGACACTCTCTGCAGCCTATGATGCTTATAACAGCTAAAATCTGGTCTGTTTCTATTTACATCTGACAGAAAATAAAAAGAGTCAGAAGCTGCAAATGTAAAAAGATGACCTGTAAACAAAATAACTTACTGTTTGCTTGGGCGATGCTTTTATTAAATCTTTATATGGCCTTTACTAAGGAAGAAAAAATTCAAAATCATCTTTACGGGAGAAACAGTCCAGTAATTTCTATGTTAGAAGATTACTGGTAAAAGGGAAATGTATTCATTTTGCCTTTCACAGTCTTTTTACCCCAGCTTCACTTTGCGCTTTTCTTTCCTCTTCAGTCCCCCTCATCCGTTTTCCTGTCAGTGGTATCTATTCCCTCATTTTTCCAAATTACAATTTAAAATGCCAACCTAACCTGTAGGTATAGTAAGCCAACTTAGTCTATTTTTAATGGTGTCTTTGAGTTCAGAATAAAGTTGCTAGCCCATTTTAAATACTTGTTTAAAAATACTTCCAAACAGTGAATAAGCATGAGAGGCTGTGAGCGGCAATCTTGAGAGGCAAGCCTTTAGCTAGGGGTTGTAACTGGAGAAATGGAAGACTACTCTGAACTTTCAACGTGCAGAACACTTTTGCAGAATATTTGCTTTGTATTCTGAAGTCAACCCTTGTCTTACTTCTAAGACTGCCTACAGCCTGAGTAGGAATTGTGTTTGATTGCTAGATATGACTTTGAAAATAAACACTTTCATTAAGAGTTCTGTAATGGACTTGGAAATCTTTTAATCCGAAGTTTTGTTCCTGGAATGATTAGTTGCCAGTGCTCTAGCCTGAGGGAAGCTGCCACAAGGGAAAATGATATGAAAAATGGATGTAAATGGAGAACTGTGCCACTACCACTTAAAATTCAGTTCCTTGTCTGTGATGTTTTCAATGAATACAAAATCATTTAAATATGCAAAAAAAATGTAAAATGTGCCATCCATTTCAATCATAATAAATTGGGACTTCCTAAATGAAAGAATTTGGGAAGAGAATTTGCACATTTTGTTTGCTCATTCATGGTAAATTTTTTTCTGTGGAACATTTCAATGGTCTCAGGAGTTCAGAGAAAACCTTCTATAGGTGGTGAAATTGTTACTCCTGTAACACCAGGAGATGGAGTTGACGGGGGAATTCAGTTATTAGTCTGAATCAGTCACTTTCTGGGTAAATGATGGTTAGGCAGGTATATGCAACAGGCGTCAAGACGGGTTATTTCCTGAGATCTCAATAAAGTTCTGGCAAGACCTGGGAGACTCTTCTGGCCAAAGTCTGAACTTTTACCTATGGATTTGGAAGTGGGAAGGGAAATGAGTCTTTTAGAAATTAAAATTAAATTACCAGGAAAAAGTTGCACCTCTAAGCAACAGTTTTATGAAATGTATCCATTTACCCACACATGCAGCACAGGGGAAGTATTAAAAATCTCAGAACTGTGGTGGGAGAACTGATGTAAAGACAAGGGATATAAATCTACTCAGAACTGTAGAAAATTTTGAAGAACAAAAAGCCTCTACAGAACGTGATACTTCCTCTTTGCCTAACAGAGCTAAAGTCCTGCCACAGAGAACTGACAATATTTAGGGGGATTACATAAAGCAGGAGCAGTAGAAGGCTGACAGGTACTGAAGAGTATTCAGGTCAGACAAAGACATCTGCCAAAGACATCAGTCATACGAGATAAGGAAAATTGCAATTGAACGAGGGGAGGAACAGATGCGGCTCACAAAGGAGTATCCTGGAAAGTTAATGGTATGTCAGAACACAAAGTTAAATAAAAGATAAAAAAAAATTAAATAAAACCTATATATCTCTGTTAACAGCTTGGAAGGCTAAATAAGTGAACTTGATTACTAGGCTGTGTGGTAAGGGGACTCCTGAAACATGGAGGAATGAAAGGTAAAAAGAAAATGTTTAAATATCTGGCTTTGACTATTCATAATAAGTAGATTAAGTCAACAAATAGTTGAGTAGTGCTACACCTGGATTATTCAACGCTCTCCAGTGAGATAGTGTTTCTTAATACATGGAAACACCTACAGAAATACTGGCTTTATCTCACAGGTTATTATGTTTATTACATTACCAGCACCCTGACCAAGCTATTTAGTATGAAAAAACAAAAGAAATTGGTGAGATATCAACGGGTTAAAGATCACAAAAGGAGATAAGGACCAAAATCCAAAAAGGACCACCTCTCCATGTAACAGGAGACTTAGTCCAATTTGAAACAGCTGAGATGCCAGATGTGACATTGATATAATTAAGTCTGATTTATTAAGTGACCGTGGAGTTGGAAGCACAGTATTGGAGGCTACTTTGGATAGCTTGCTATAAATCTCCACAATAATCAGCAAAGAGAAATAATATAACATGGAAGAAATGGAAAGGCAGAACATCCTCACTTTATTAACTCTATACTCTAGCTGAAGCCATATACATACAAACGAGAAGAGGCCAATAGGTACACTGCAAAAATAGAGAGAAGCATGAAGCAATTTTAATCTGAGGAAAGAGACGAAGTAATGAATTTTAGAAAAGAAAAAAGACACAATGAAGGTATACAAGATAGTGAATATTAATAAGAAGCTAAATCTGAAGCTTCTATTTACTTTCTAAAGATTTCATCAAAAAGGGACTTTGGTTTGAAATTGAAAGCCTCTGCAATTAAAACTGATAAAAGGAAGTACATTTAAAGATAATACTTAATTAACCTGTGGCATTTATGTAGACAATGCAAACATCCACAGTACATTAAATAGGAAACAACAAACAAAAAAATAATCAGAGACTTAAGCCCTCAGATGTCAGCATGTTTGCCAATCTGAACAAAAAAAATCTCCTCTGCGGGCAGGTTATTTTAAGAATTGCCACTTATGAATTTTGGGTTTTTTTTTTTGCTTTCTCTCATGCACTGAATACTGTCTATGTTACTGGAGTATCTGTGGGTCATTGGTTTTAGAAAAGAGGTGAAAAGTTAGATGCAAAAATACCCCCTGCAAAAGTTGCAGTAAGAATTTTGACTTGGCAAATGTTCTCTGGAACCTCAGATTCCAAATCTTATAGACAGAATATTTTTAAATCCCTTTTATCTCTTCTTCTCATAAGGGAGAGACAGCATATACTTTTGTAGCATTTTCATTACTTAAAAATAGAAAATAATTTGCAAGGGACAGTAACAATACGTACTAGTTAGTTTGTATCTGTTTTCATCATTTTTATATGTGGGTGAGGATGGGGTGAAGAGAGAAAACCCTATACGTATTTTGTGATTTCTTTGGGAAATATGCCAATGTGAAAAAGAAAGGAAGTGATGGCCCTGAACCGTCTTCCCTGAATCTGAGCATTGTTTCAGGTTTTGAGGCTGCAGCTCCTGTTAAGGACAGCTTGCTGTCCTGGCGTGGTTGAAGCACACCAATAAGAGGCAGGAAGGTGATGTGATTAGTATCTTATCTGTCCGTCCTTGAATTCCACACTCCTATGACCTCGTCTGCATCACATAGACTGTCTGGGGAAGTGTGTGTTGAGGGAAAGGCAGGAGAGATTACAGCAGAAGTTCATGAGGAAGTCAACTCATTTAGAGCACAACACCAGGACACTCTAACTACTCTGCTTTTGTGCCCCATGATGAATTCTCTGGTAATGTCTTTTCAGATTACTTGCTGGCTATGGCTTATTTGCATATCTCTTCAGGATATCTATGGTTAAGAATGCATTTTTAATGATTTAATGACCATGTAAATTTTCTGCATCCAAAACCAGATTGCCATTTTCATAGATAAAAACATAGATTTTAACAACTTTTCTTTCAGATTTGATTCACAGCCTGCAAACTTATTTCAGAGATCATACATAATGCACTTTAAAATCACACCAGTGTGGGTCATCATTTGGCTCTGAGAGGATACTCAGAGGACCAGGGAAGTATAGGAGCCCATGCCCACCTCAGGTATAGTGGAGTGGGAAGCACCAGAGGCTGCTGCTTGGGTGTGAACAATCTGGAGGTGGGGAAGCTTAAGTTCTTCCTCAGAGAGAATCAAGTTACAAAATGTAACTGACAGGAGATGTGTGTGGAGAGGGATGACAGGGGAGAAATTAATCTGCATCCTCTGAGAGCTGTTATCCCTTAGATGGAGGATGGATTAGAAAGGGAGCTCTGACTCTTAGGCAACAGTATAGCGGAGATATAGCAGTTAGGATTTTCCCATCCACTGGGAATGAGAGGAAATTCTCAGTTAGTCCTTAGCAAAGTATTTTTCTTATAAATGCGTTTTTTTCAATGCATTTTTTTTTTCAATGCATGCTTTAAATACCAATAATTACATGTCCCTGCTCTGAGAAGCTAATAGTTTACTTTCACACAGAGTACTTAAAGAGGGACAACAACACAGTGGGATGGGGAAGATCAGAGCACTAAGGCTGGGGAGATTATTCAGAGATGACATGGACACGGCCTGGAGGAAGACTTTTTTTGCATTTACATCCATGTTATGACTACTCTACACTGCTAAAGTAATATGAAGAGGCCTCATGTAAATCAGTCACACCTACACGGGTAAGTGATTAAATAGGTTGTAGCTGACACACATTCTTGTAGCAATCATGACATAATAGTTTTAGAGTGGATGAAATCAGTCATGATATTGGCATTGACAGCCTGGTTTAATATTGGCATGGGCAGCCTAGTTGTCAAAGGCATTTCCTCTGAACATATTTGAGACTACCTCAGCAATTCAAAAACAACCATCATCCAAGATGGCTCATGGCTGCTCTAAAACCATTAGCCTCGTGAAGCTTCTGTTACCTTGGATGTTTTGTAGGAGAAAGTAGCAGAAGCCTGCTGAGTGTGGAAATGGGACATATTTCCAAAACATCTGTTGACATTATATATGCCGAGTAATTTAATTTCAAAATTGTCATGTTTTTCAACATAGGACATCTGTGCTGGTAGGCAGTATATGTGAAGTGCAAACAAAAATGGAATTAAATGTACAATAAATATGCTCAGACTAATAATCCTTTTCAAAAGAGAAGCAAACATGCAGAGTAACTCCTTTATCAGCTATTCCCTTTTCTCGGGGAATGGGCTTTTTCCATTCAACAGTCTATTAACAGACCAATATATAGGTTACATGCCCCAAGCAATTCTGGGACTATAAAAGCTTTCCAGCCATGTAAAACAAGCTTGTTATCTAAGCCCTAGCTTCTACACTCCTTCGTACTTGATCTTTGCTGAGCAAGTTGAATTCATAACGCCAAAGTTCCCCACACACAGAGTGAGACAGGTTTGGTATGTAGTCTGGGAGTCACAAAAGCTCATGTGCTAATCACTAGGATAGTTAAGTTACTCAGTAGGTTATGCCAAAAAAGAGGGCTGTCACAAGTTATACTCCTCTATCAAGGCAGGAATCAGAGCTTGGAATTGCTGTGTGCACTTAGGTATCTCTGTGACGCAAAATGTTGACCTCTTGTTTGCTCGATGATACTTGGTAAAGAGTATAGTATTCCTATGTTGTTATGGAGTCATCAGAGCTCTTACTTGCATTATGTCCGTGGATTTTGCATACTAGGCAGGGCCTTCAACAACTTTTGGGTGAAAGCACTCTGTGCCCTTTCTGTTGAATCTATGCTCTTGTTTTTGAGGCAAGTTCTTCAAACACTCTGCTGCTATGTAAGAAGTGAGTACCATCCACTGCCACGGCTTTTCACACAACTCAAAGCAATCTGAATGAGTTAAGTTTGGTCAGAGTACGGCTAGAAATCTAGGCTTCTCTGAGGTCTCAGACATTAGTGCATTTTCTGAATTGTTAACGACAGGTGACTTATCTAGGCAGCCAGCTCAGTAAAGGGAAAAATACCTCTGAGTTTCCTCAGTAATACATCTATAATTACCAAAGAGGCTTTTCCCTGAAACCTAAGTGGGTTAGGTAGGGTTTTCCTTAATCGCTTCTCTGATTTTAGTAACTTAAATTTTATCTATGTTATATTTTGGGTTTGAAGCAAGTCTGCCCATGTTCCATCAAAGGCCCATGTTCCAGCTATTACATAGAGCCTCAGGGAAGAGATGTGAAAAGTGAACATAGAGTTCTCAGAGGCCTTGGCAAAACTGAGGTTTTTTTTTTACATCAGTACTGGAACTCTGTCTCTGCCCCACTGTTCGGAAGGAAGGAAAGGAACAGTGAATAGGAGAGAAGGGCCAGAGCATGAGGGAGTTTGAGCTACAGAGAAGCTGTTGAACTACAGAGAACTAGATTTACCAGTCTTGCTGTCACAAGCAATCGATGAGGTAGTGGAGCCTCTTCCATCAAGGAAGAGTACTGCCCAGTGTATTCCCACTTGTCCTTTTGCATCAGCACCAGCATGTAGCTTAGGTTTCCACTGCTCTGCAGTCCACAAAGTAGATACAGAGGCAATGGCTGGTTTTGTTTTTCCTGCCAAGTGCCTGGTTGGCTTTTACCTAAAACAAGCCTTCCTTTGACAAAGTAACTTATTTATTGAGCTGAAAATGAAAATGATTTTTTTTCCAGAATGTGATTGTTTTGAAGGGAATGCTCACTCTTTACAAATATGCCTTGGAATTAGGACCAGTTTGAAAAAAAATACTGAAGCACTTGCTTTATGACAGTAGCATTCGGGCAAAGCTTTTCTTTTACCGTGTGTGTGTAGTAATACTGTTAAACTCCTATATGGAAAAAATTGATACAATCCATTTCTTTGAAAAATCTTTACAAGTTCTGTTTTGATGCATCTGAAACACAGAATTTCAACTTTTCACTTTGAAACAATAATTTTACTTGGATATCAAACGTATGTAAAGTCCTATTGATGTCTATATTTAAACATTGATTCATGAAGACAATTGGAAAAAAAGTTGTGCTTGAAAAAAAAATTCAAAATTTTCCTTTCTTTTATCAATTAAGGACAACAGGAAGTTTGAAATCTTGCAATATTTCCCAGGCTGGCAAATTTAGCTTACTCTTTGCCTGACTTTACAGTGCAAAATTAAGCAAAAACCATTAAGTGCTGGTCTGGTAATTTAAATGTTTAAGCCATTTGAAATGATACCACAATTTAGTAAAGTGTACAGGTTACTGGCTGGAAGAAATTTTTTGAAAAATAGAAACCAAATATTTTTCAGTCACTCTCTCGATCAGCATTGGAGATCTAAACACAGACAAAGAATGAACCAGGAAAAAGTACAAAAAATCAGCCTTTAGACCTGATCTTAACAGCTTGATTGATGCCTCACAGCGAATAAATCACATTAAGTACTGAAAGTGAAGTTGATATTTTGGAACTGAGTCCATCATCTAGCATTACAAACAATAGGAAACACATTTTACATTGTTCGTGCTTCAGCAGTGATTTTTTACTAAGTTCTTCCCTGTCTTTTAAAGGGATTGCATTTGAGTGGAGGCTCTTAGCTAAGTAGGACAGGTTTTGCATCCTGTTTCTTGTTGGACTTCTGTGGTTTTCACATGCAAGTGAGTATCAAGTGACTTGGGACTACTCCTTTTCTATGTCTCTTGTATCTCCTGAGTTTTAGGTGTCATTTGCCCATTTTTGGTTCAATTCAACAAGATTTAGCAGGAACAGTGATAGCTGGGTTAGCAACATTTTTATTACTTCAGTGTATATGCTATTTTTTTTCCAGTTTCACCTGCTCTGACTTTATTGTAATTAACAAGCAGATATTGTTTACATATATTTTTTTTTCTCTTCAGTGGTTTACAATACCACTATACTATTGCTAATAACTGCTGAGAACTTACTGGGAGTCAAAAAAAAGATAGGTGTTTGAAGTTCACTATCTTTGTAATCTTGTGCTTTTACAACTTAATTGTATATCATAGATACTGTCAATTTCCAATGGAAATTTCAGTGAATTTCATCACACTTTTTATTAGGTCTCCTACAGTAATTTTGAGAATTGATACACCTATATACTGAGAGATCGGGTTCACAGGATTACTTGGACAGTTTTCTTGTCTAATACTGTTGAAATCCTCTCCTGTCCTTCTTTCCCTTCCCTCAGCTTTTCCCTAAATCCAAGAGATGACACTTCAGTCTCTAAGGCAATTAAAGCTGCTTTTGGACCTGCATGTTTGAGCCCTGATCCAAATGAACACTAAGTACAAAGCTCTTACCTACAGCTGAGGCCAATGGAAAAGGCATTAATTTGCTTGTCTTACCTGAAAGGCTTTCTGTTAGATAAGCTGTGAAGGCTGAACATCACAGATTTTTCCTTCAAAACAGGGTCTTCTTGTAGATTCATTTACCATCTGTGGAACCTACGTAGACCATGGGAATCTGGGCTTCAGACCCTTGCTTACTATCCTTCCTTAAAAACACATCCTTCACCTCTTCACAAAGGATCTGTTGCTGAAGCTTTGTCTTCAGTATCTCCTCTGCTGTTGTCTGGGATACTGTTCTTATACATTGTATTCTGAGGTGCCCAGTTTGCCTTTGCATTGCATGAGGACTCTGTTGCTTTGGACTGTGGTAGGACAGCCAAAAATGTAGGCAGATTCTTCGACTGGTGGCGGCTATTTCCTTTTGTAGACTTGAAATACTAGGAGAATATTAGCAGAGGTACGTGAAACAGAAGGTCTCACTTGTGGCTTGGTTTACAGTCCCTGGGCATGGACACTTCCTTTCCTCCATGAAAAGCTTTTGTTTTCTTTATTTTCTGTTTTGGTTTTGGCTTTTTTAAACTGTTGTCACTAGCTTACTGCTCTGCTGTAAATATAATTGCCCTCTGGAAGCAGAGAAGCTGAAAAAAATTAATAGGAGCTTATAACAGAGTGTTTTACTACTTCTTAAGAGAGGCAAGCACAATGATTTAGACATGGTATGAATAGCTGAGATAAGTGATGTTTCTCCTCTTAAGTACCTGTACAGCTACAAGCGTTTTGTTAACTTGTGCTATAAAGAAACCTTGCCACTAGTAGTCAGGGAAAGTTTGGGAAAAGTTATATTTACCTTGGATAGAGAGTATAAATGTCATAGAGTGTGCTTTAAGTTTGCTGTTGCCACTGCATAAAAACATTCACATTCAAGATCTGTTCTATTATCTGCAGTTAGGATCATCCTTGAAAATATATTTGTTAGCATAAATGTGGTGTGCTGTATGTCAGGTTTATTGATGATGAAGAAAATGCCCTCAATATAGCATTTGTTCCAATTTGTTTAGATAACAAATCATTTTGGAACCTTATGTTCCAGATTTCACATACATATATCTGCAGATATTATAGAAATGATCCTGAACTTACAGTTCCCAGGAGGTGTTTGTGATGCAGCCTATCCTACAAACAATATTTGGCTATGAAGCAAAATTTATTTGGTATAACAAAGACTTCCATGCATCTTTCACTGCGTTACGCTATTCATTGATAGTGTGAAATGTATTATTGATTGCTACAAGGTACTCTGGTAGAGTACTGTGCAAGGATTGAAGTTTACAGATTTATTATAGTATCATGCAGTATACTTAGTCTTGGCATAATATCTACTAATCGTATATTATTTAGAAGACAAACATTAGTTTATGAGTGTGAAACAAGATATTGCTTAGAAGAATGCATATAAATCTTTCTACTGAAGATACTAGCTGTTGGTATAAAAGGGATTTCATGCGTTCTGGAGAAATGATGTTTATCAAAGTTTATTAGGGTTGAAAAATCAGCCCTTCAGACTAGTAGGAAATGCCAGATTGTGTGTACACTTCCGAAGACCTTCAATCTTTGTCACATGTTTCAGTAAACTGTGGTAGCATATACTTATATGTTGTAGATGGTCTTCAGTTTGAGATTCCTTTGAATTTTATTGAGATGGCAAAATAAGTCATGTTCAAAAAAAAAAATAATTCCAATTTTAAAATGGATTCACTATGTATTAAAATGCTGTTCAAATTGCACATATTCTGGAATGACCTTCAGAGTAATCTCAGTGGTTACAAATGCCATCCATGGGTCTAGAGACCATGTCAAAATTAATGATATTAAATGTTAAAACTTTCATTGCCAACAATTTTTTCACACTTTCCTCTTATTCTTCAATACGGAAAGTGAACTGTTCAGTGTAGGAAGAGGAAACTTGCTTTCTCAGGTCTACTGGAAGGAATGAGCCAATTTTGAAGACTGCTGATGGAGGAACTAAATTTACCAGCACTCTAGTCCAAAACTGTATCACACAAAGATTCTTGGTGAACTGAATATCTTTATATGTGTGTTTAGTAGTGCCAAACCGAGACTGTTCCAGTAATGGATGAATCAAATTTGACCAGAGTAAAAGAAAAAATTTTGAAATGTAAAAAATATTAATGAGAAAGATTTTTCCAGACATATAAGTAACTGAAAAAGAAAATGTAGTCCAGAACATCTTCTGTGCATGAGAATACATGTATCTACCTATCTTTATTGCCCACCAGAATAATGGAGCAAATTACCTTCAAGTGCTGGAGATATTAGAATATGGTCTCTAGAAACAGTGATTTATGGATAACATAGTAAACAAATTTCATATATACAATAATGAGGCGCTTTCCTGTAGTGACATTTAATGATAAGTTTGAAACTGACTTTTGCAGCGATACGCTTATGAAGACCACAGCAGCCTCATGCAAATATATACCATGTATAGCTAAAATAGTAAAACTTTCCATCTAGTATTTTAAGGATATTTTAAGGATTTAGCATAAAGTGTTTTGAAGTGTAAGCATATTATTACTGGAAACTATTTTTGGCTTCACAAGTTTTTCTTTAAAGCTTGTTAAAATGAAATCCTCTTTTCCTTCATGTCTAAAAATAAGTATAGGTAAACTCTGATTTTCTGAAGGTCGTGACGGATGACTAAAATCCTCATAAAACCAGGGTTAGTTATAAGAAATTTCAGACTTGATACAGTTTTTAGGTACAAGAATTGCTATGAATTTTGAACGCCAAAGACATTCAGGACTCAGCTGCATTTCCTTCCTCTACATGAACAGTAGTGTTTCTTCTTTATAAGGTGAAATTATTGTGCTTTGTCCAGTGGGCTTTGCTCTGACAATAACTATTATAAAGAAGACCCAGGCATTTCCATCCCCTCAGCTGGTAGATAGTGCCTGAATAGCAGCAAAATGTATGTGGTTTTGCTGCATGTAGTGGTTAGGGAATAGTCAACAGAAAGCTCATGAAGAGAATGAAGTGAGGGTCGTGTGTACTTAGAGTGGTGCTCTTAAGGTCTCTGTTTATCATTGCAGAGGGAATGAGGGCTTTAGGGACTGGGAGAAAATGTGGTGAATGCAGATCTACCAGTTAACCTCCTGACAGCAAGTGAGTACACAGGGAGCAGTTACTATGCAGGATTTAATCATAAGCCTCCGAAAGAGTGGGGTAGGCATATTGAAAGCAGGGTGAAAGTTTTGGAAGAATTCACAGTCTAACAGAGGTGGTTAGAAATGATTATCAAAGAACAACATCTGACAATATTTGCCTGGCTTCTTCAGTGAATTACTGAATCAATAGATAAAGATGTAGCCATACATGCTGTTTAACTACATTTCTCATAAGCATTTGGTGGTGTGTAAGAAGTAAACTGATCTGCAATATCACAACGTATAACTTGCATGCTTGAATCTGCCATGATTTAACCCCAAGTGGCAAATAAGTACAACATAGTTGCTTGATCACCCTCCTCCTCCCTAGTGGAACTGGGGAGAGAATCAGAAGGGTAAAAGTAAGAAAACTCAAGAGTTCAGATAAGAACTGTTTAA
>WHYT01017449.1:593527-804996 GCA_009806455.1 Tetrax tetrax | reverse complement strand
CCTTAGATGGTCTCAAACCTGATCTTTTTGTACAAATATACAGATGTACAGATCTGGAATGTTTTTCCCAATGTTGATACTGTTTTTCAGTACAAATCAAAAGAGGTAAAGAAAAATTGAGTTAACACAGAGAAGACCTAGAAGTGTTTTGAACATTCAGCATTTTCTAGATGACAACTACAAAGAAAAGAGGACTGAGAGCTAAACACCATTTGGAAAATTTTCTCATGTTATTACATTTCAAGGGATTCAGCTATTGTTTGTTGAGAAATTGTGAAAGTTATAGGAATTCCATTAAGCACATTTTAGTATCACAACTCAAATTATTTTTTTTGAGGAATTGATTAATCAAGAGGAACTATAAGCTTTTGCTCAGTAGTGACACCTTTTATGCTGCTGCAGAATATAGTGACAGAAAAAATGAGTGGATTGCCTAGCCTTGTTTTTGATACCTGTACCTGTTTGTTGATAGTTATTTCTGTTATCTAGGGCTCCTTGAAGTCCTGTAGAAGGAAGAACAGAGGATTACATACATGTCCTGTCAGAGAATCTAAAGCTGCTGGTGTATTAAGCACAGCCAGAAACATAGATCCTCAGAGAAAATTGACAATAGTTATGTATACCTAACTGTGTATTTTTTCAAATCTGTGCATAGAACATGAAGAAATATTTTCACAGTGTAATTTTTCTGAGCATTAGATTCCTGTTCTTTATGTCCAAGACATATCCTGAGCCTTGCAGGTATAAATATGTCTAGTGTTTGTGATGAGAGAAAGGGATACTAAAGTGATGTATGAAATGCCTGAGATACTTGGTAATAAATTAAATTTAGTTTCCAGAACCAATAACCTGTGCAGTAATGCAAAAAGTAAAAGAAATCCATTTTACTAAACATTGGTACTGTGAAGATTGCTTGTGAAGTGATTTTTATAAACGTAATGCAAAACAGGAAGGCACATCAATAGCTCCTTCTGAAAGATTCATTCCTGCTAAGGAGTAAGCAGAAGCATAATAAGTGGAAGAAGCAGAACAGAAACATTTCATTTCAGATACTTGGTTCAGTGTATGTGGACTGTGCAGATAATGCCCTAAATGGCAGAGCAAGGTACTGTGTGGGAAGGAGAAGGAGTAGTGGAAGTACTTCTTTGATGTTCGAGTTTTAATCTGGAATTGGGTTTGATTTGATACTTGGAGTGGCAAGACTAAGCCTATGATTTGTGGAATTTTAAAATCTATACTATTATTGAACTGTAATAGAAAAAGGAGCTAAACAGGTAGTTCTTTTCTCAGCTGTACCTCAAAATAGTCTAATTTACATTTTGTGCTCCTTCTCATTTAAACTAGTGAGAGGTAACGGAAAATTGGACCCTAGAAGAGGAATTTGCCATTGGACACCATTTATGGATTCCATTCCAGATCAGATACCTAAAAGTGTCTGCATGTCAGCTGGAGTCTAAGGTCCCAGGAAAATTAGCAGGTCTTGATTCAGTTGCTGAAATCTTGTTGTCTAGTGCAATTTGAAACTCAAAACTTTCCTGCTGCAAGCTGTTGGTCCCAAAGGGCTTTGATTTCCCATGTGTCTTATGTCACATTTGCCACATTTGGGTATCTGGATAGCCAAAAGCAGCAATTTTAGGCAACTTTTTTGAGCCTGCAGTAAGGATGGCTACTGGACTCTAAAGATGTATTGAGCCGATAGGCTAGAAGATGCCTGGTCTCCACTACCTATTTTCGCTAGCTCTCCTTTGACTGTAGTAGCAGCCTGGACATCTAGTTTGCATGTAGACGCCTACAAACATGCATTTTAATCCCATGCTGCATCCTACCCTATGTTACTGGAACTGTGCTTACGGGCTTAGTTCAGTTGCCTACATCAAGATGTCTAGTGCCACTGGAGATGCTGCAGGCATCTGTGACATCGGCACGACCTTGGAGGAGAAGGCACAGGACCTACAGTACACCCATGCCTTTCTGGAGTGGCAGCTGGATGCAAGGTAGGCAATCCAAGGCTGTCCCAATGGCAGTAAATACCTATTTTTAGGCAAATGAATATTGTTTTATCTGTGACGATAAGAACAAGAGCCTAGCAAGTACCCTACAAATGTTCTGTATTAGGGAGCTATGCAATTCCTCCCTTTCATCTGTCCCAGAACAGAGCCAGATTATTAGAATGCTCCAGTTCTCCTTTTTTAAAAGGATCAGTTTTGCTGAAACATTTAACTGGCTTTCCGATGTACTTTTAAAGGAAGTAAATTAAGATAATAATATGAGTACTTTGTAAAGACAGAGTGTTCAAGTCCATATAAAAAAGGACTCTGAAGACAATCACTTTACAGGACTCAGCTCCAGATGAGGTCTGTAACTGGATCAGTTCAGGTTCAGTCACTATCAGGGCTAAAGCCAAGCTTGAATCAGCAGCACCCATCTGCTGCAAGGGATTCAGAATCAAAATTTTTAAACGGTGGAAGCACTAAGAAAGTAACTTTTCTTATGGGATTTTCTATTCTCCTGTCCTTAAATCTTAGCAGAAAACATGGTTTTACATTAATGAGGTCATAAACAAAAGGAGAATTAATTAATATTCAAGTTGGCACTTAACTTAGGACCTAGAGTGGGTTCAGATCTAGGCATTCAAAACTAGTCACCCTGCAATGCACCAGATGTGGGCACATTTAAAATTCTGGAGCTGGTCATTTCCTAACTCTACGTCATTTTATAACCAATTTGCATTGGTAAGAGTATTTTATAATGGTAAAGTTCATGTTACTGATGCTGAGGTTGTTTGCTCATGATGCTCATGATTATGACATCATTATATTTAGCAGTCAGACTTTGCTGTGTGTGTGATATAAATAGAGGAGAAGTTTGAAAGTGTGTCTTAGTGCCTTAAACTGTGGTCTCGTGATTATTTTGTACATGTGGTAAAATTTACTGCCTTGCCCCAGATCATCAAAGCTCCAAGACATATGCTGAAATAAGCATTAATACCATGTTATCTAGAATAATAAAAAAAAAATAAATCAGAATTGGATATTTATAACCTTGCATATATTAAAAACCATGATGTTACATTTGCAATGAAGTTTCTACTGATGCCAAGATACAGTATTTTAATGCTATCAAGCTTAAGGAATGTGCAAAGTACATCCTCTTATCTCTCATTGCTAGGAGAAAGGGCACTGCTCTAAGATCTTAGAAGGTGATTGCAGGATATCAAGTACACCAATTAAAAGGTGTGAGACAGGCCAAGTTGAAAAGTCTTCAGAGGTCCCTGAGTATGTAAATTCCAGATAAAGTTGAAAGAAATGAAATCCAGTGTTTTCTGTGGATATAAATCCAGATTTAATCTCATAGCAAGTTTCTTTTTAGGTGACTTTAGGAGCTTTCAGACCTTGATTCAAGGAGAACTGAAATAATCTGTAAATTATGCTGT
Organism: Tetrax tetrax; assembly: GCA_009806455.1. NCBI lineage: Eukaryota > Metazoa > Chordata > Aves > Otidiformes > Otididae > Tetrax > Tetrax tetrax. The sequence continues at coordinate 801,563 of WHYT01017449.1, read as the reverse complement.
AGCTATTATGGCTATTTATTCATATGGTAAAAAGGCAACATTATTCTGTCAGTAGATCACAGCATTCTAGAAGTGATAGAGGAGACCTTGAAAAAGCGAATACATTTTCAGGAAGAATATTTCTCTCACTCTCCACAACAATCAATAGGTTAATTAATGGCCTATTTTAGAAAGTACAAGGGTTCTATAATATTGATTGTTTTCGTAATTAAAACAAAGCAAATTTTAAATATCAACAATTTTAGTGCAAATGGCTTTATTAACATGCGGCAGAGAACATATGCCTACATTGTTGATACCATTTTTCTTGTTTAATCCATGGCAGCTACGCAAACTGGCAGCACTTAACATGATTATGTCAAGATCTCACGCAAGTTAGCTCACAGCCAAGGGCTGACATGTGGAGTCAATATGCCAGGGCTAATTATGTTGATGTCAAAAAGTTACCTTTCTTTGTGCATGATAAATGTTTCACATAGATTAAAGCATGTTTGTGTACTGTGAATTTTACCCGAAAGATTGTACCAAAAGGTCAGCAATCTTTGATGCAATTTAATTACAATATTGTTGATTATGCATGCCTTGTAATCTGATACTCTGATCAAAGTCAAGTGTGGGATTCAGGAAAAAAGTATATATTATGACTTTTAATCATAATTTCTGCTCAATGATTATGCCTGGGAGGACTAGTACAGTTTGCATGTTAGCCTTTGAAATGAATGCTTTGACTACACCCGTTGTGCTTCATTTTTAGTACTTCACAAATTGAAAGTGTCGTCATATTCTCTGTGAGATTTTGTGTGGTCCACGACATGAACATGTAAGAAGGAACAGAGCTCCCAGAGAGCCTCTTACAGACTCGAGGTTCAAACCTTTTACATTTTCTTGTAGTTAATAAATGTCCAGGGCTTCCAGCTCTTCATTCTGATTTCATAACTTCCCCTTACTGCTAATGGCAGACATATTGCTTTTTTTTTTTTTTTTTGCAGTACTCAAACTCCTCTTTCTTCTTCTCCTGTGCTACTTAAGAATTTTAAAATGAGTATGGTTACTTGGTACTGCAAGTGTACGGCTTACCTCCTGGGAAGTGCTTAGATACAAGTGCACTAGAGGATGAACTACTGCCTTCATTTGTTTGGTTTGCTTCAACCTTCTTCAAAATTGTACATTTTTTTTTGGCTTACCTTCCCAGAGGTCTATCTCTAGGCAAGGTAATCCATAACCTTTCTGTTCTCCTTTGTTATCAGGATGGTTGCTAGTTTATGCAAATTATAATAGAAGAATTAATATGAAAATACATCAAATGTCCCTTCTACATTTTCTTGATTGTATTTTCATTGTTGTATTGGGTTTGCATGGCAAAGTTTTGGTAGTGGGGTGGGTACAGGGGTGGCTTGTGTGAGAAGTTACTAGGAGCTGCCCCCATGTCTGATAGAGCCAATGCTAGCTGGCTCCAAGATGGACACACCACTGGCCGAGGCCGAGCCAACTAGCAATGGTGGTAGTGTCCACCTGCAGCCTGTGGAGGACCCTACACTGGAGCAGGTTTCTATAGATTCATGTAGTGCAAAATTGCTGATTTATCCCCTTTTTCTTGATGTCTGCTTATAGTGCAAGAACAGTACTAATTTATTGTAGGAAAACATCTGTCAGAGGTTGGTGATATGCATGTTGCCCATATCTTGTGCATGTATTTTTTGTATACATGGTGGAAAGGGATGTGCATACCTCTCAACTGGTCTGCAAGATAACCTGGAAATAGAAACTCCTTTTTATCTAGTGTAAAATTATCAAAATAGATTCAGGAACTATTTTTTTCTTTCCACAACTGAAAAACCAACTTTGTATCCTGCTTTGATGGATAAATATGTTGTGGCACAGCTGAATTCTTTAATCCCTCTTTCCTTTCCTCTCCCTGCAAGTACATTTCTTCAGTAACGACAGTTCACAAAAAGTCTCCAGAGTGATATAAAATCTTGGCATCTGTATTTCTTTTTGGAAACAAGTATTCTGAAGAGCTATCCTTGTTGGCTAATGAACCAAAATCCCAAACCTTGGATTTCATTATAATTATGATTCCTTAACCTACTAGAGTCTTTCCTCAAAATGTGGTCTCATTAAGTGAAAGAGCCACTGTGCACCACTCCATTAAAATGTGGTAAGCTCACTTATTGTCTGACGTGAGATAAAATGAAACATAATTTTTTCAGATCTGTTCTGTAGGCTGTAGCATACATCATAAGCTGGAAAAATATGTAAGACAGTTTGGTATCCTTGGTTCCGGAGGCCCAAACCTGAATCCATCTGTAAATAAATGGGTCCAGAGAGGCATGGTGTTCTTTTGGATGAGGAAACTGGAAAGCCTGTTGTGGTTCAGATTCAGTTAGTGACTTCTCTTGTTGCTTTGAAAAAAAACCACTGCAGCTTGCGTTATGCCTGGTGTTTGCACATGTATCCGGGAGGTGAGGGAGCAAGGAACCTTTCTTCACGTACATGTCCCACGTTACGGACCCTGGGCATGAATGCAGGCTCTAATTTATTCCACGTCCAGGAACTGTTCCTTGCTAGTGACAACTGGGAGATCTACAGAGCGATTCTTGTGCTTTTGCAAACAGAAAGATCAGGTGAGCTGCAATATGCTTTGAGATAGTAAACAATGTATTTGCCCCAAGGAAACTGTGATAAAAGTGAAAGATTGGGAAGGGGAAGAATATACTTGCAATAGAATGCCTGAGGTGCTTTGGGAATCTGTTATCGAGGGAAAATCCAATAAAGATCAGATTTACAAACATAAATTCAAGGCTTTGAGTACGCAATTAAGTACCTAATTTCAATGCAGAATTTCTGTAACTGGGGCATGTAAACTTAAATCATAAGTGGGCGTTCAGCTAGCTATCTAGATATAAGTTATATGAACATATATTTAAAGTACCTGCATATGCAAATAAAACCTATTGTTCTAGACCCCTATTTCATGCAAAGCAAATAAGAGTTTGGATTTCTATAATGTGCTAAAACTTTAAATATTCCTCCACGATTTATTTGATCAATTCTCTGAAAAGAAATCTTGCAAATTACTTTGTGGATTTCTAGATGCACTAACGATAATGATCAAAAGGGCATAATAGGATAAGATCTTTATGCTCAAATGGTTTCCTACCTCATCTGGGAAGGTGATATCTGAGCATGATACACAATTTTCAATTGAAGTCCTCTGTAGTTGTGAATCAGTAAACTGTTTCTATTGTCCTATGTTATGTTATGCATACTATCAGCATGATAGGAAAGATCACAAGACAACATAGTAGAAAAAATGAGAATTAGCATGGTGTATGGTATTGAGCTATCTCCTTCGGGTTGCTGCTTGTCAGAAGAACAAGCTGGACCTCTCGGTCAAGAGTGTTCATGTTGACCCAGGCATCATATGGGTCACTGAATACTTGAATTCAATTCTTGAATATTTCAGCCCACTTAATTCCTCAAATTCCACTTTAAACATTGTGTACAAGGTTGATACAGCTGCATAGTGAGTTCTCTTTCTTTTTTTTCACTCACTCCAAGAATTAATTTGACTCTTCCTGTGACTGAGAACAATACTCTTGTTTGGCTTAAACTTAAAGATTTGCAGGAAAAAGAGCAAACGGAAGAAAGAGTAATGATTTGTAGAAATCTACAGGAGGTCTGAGTCCCAAATCCAAATGTGACATTGCTTACAATTACATAAATAGTGTTCCCATGCATTTATCCCAGCTATAACCAATAGCTAATAACAAATTATAGGGGCCCAATGTGATTTACACACAGAGGTTTCTGTACAGGACTTTGTGTGAGTAAAAATGACTATTATTTCTTTTTCTATCCAAAGAAAGGAATCAATCGAATTCTTGTGGAGAATATAATTTTCTTCCATTTAGTTTTAAATAGCATTAGCACAGCAATCAGATTTTGAGGTGGAAGATAAATACTTTTGGACCTGGGTCTGAAAATGTACAAAACATTAGACAATAAAGAGAACAACTCCCTTGCCTTTGTATTTCAAAGGACATTAGCATTTTGCTGTATAGGCGGATAGCTTCTCAAACTGTTTTGCCTCTAAGTGACCTATTCCATTATTTTAAAATTGTGTTAAATGACCTCTGAATGTTAAAAAAAAAAAAAGGCAAAGATTTCAACATTAAGATTTTATAATTATTTTAAAGACACTTTGATATCACAGTATAACAACACTACTAACTGATGATTCCTTCTGATGGTGTTGTACCTTACACAGTTGAAATTTCTGAGATTATTGTAAACGTGTATCAGTATGGGGAAAACAGTCTAGCTCCATCAGAAACAAAGAATATGCAATAGCATTAATCCCCAAACTACATTTGAAAATACACAAGGAGATCAGTGTCCTGTAATTAGAAAAGGCAGCAGTAACAAAGTGACAAAGGCAACCCCATGCAGTCATCTCCAGTGCTTAGAAAAAAGGGAACCAAATAAATAAGGGCAATAATCCAGACCTCAGCAGTGGAGGAAACCTCTGCCTGTGTGTCGGTAGGCAGGGGATGGGGCAGTGAGGGCAGATGGGGAGAACACCAAGGCCTGTGGGTGGGGAGGATGGGTGACAACGGCAGAGGACAGAAGGTCCGAGTGTGGGGGCCTTGCGCCCCATGCTGCTGTAACTTTCAGGCCCTGAATGCTGTGTTGTAGCCTTCATTCGTTTTGTTTTGTAGACAGAAGAAAGATTTCCTTTTCAATCAGAGCATATTACAGGAGCCAAGATGAAATCATGGCTTCTGGTTTACGATTTTTATTTTCTAACCAAGAAGGTTATCTTGTTTCTTTCTCATACTAGGTCAGAGCACGTATACAGCACCTTACATGTCAAGAGGCTTTAACTTTCTTTCTAAAAGCGAGTGATAAGAAATAAAGCAAGGAGGGTTAAATCTTTGGGCTGCTACTCAGGTTTCCCTGGTCTTTCATTGGATAGATTCTTCTGACTGCAGTGAGCATTTACCTGAGGAAAAAAAGAGTAAGAGCCTTCGGTTATAGTTTTAATTACAGAACAAAGCTATAGGAGAAAGCAATGTCACATTCCTTTCCATTTGCCATATTGGAGCATGCTATTGGCCTTGCTAAAGCAGGGCTCTGCCTTTGTTAGCTGTGCAGATCTGAGACAATCTTGCTGATTTTTTCACTGTTGTCTTACAGGTGGATTGCTACAGTTTCAAGTAACTGCAAGATGTGGCAGCAGCTGCTGCTGTTATTGATAAATGGTGCAGCCAGTTTGACTAGGACACACTGAGGTGCCTTTGAGGTAGTGAAATAAGAGGATTTAAAGGTGAAGCTCTAGATAGAGTGATGTATGAAGTACTCAGCCAGCCTGGTTGTGAATGGTTGTGATATGGTTGATAGCTGTGCTATAATGCGTTTGCAGTAATGTGTTACTGAAGGCAACACTGCACACTTTGAAATGTCTGGGTAAACATTGTATAGCTGCGCCCCTCCTCAAGCAGACCTTAGGGCAATATCTCACTTGCTTTCCCCCCATTCTGGGGAAAAGATGAGCTTTTTTCTCTTTCTCAGGGGATAGCTTGCTCCCAGTGATATGGTTTTGTCTCCTCTCCTTCCATCTGGCTCTTTGCTTACTGGAGAGACCTGGGTTTGCTGCCCTTGCTCTTCCTCCGACAAGTGGGGTTAAATACGAGGAAGGCTCAGTCTCCTCTTTATTGCCCCACATACACAGAGATGTATGGTATTGTCTCATTGGGATCCTTCCTCCAACTTTCTGACTTTGTTATAAGCTCTTGCTGCCCTTTTCCTTTTCTGTCACTTGCAAGTAGATGTATTTTCCTCTTTTTTTTTTTTTTATGGTTTTGGATCTGAGAGAAAAACAATCAATAAAACATTCAAATAAAAACACAGTGAAAAAGAAAGAAGGAACCACACACAGAGCCCAAGGATGTGCACTCTTTTGGTTGTAATGTACTTGAAAGGGCTTTATACTTCTGTGCAAGAGGGAATGATTGCTTTTGAAGGTATATTCAAGGATATTAACAAAAAATGCTTTGTGAATATCAGTAGGTGAAGACTTACATTTATAGTAGTCAATGACAAAAAAAAAAAGCAACTTGGCACAGAAACAAGTTTTCAGCTTACATGAGTTACAAAAATGTAGTGTAGTATAAAAACATACTGTCGCTATCTGATTCAGAAGATAAGCACAGAGGAAGCAACTAGCAGCGCTGAAAAGGCAAACATAAGGATTAACGATTAGAAAAGACGACTGTGCCATTTTGCTAGAATGCCCAACAGGCTACTTTGTTTGCACTCAGTAAGGCAAAACCTCTTGCTGATGTTGTCACATTGTTTTTAGCTGACATTTTGAAGTATGCATCTATGATAAACATGTAGGGGAAATAACCTGTATTGAGGTGACAGGAGATATGATTAGATCACAAGCAATCCAGATCCCCCAGCAAAGAGATGATATTCAGAACAGACTGAGATGCAACTAGACAGGTTGTGAAGAGATTAAGGTTTGCATGACACAAAGCTGTGAGCTGGTTGCACAGCATGATATGGGCTTATAAAGCAGGCTTTCCTCCCTCCTTCTAGGAACCTTCAAATCACTCACCCTGAAAGGAGATGATTGCTGAGAATTTCGGCAGGGTGCCTTGCATGCCTACCAGGTTGTGGCTGACAAGTGGCGGAGCAGAGCACTGATGTTACAGCACGTGGTGGTAGAGCAAGACCTGGTGGGTTGCAGAAAAGGAAGTTACCGTGGGCTACCTAAAACCCATAAATACTCAGGTTATTCTGTTCTGCTAATAGAAATTGATCTGAGTTGTACACTGATTTGCAAAATTTGCCTCAGAGGCATGATGAAACCTGCTTGATCTTCCCCTTTTGCACAGAGAACATAAATGTTCTGCCAAGTAGCTGGGACTGTAGCCTTTACCATGACCCATGATGCAAGTACCAAAATGTTTGTTGTCAATATTTCGCTGTCATCCTGAATTTAAATGTAACCTAATATTTCCCTGCCTTGTTTCTTTCAATCACACTGCATAGGCTGTTTATATATGAGGTTAAAAGCAATCATCAATAATCTTTCTTTGCAGAAGAAAAGATTTCTACACTCTATACGTCTGTGTTTTGTATCCCCATCTTTACTTAACTAAAATTTAAAATTTATATAAAATTTGTGCAGAAGCAGTTTGATAGAGACCTGGGATTTTTATTCACTTGCTTCTCAAGTGGTGGAGGTGTTTTCACCAAAATTCCTGAGTTTTATCTATATTTCAATCGTACTGCTAAAATTCAAAATATCTGCAAGAGAACAGATATTGCATTCAGTTGAATTAAACATATTTCAGGTACGGAGAACCTGCAGTGAGATTATCAGATGGTATATTTGTAATCATAGCAGTCTCTTCTCTCTGAAATTATTAGGTCAAACTGCATTTTAAATTTAGGATCCTTTGTTATATTTGAGTTGTCATGACTCTTCACTGCCATCTCCAAATGTCTCAATAATTGGAAACAGAGTAGGGATTTCACATCGTTCCTACAGGGGACACAGATGAAAGGATCAAGGCTGAAGGGATAACACATGAAAAGAAGCAGAAGGAATTATTATTGCCAAGTCCAACAAGCGTTCAGAGCAGGGTGTCAGAATGGATTGACTTCAATAAAAAAAAATTGCCCTAGTAACATCTGAGTTAAATGTATGACTAAGGACCTGAGGAATTGGACTATTGTTTGATATTTCCACAATCACTTTGCATGTCAGTCAGCATTAGTGACTGTCTGGGAAGCTGACACTGTCTAAAATAGTTTGGTTGTTAAGTGTTGGCAATGGTCTGATTAGCCTTGTTTTGAAAGAGCATTTGAGGTGTAGATTACTGTCTTTATCCTTGGCTTGTTGACTGCTGTGTTCTACTATCTCCCACAGTTGTTGCAATCCATTTTGAAGGCGGCTTTGAATTTGAATACTTTGTAGTAGTGTTACCTTCCCTAATAGCTCTTCAGCATACTCTGTCCTCATTCAAAACTTATTGAAGGATGAATGGAAAACATCACTAGTACTAGAGGTAGCCTGGAGATATATTTTTGTAGATCTAACAGTTTGTTTGGCATTCTACTGTAACTGATAGAATCTGAAATTATTGAAAACTCACTCTGGAATATTGTGAGTTTTTTACCTCGAGTTAATTCTTTATGAGCTTTACACAAGGAGCAGGCAAGTCAGTAGGTGGCACGGAAAATTTTGCTTTTTATTAGTGTGAATATATAACTATAGGTTGTCTATTCCAGTGCGCTTGTGTTCTGATAAGTGAAAATGCAAAAATATTACTTTCATAAATATGGTTCCACTCTGCATAAGCTATAAATCTATTTATAATAGTGACATTAAAAGAAGGAAATCTTTCCTAATGACAAAATGGAGGGCTTGAAATAGGACAAGGAATATATAATTCCCTGGTGGTGGAGTCTCCCTAAGCTTGACTCAGGTTTACCAAAGTGTTAGCAGCTGTTTCTGAACTTTAACTGTGTATGATTTCAGTCCCTTTAACACAGTTTGAAAAATAGCTTGCAAATAATACCAGAAGAAACCGAGTAGCATGAACTCCTCTGGTTTTCCCCTTTCTCTATCTGTATTTTATTTCTGCCTCTTTCTTTAACACACTTTATTGTTTTTTGTGGAGAGGGTGATGGGACTTGAATGTTCTACACAAGTCCTGGCTCAACTAAAAGGATTGCAGTTAAATAGGAACACCTATTCGGAGCCTCATGTCCTAGTCACGTTTTATAGGTTGCATCCAAACAGGTCAGAGCAGAAAAGCTGTTACTTTTCAAATTGTGCTTTAAAGGTTCCTGTACTACTTCAGACATTGTCAGATACCACTTTGGTTTAGCTTACACAGAAGTTAGACTCTCAGTAAGGCTGCAACTTTGAATGTAATTGGTGGAGACAAAATTTCAACAGATTTCAATAGCTTCTCGGTAGTTTGTGTCTTTACCAGTTTTTTTTTCTGCTTGTCTAACATGTTGACAAAACCAGTCTGGATTCTGGCATGAGAAAAACATCCTTTCTTTATCTTTGAAAGCTCAGACAAAATCTGAGGTGGGTGCCCTTGAGTGAAGCAGTGTGAGAACTAAGAGGAAGCTTAATGAGCAAATGGATTGGAATACGTTTTTCTAATTTTCTTGGCACTTCACAGTACTCCAGAATGAGTGGGGATGGACCTAGGTTTCTTAGGCTCACTTTATGGAGATGCTTTAGCAAACAAAGGACACTAAAGGACCCAGCTTTCAGTATATTATCTCCCTCCATTCCCCAATAAATCTGCCACATTTATGAAAGTCACACACCTACATTTAAGATGGTATTCCGGTGTTACCTATTTTCTCACAGCAGATGAATTCTTCTTTCATGTTTGCAACCTGCCAAATGTAGCTTAGAGATTTTAAAATGGAATAAAAAGTAGCTGTGTTTTCATTTATATTTATGGTGCGAATTTAGGAGTCAGCAAAGAACATAGAAAAAACACAGTGAAAAATAAGTATGTCTTTAATAGTCATTATTTTTTATACTACAGGATGTATTTAGTAAACATATGTGAAAATATGTGAAATATATGAAGTGAAAATATGAAAATATGTGAAGTACATGTGAAAATGTGACTATCACTTTTTAAAATCTAAAACTTGGATAATTTGCTTCAGTTGGAGGTAATGACTGAGAGAAATTCTGTCTGGAGCAATGCCAAGTGAACTGGTGTATTTACAAAATGCAGTTCAGATGACATTGCTGCAAGGCGAGCTTTACATATACATATCACAGAAAATCACAATTCAGAACCTGTGATTGCTGGTTAAGTACGATGGAATAGTAAAACGGATAAAAAAAAAAAAAGGAAGAAACAAAGAAAGAGGATGTGATTGCCTGAAAGCACTGTTCCTGGCTAACAGCTTGCAGTCACTGAGGAAAGGGGAGCACAAGAGCTTCCTACCTCAAAGACCCTGCAAGCTGGGGGTGGAAGGAAAGACAGGGCAGAGCCCAGGTACCATGCGAGCCCTGATCTCTGTCTGAGCAAGCAGCTGTGGAGAAAGGACGGGCATCCCCCAGTGAGCATCATAGGACTCTGGGCAACTGGCCTCTTCAGTGTGTCCCCCGGGCTAGGCCACCCTGTGTGAGAAACTTGGCTAAAATGGCTGAAAGGAGGTAAATCTCTCATTTTCCACATGCCCCAGTTCTACCTGGGAATTTACTTAGTTATTTTAGCTGTGTCTCCAACAGAGAGGGTGGATACACTCTGAATCCTTGAGCATGGGAGGTAAGAAAGGGGGTGAGCACCTCTCCTCTCCATAACTCTGGGCACTTTTCTTAACCCCACAATGGCAGCTTTATTTCACCAACCCATTTGCACACAGACCTATTTGTTAGCGGGGAGAGACAACTCTCTCTTGATCTGCAAAAGCATTCACTGCTGCTCTGATAAACAGATTGCATTTCAAATAAACTTGAAACATGAGAAGATGACAGTTTGGGAAATGTAAAATTGAAATATGAATGGGTTATATGCTACTGTATGTGTGGGGGAGGGAAACGTGATAACAGAGCAGTTTAAATAGCAGGGTTCCCCTCCGTTTCTTTTCTTCCTAGTGCTCTTGGTAAATTATGGGCTTAGTACTCAGACTCCAGTGCATATTTTACCACCTTGTTTCATAAGTCTGAATGCAGCATTTAGTGGGAGGACAGCCTGTAATTATGTTGTAAGTTATCAAACAAACTGCAGATGTATAAATGTGAGGGTAGGCTTAACTACTTTGTTTTGAAAAGGAACTTTAATATTAAACAAATGTGTACTTATTGGAAATGGCAGTGTTGAAAGCCTGCATTGTGAGTCTGACTTAATAAACCTAATCTTTCCCTAAAGCTCTGTATATTACGGAGAAGTAATAAGATATCTTGACTAACTTAAATATTTCCTTTCATCTCAGAAAAAGGACCCCACTCCTAAAAGTAATTAATTGTCTGATTTAAAGCATCCCCTGTACATGACCAGATTTTTAATGTTACCTGTACAGATACGATTAGTTGCAAAACCAAGGAATGTGCGTACACATGCTAGTTAAAATATGTAAATTAAATGTTTGTGTGCATATAGAGAAAGGAAAAATAATATTTTCTTGCATCTCTTTTTAGAAATCCTCCCTGTAAGAATCAAGCTTTGACAAACAGAGCTAGATATGAACCAACCTCCATCAAAAATTGCAACTGAACCAAGGGCAAATATTTAATATTTCTCATGAGCTATGCTTTGTATTTCTTCACTTTTTACTGCCTACTCTTTTCTTTTTTTCCACCTAAGACAGAGCAGAAATGGGGAAATACCACATGAAATGCACAATTTAAACATAATTATAGTTCATCTTAAAGGATGATGTGCCTTGAACCTCATTTTTTAAACCACTTTTGTAGACACAGTAGGTTTGAATCACTCATATACACATCAGATGAGCATGTGGACAATGGGCACCTCTATGAGCCAGTATGAACTACTCTCAAACCTTTTCAAAGTTTTCCTGCTTTTTACTGCTAAATAAGAACATGCTGGTATAGGTACTGTACAGGAAATGCACTACAAGGATAAAGGTTGCATCAGTTGTCTCACAAAGTAGTTTAAGTGGATGTGAAAGAACAGTTAGACAAAATTGATCTTTTCTGAATACCTGAACAATGATAATAAAAAGTCCAAATATTTAAAATGTATTTGGTAAGGAGAAACATACAGTTATTGTTGACAGGCTGGAGAGAAGGATGCCATCCAGAGGGACCTTGACAGGCTGGAGAGGTGGGCCTCATAAAGTTCAACAAGGCCAAGTGCAAGGTCCCGCACATGGTTTGGGCCAATCCCAGGCACAAATACAGGCTGGGCAGAGAATGGATTGACAGCAGCCTTGAAGAGAAGGACTTGGATGTGCTGGTGGCCGAGAAGCTCTACATGAGCTGGCAATGTGCGCTTACAGCCCAGAAAGCCGACTGCATCCTGAGCTGCATCACTGGAACAGGTTGCCCAGAGAGGTGGTGGATGCCCCATCCCTGGAAACGTTCAAGGCCAGGCTGGATGGGGCTCTGAGCAACCTGATCTAGTCAGGGAGGTCCCTGCTTCTTGCAGGGGGGTTGGACTAGATGACCTTTGAAGGTCCCTTCCAACTCTAACCATTCTATGATTCTATGATTCTATGATTCTAAAAGCAGTGTGGCTAGCAGGTTGAGGGAGGTGATTCTCCCCCTCTTCTCTGCTCTTGTGAGGCCCCACCTGGAGTACTGTGTCCAGCTCTGGGACTCCCAACATAAGAAGGACATAGACCTGTTGAAGAGAGTCCAGAGGAGGGCCACAAAGATGATCAGAGGGCTGGAGCACCTCTTCTATGAGGACAGGCTGAGAGAGTTGGGGCTGTTCAGCCTGGAGAAGAGAAGGCTCTGGGGAGACCTGATAGCGGTCTTCCAGTACCTCAAGGGGGCTTACAGGAAAGATGGGGAGAAATTCTTCAGCAGGACCTGTTGCCACAGAACAAGGGATAATGGTTTTAAAATAGAAGGAGGCAGATTCAAACTGGACATAAGGAAAAATTTTTTACAATGAGGGTGGTGGAACACAGGAACAGGTTGCCCAGAGAGGTGGTAGATACCTCATCCCTGGAAACTTTCAAGACCAGGTTGGACAGGGCTCTGAGTAACTTGATCTGGTTGAAGATCTCCCTGCTCCTTGAAGGGAGGTTGGACTAGATGACCTTTAAAGGTCCCTTTCAACACAAAGTATTCTATGATTCTATGATTGTAATCAGGGACAAACAGGAATCAGCATGAATTATCCTGGGTTGGTGATTTGGCTTTGAAACTCAGATCATTACTGTTTCAGTGGATTTATTTATTGTTGACTATGCATATTTAAGGAGCAAGAAAGCAGAAGATAGTAGCAAAGATAAGTGTGACGAAGCAGCCTATTGTTCACAGTCCTGACGAACAGAAGAAAGGAATGAGAGAGGAGAGGAGCGGACCAGGGAAATGGGAGTCCTGCAATGGCTCTCAGTGGAGGTCCTGTCTAGAGACCAAGGGTTGTGGCAAGTGATTGCAGGGAGTCACATCTCATACTTGAGGTATTTTTGGTATTTGCTTTCTGTTGCAGTTTGACCTTTCATTTGAATGTGTCAACTTGCTTGCTGTGGAACCAGACATCCTGAGACAGCATCCAGGTCCATAAGGCTATGGATATTTTGTGCTGAATCAGGCACTTTATACATTGTTTAATACATAAGGCATGCAAATTGTCATTACAGCCATCTGCAATTTTTTGTAAAAGTTAATGTCTTTAAAGGAATTTTATTTTTTGGATGAATACATCCTTCAGGAAATAATAGGACTACAATTTCCTGATGGAACATTTCCAACACTGTTAAAGGGCCGCAATAAACCAGGATAAAGTGCTCTCATATTTTCTTTTTGTATTAGATAACAGAGATTTACAAAGAACTCAGTTAAGTGGAGTGCTAGTGCATGACTGCATTCATTGTTTACAAAAGCAGAGTTAAGGACTAGCCACAACAACAACAACAACAAGTTATAGGAAGGAGCAGTTTCATCACTCGACACTTGAACTGAAAAGTATCTCTGTAAAGTGCCCCTTTCTCCAGAGACCAAACAACTGCTTTCAGGAGATGAACTGACTGCTTTATTCATGTTAAATTCAGCAAAAGTGTATTTTAGTAGTCATACCTGATCGCTTCACTGATTAGACCAACTTTCACCTTCAGTGCCTACAGCTATGGGAGGGCACATTAGGTTTGCCAGCAACACCAAGAAAACTTTTCTATGAATGTCTCAAACCTTTTAAAAAACCTTTGAAAATTCCCTTTTCCAGTGTATGAGAGTGATATCTCAGAGAATATACTCGAAGGCATGGCATGGAGAGGAAAGAGCACCTGGCCCTGTGCTGTGTGAGTGCTAAAGACAGAGTATGCAGCAAAGCAAGCTATAGCAGGAATCTCAGCATGTAAGAACTGATTCTGGGAAATTTTAGGTCCCAGGCTGAATTTGAGGGGCTGAAAATTTAGGAGGGAATAACCCTTACATTCATGTTAATAAGCCCAGCTGGCAGGCTTTTGATATAACAAAAGAACAAGACAGCAGAAATATGTTAATTTTAAAAACTATGTCATGTTAATTTTGTACTTAATTGTACTTATTCATTTGGATCCTGTGTAAGTTAATAGTAAAGCTCCAACAGTTATCTACAGGCTTTGTACTGAATCCTGGGGCCTTGCTCCTGATCCTAGGTGCTTTAGTGATCAAAAGTCATAAAAGTCATCTGATCAACAGGCGTAGCTGGCATGTATGTTGTTAATCTACCCCAATTGCAAGATAGTGGGATTTATGTTAAAACTCAATGGAAAATCTAAGCTAAGTGTCATTATGTTGGATTTGAGATAATCTTAGAATGTGCGTGTTGAGTGTTATGATGATTCAGCTTAAAAAAAGCTTTTGTAGCTTTTAAGTCTTAGGTTTGAGCCCTCTGTTTCAGTAAGTTTTTGTAATTGACTCAAAGGTAGATATCACAGTTGAGTCCTGTGTAAGAGTAGGTAGGTAAAGTCTGTTGCTTGTGAAAATGTGCTTGAAAACTGGAACATATTTCTAAATGTATTACTGCTAAAAAGATCTACTGTATGTTAATATTTGTATTTTGACAGAAAGTAGAGACCTTAGAAACCTTTGTGTTAAGTGCTGTTCATGAACATGGCATGAGACAAATTTTGTTCTGAGTCACCTTATGATCAAAACACCTGGTTTAGTAGAAAAACCTCTTCATTACTTTTAAAGAGAGGGCATAAAATCAGATATATTACATATTTTCATGACAGAGAACATTTTAATAACTTCCCTCTTTAGTACACGGAAAGTGAAAATGTCCCTTGAAATAGCTTTCCTCTTATTTTAGCGGCAGCTATGCCATAATTTGGAAGAAGTTAAAAGTACTACTATATCCTTTGTTTCACTAATAGCATGCATTTATTGTGCTTTTATGTTTTTATTTATGAAGATTTGTTGAAATGAGGAGCAGGGCTAGAGAAAGTAGGAATTAGTTTTTCATCCAGAGTACAAATTTGGGACCAAAATGTATTGCAAACGTGAATTCATCAGTGACAATCTAATTGGATCAGGATGTCTCTGAGTGCGTAAGACTGGCGGCAGCTGCTCCGTTAACATATATTTCTAGCTATGCGGATACTGAGACACAAAAAAAGGTAATTTCCAGACCACGAATCCCTCAATGTAGACAATGAAATTGCCTCAGTACCTTTAACCTCTTTCCCAGTAATCACGAGATATTTCCCAGGTGGCAAATTTTTGGTTTGAAACCTCTAGTAGTAAAAGTTATCCACATATGCCAACAATCTCTATTAGTAATAGGGCAATAACATGCAGATGCAGTCACAGACACCAGCATAATGACTACTAGCATAATGAAGAAGAAAACTTGATAGACATATCAAATGTGTTCCTCAGAAGAACATGTATTCCTTCCTGAGAGGAAGAGAGAAAGAGAGAAGGCTGACTGAATGAAGAACTTTGAAGAGTTATTTGTACTATAGCATTAAGAGACATTATTTATTATTGCTTTATGCCACAATATCTGCAAGTAGCAGGGAAGAGAGCTGTGAGCGTGAAAGTTCAATGGGTTCTGTGTTTTGTAGCATCCACCCCACTATTGTTCTGAAAGAGGCAGAGAGAGCCGATATTGCAGAAATAATAATTGGAGAATCTGCCTCTATGGGCCAGGAGAGTCTAATTCCACTCAGAGGTCTGCAGGGCACAGTAACCAGTGTATTGAAAACTGCTAGTGATGCACCAAATAAGCATTTTTTAAAGTCAAAAGTATATGGGGAAAGGAAAAAGATGTCAGTCACTGTGATGACTCGGCAGCTGCCCAACAACCAGTAACTAGAAATGTGTGGATCAGCATTTGAGAGAAGTTTGTGAAATGAAGTTTTAGTGGCTCTTCAGAAAAATTCTTCCTGCCAATAGTTTTCTTATTTACGTCTCTTGAGAAACTCAGAACTTTGTCTGTATCAGATCAAAAAAAAAAAAAAATTGAACCCACAATCTTCCACAGCTGAATGACAGTAGCCTTGGAAATTGTAATGTCCCTCAGATACAGTCCTGCTTCTAACTGGTTGCTAGAAACAGCTTTCTAGTAAGAATGCTTTTCTTGCTTTTCAAACACACAATATCCTTCCACAGAGACAGATTATGTAGTCTACAGACCTCATTTTGTACTAATTCCACATAAAATTTAATTGGCATTTACAGGAAATTTGGTCTTGATTCTAATTCTCTAAAGTCACTGGAACCTTTGCTTCAGGTACCAAATTCAGATTTTAGTTCGAAGCAATTGCACCATCTACATATACAAAATCTGAAAGGAGCTTCTGGCAGCTTTATGAAAATCCACTAGAAGGAACTTAAAATTCCCCTGAGTTTTTGCAATTATGCAATATGAACTTGTAAATTACTAAGTTCTTCTGGTTCAAAGGAATTTAGGTAAGGACGTGGGCAAGAAAATGGCAGAGGTGATAAATGTTGGAGACTTGCCCAATCTACTGCTTTCACTGTGTAGTCTGTGTTCTTTCTTCTCCAAGACTGCATTAAGTTCTAAAGTTTGCAAACAATTCAGAATTAGTAATCATTTGAACTTACAGTGAACATCTTTTTCTATTTATAAAATGTTAAATAGAATGCTGTCCCATGTTTATCTTTCCTTCATATCCTAGAATAATCAATTAAAAATGTAATCTTTAAATTCTGAAAATATCCTCTGTAGGACTTTGATATTAGTTGTAAGCCTGTTACATCTGATCAATTAGACAGTTGTGATTGATTCGGAAATTGGCATTCTGCACACATTTTTGCCTGTACAACTTTGCTTCATGATGTCTTGCAGAAGGAAAGCACAAAAAACTAGAAGCAATGATTTAAAAAATTGAAAGGAAATAAATAATTTCATATATGTCTGTCTGCATCCACACAAACAGTTCTACAAGACATGGGGCAAACCCAATTTCAAATTTTCAAAAATCAAAGAGGGTCTTTGCAAAACCAGAGAGAATTGTGCATCATATACTATTACTCAGATTGTGTGTCCCGAGTTTTAAATTTTCTGTGGGTATAAGAAGGCCACAGCACTAAATATTTGATCAAAAACTTGATCAAACACCTCTCTCCTATCTGTTTTTAGCTTCCTCCATCAACTTGTAGACAATTTGTATGATTTTCACTGAGATTTGCTTTTCTTACTCCTTTGACTCTTTTTAAAATTCCACTTTGTACATAACATTTTACGTATCAACATGTGCTGTAGGTCCAGTTCTGTAGAGTGCTTTAAAACCATACAAAACCCATATGATTCTCAGCACCATTCCTGAAGTCATCAGCACCTTGTCATATTAGGCACTTGTGGTCTGACAGGCAAGTTGTGTTTTAAAAGAAGAGAAAAGTGCTTCATAAAAACAAATGCATTTGATCTTTTCAACTATTTTTAGCTTATGTCAATCTTCTACGGCCCTGGGCAACATAGGCAAAATGCCAGCTTTGGCAATCTTTTCAGACATTCTAATATGCAAGTTCTGGCAGCAGCGCATTTCTATCAGAATTGTTTTCCAGCCTCAGTAAACTGCTTCAAATGCTGGCGTGCCTGTTATGGATATGACATCCATGGAGACCACAATGATTGCAATCAAAAAGTAGCGGAGAAAATAGAAAGAGTTAGTGTCAGTTCTGATTCTCACTATCCTCTTCATCATGACAATAAATTAATACAGCTCAGCTTCTGCTCTGGTAAGCCTTTTCCATAAGAACAAGGTATTAGAATCCCAGTGCTTAACATTCACAGTGAAATATTCTGGTGTTGTAAGTGTAGTATGAAATGCAAAAAAGTATGTCTGTGCAATGTCCTGATAAGAATGTACCTGGACAGAGGATTCAAGGAATTCAAAATTATGATTCTCACAGGAGCTTTAACTTAGTCCCTTTTTACCTTGCTGAGAATTTTCTAACACTTCCTTTGGCCTATGTGTAGGGTGGATGTTGCATTTGCCATGGGAATCATAACTTTGAATAGCTTGATATTTTGGTGAGTGTGAATTTCTTAACCTAATGTCAGAAAAATATTATTTTAAAGGGTGTGCTTTTTTTTTTTTTTAGAGAGTGTTTTCCTTCCTTTAAAAATGCAAACATGTAAAAAGCAAAAATAGTATATTGTGATATGTAGTATGATATTTTAAAGAAAATGGCATGGTGTTGGAGTTTTCTTAATGACTAGTTGACTGTGTAATCAGTAAACTAACTACATCTGTGTTTACATAATGGTAAGGTTTGATCAGAAGTGTTGAAAAGACAAGGACATTATTTTGATTATATTACACATGTTTCAGCACTTCCCAGGATGCCAGGATGCATTTTCTATGTTTTTAGTACCTAATGCAATACCCAGAGACTTCTTATTGACTTCATAGACCTGAATCAGTGCCCAAAGCTTCTGCTTTCTACTACCTTAAGCATACTTGTAGTCCTTTTGCATTGGAGCATTAAATCAATATTGTTATAAATATCATGTTTCACATAGGTCCACAGTTGTGGCTATGACTTATGTTCTGGAATATGTTGTTTTTATGTGTTAATGCATTTGTTTCTTATCTGCTACTTCCAAACTCCGTCAAGTGTGAAATCTTCGCCTTTGACTATATACATATGACATTTGAAGCTTGCCAAATAACTCTTTTTGGACTAAACAACATGCAAAAAATGACAAGGACATTTTATTTAAGGTGCAAAAGGCAGTTTTTCATGAAAAATAGCCACATTTTATTTTATTCATCATGAAAGGTGGTAAACCATGGACTAAGCACAAAAATGAAAATCATCAGCTCAGACAATATTTTTGCTTTAGAAAAACAAAAAAGAAGCACTGAAAATAGCATTTGGCACAAAATTGCCTCTATGCTTATATTTGCTCTTCAGTTTGCTATAAAAATATGACCTTTTCAATGTTTTCTCCTTGGGAGGAGGCTCTTATCTCCTGTTTCCTTTCCAAAGGAGATTAGTACTAATGCATCCGTCCCCTAAAAGAAGGCAGCAGCAGGACCAAACATGATTTCTTCCTTCACTAATCAATATGGTGGTACCGTGCTATCAGCTGGACTCAGAAGGAAGCAAGTTTATTCTTTGCGCCCCGGAACAGTAGCCTCAATGAGGAAGCTGAAAGATAAAAGTGGACAACAGAACCCACACTAATATGCTGCAAGGCACAAGTGTTGTCTCATTTCTCAAGTGAGTTTTGGCCACAGCATTTTTGGGAACTGTTTTTCTAGGGCTCAGTAGACAAGAAATAACGTTCTTTACTCTTAGTTCCAAGTATCACTCTTGTTTGCCAGAGGACCTCAACAGTGCAAGGTGAATGCACCATCCAGTGATATTCTGCTTCAATGAGGTGGCTTCTCCTTCCCTGAAGGAGGATGTCTTGATCCTGTACAATCACACAAAGTGAAAGAACAGTACATCTGGAGCAACAGAATACAGGGAAAAACCATGTAGGTTTCCACCCCCACCCCGAACGAAGCCAGAAAGATATGGTGAAATATTAATGCACTCTGATATACCTCTACTAAAGCTGTGAATATCACAAGTAGGCGAGGCAGGTTGTTGTTCTCATAGGCTGTGCTGAGGGAGGGATAGAAAATTTTCTTTGTTGTTCTTTGCCTGTAATCTTTTGTACGTTCTCAGATGTTGTTGACTGATAGGTGACCTAATTTATGGTAAGACAACAGTTATGGCAAGGTAGTTCAGCTATTATTGTACACTCACTATCTACCCTGGAAAACTAATACTCAAGTAAATTATTGAAAATAACTGAAATGTTCTGTGCAAAGGTGTTTCCTCTTGGCTTTGTGGTTAGAACTGGAATCATCTGGCATACTTTTAAGATGCAGATAATATTCTTGTAGTCATTATCCTTTGTGGGATATATCAACTTCAGAAATTCAGTTTGTCCTTAAAGACAGAATTAGGGCTTGATGAATACTCTGTGCATGCTTTTGTTTTCACATTTACAAAATTAGTAATGTAAGAAAATTTTACAATAGAGTTTTCATATGAAAATCTTGCAGCAAATAAAAACAGACCATAAAGGAAATAGATGCTTTGACTCTCAGAAACTTCTGATTTATAAAATACCTTTGACGTTAACTAATGGTGAGCAGAAAAAAAAGTTTCAGTTATCCCAATGTAAAGCATAAGAAAGCATGCTTTATGGAGTAATTCTCCATAGTACTTCAGAGTGATGATGTGTAAGAGCCTTCCCCTTACCGAGCAGTGAATTTTAACAGAGCTTCTGCATAGCTGCCATTTTATCTCTGAAGATGCTGCTCCTGCAATACTTCTCCACAGTTGTTTGAAGCAGAGGATCTTTACTGTTCACTTCGGCCATGGCTGACCTAAAGCCTGCCTGGTCCTAATCTACCTGGAGGACTACACACGTCTTTGAGCCTGACCTCTCCAGTTCCTGTGTTTTGCAAATTGCACTCTTGCCTCATAGCTCTGCAACAGAAAGATGAGCTAATATGTAGTCTTCATAATTAAATATGTTCCACTCCTGAAAGTAAAGCATTTTTGTTTGCTAATATGCTGTAAATGTGGTGAAACGAAAGTGGTGTAAGCTGAGAAACAACTTTGCCTAGTAATTCCTCAGCTTCTGGTAATGTCATACTTCAGTGGAAAAATTAAGATTAACTGTCAATGTGGCATTTGGGACAGGCTAAGGAAATTAAACCTGTGTATCTCTACTGACAGTTACTACCACAGGTTAGCTGTTCTTGGGACTATTACTAATTTTCTTCTACTACTGAAATACCTCTGTTTCTGATCTTTGAGGTACAGTGCAGTGCAGGTTGCTGCAGAGGGTGAGTATTCACGTGAATCGTAAGTTGTCCAGCCTGTGTCATACTGTATCAAAGATACATCTATCTGGCTCTGTAGCATCTGCCTGTATAGACAGTGACCAGATGCCTAGAAAAAAATCTAAACCAAGCATACGGTGATGCCTCCCCAGAACACTGTCCAGCAATTTGGAGCTCAAGGACTGCCTCTGTCAGAGGATAGAGGATGGTAGTTGTATGATACAAGGATAGAGCTAGGACAGATGAAGTGACTGGATCTTCCTAACAGATGATGGAAATAATAACCAATTGACCAAAAGGCCTGATTCCAAAGTAAATAATTTATTCTGCAACGAAATTTAATGTAATGAAAATCCTGAATTTCACGTTGTCACCGTTGTCATATATAATAAAGATAAATAGGCTAACAACAGAGTCTACGCAGACCTTCCCTAAGCATATTTTAAAAAATAAAGCAATCAGTTAGTGAAAAAAACAAACCAAACACAGGCACAATCATTTTATATTTAACCACTGAGTAAATTCAGTAAATGAACATTCCAACTTTAATTGTGTATATTTCCATTGGTCATCTCTTTAACATATCAAGCTGACTCCCCTTTTGTGTTCTATGTTGACCATAGCACTACAGTTAGACTGTCTTTCTGCCAACACAGTGCACATTTAGGAGAAATCTGTAATACGGAAATATCAGGTGTTGGCTTGGCTAGAAAAAAAGCCTCCTCTCTTGTAAGTCCCAACTGTTGCAAACTTCTTTGAAGACTAAAATCAACACCTTCACTCTGTAATATTCCATTAAATATTAATTAAGGTTCATCTTTACCAAAATTCTCATCTGAGGTGATATTGGCAAGTGTTACAATACATACCTATAAAGTTTCAGGGAAATGAAATTTTGAAAACCTTGGCACTTGAAATAGTCTTTGTGGATGAGTACCTTTGAAGGGTTAGCTTACATGCCCATGAAAAAGGAGCTGAACAAGTGAGAAGCAAGGAAATATCTGGGAATAGAGAAAAAACAAAATTTCTCTTTAATCTCAATATTCTACCTTTTAATTGCTAGGATAATTAAAGGAAGGGAAACATTTTCATGTTCTTTTGCAACAAGAAGGAGAGTTTGTTTTGGAAGATGCTGATGTTTTGCATAAATGAGAAAATCCCAACACTCATGCACTGAAAGCTTTTTCAACACTGGCTTGGTGGTGTTCAAGTTCTTCACTATGAGGATGGTGAGGCACTGGAACTGCTTGTCCGTTGGATGGAGCTTTGAGCAACCTGGTCTACTGGAAGGTCCCCAGGGCAGGGGAGTTGGAACCAGATGATCTTTAAGGTCCCTTCCAACCCAAGCTATTCCGTGATTCTGTGATTCTATCACAAATGAAGGTGTACAGGAATTAACTGAGTTTGGATATTTTTTTTTTTTACTTCCTCCTTGACTTAGTTCCAGCAATCTTTTCCATATCAAGAGTTGGGATTTTGCCATCTTCAATGAAACATGCAAAGATCTTATTGCTTGCCACCTTTGTGATCCTCATTTTCCTTCAAGCCCTGCAAATTTACCTGGAAAACCTGAGTCTGTTGCTGCGCAAAGAGGCTGAATGGCTTACAGTGAGCCAGGGTACTTGTCCTCCCATTGCAGAGGTACTGTATGGCCCACAGGGACCTAATAACTTCCCCTTATGGAATATTCTTGATTGCTCTGAGTGTTGTTACTGCAGGCTTTTTTTTTCTGAGAGGTGGCACTGACTGCTGAAACATCAACAACCCTTTACATGCAAACTGTTAGCATCTTTTGCCAGAATTGTTCAGAGATGGAAAATTGCTGATGTTCTACACCCTGCAGGAGCACTCAACTTCTTCCTCTTTCTAGGCCCTCATCTCTGGAAAGAGGAGCTGTTCTTGTCTGATGGAAGAACCCTTATTTGAAGATTTCTAAAGCTGTGAGACCTTTTTGGGCTCTCCTGCACCTGTGTGATCTGGGCATGTGGCAGCAGCACAGTTCCTCAAGGCTGGGGAATGACAATCAATTCTAATAATTAGCTGATGTTGTAAATATGCACTTGGTCCTCGAGGATCTGAGCTTCTGCCAGAAATTACAAGCATTTAGTAGTCACCTGGCTAGTGTAGACACTTGCAGCTATTAATTAACAGTAGCTCTTCACTTCCCTGCTCTGTGGAGAACTGAATTGCTGCTAAACAGCAGTGCTTCCTCTAAGCCAGTAGTGCTATGTTCCACTTGTGCTAGTCCTGCCCTTCCCTCCAGCCTTGTCTGCCTGTTTTGCTGGCACTAATGAGCATGTGAATGTGTGATGGTTTACACTGAAAACTAGCCCTCCAAAAAATCTAAGTTTTCCTTTGGGTCAGTAAACTTATGTGACTCATTGCATGGCTCCTTTCAGTGTTAAGAGCTGGTGAAAAGGAGGAAATTGCAATTTGAGGCCATGGGAAGGGGGATCATTCTTTTTGATAGCAGGGCAATCTTGGATTGGCTTAACCCATCATGGAATGACCCTTTCAGACCTTGTGATCCCCTCTGTATAATTTTTTAGGTCTCAAGGGACACTCAGCTCACAGTTTTAGAGCACAGTTTGGGAAGAGAAAGGAGCAGATGTGACATGATGAAAAAGAACAATGCAAGAGTGATTCAGCAGGCATGAGTGGTTTAATGTGTGTTTGGGAATTACTTGTAGAATTAGTGTGAACCCGAGACTACTTCAACTTCTGCAAATATGCTTTCAGCAACCTTTTAAATTAAGCTAGTGGATAAGTGACATGTGTTCCTCACTCTTTCCAGCCAATTCCATGGCTCTTGTGCTTGAATACATTCCTCTATAACCAAAAAGTGATTTGTAGTAAGTAATTACTAGAAGGTTTGTGGCTGGTAAAAAGTAACTTCATTTATAGTCTATTTGTGGCAAAGCTATGTGCTCAGGGCAGTTTGGCAGAACAGACTGGGCCATTCTAACGGCAGGAGGTTTTTTTTTAGGGGAATAATATTTCTATATTCATAGAATTTTTGGCTTGGTGTTTTTTTAGTCATTACTGAAAAGAGTTAAAGTGTCTTATCTCTTGTATTCCTCTACAATGGCTGACTTTGTATAGAACATCTGTCATTTGCTTAGTCTTTATTACCATTCATATTGAAGGCAATGATGAATTGCTCTTTCAATGTCTTCATCAGATTGTGTAGATATTTTCTGTAAGCATCTACCCATTATCCTCAAAGGACTATCTGGATGGTTTAATTGATCTAATATAGCACAATGTCATGTGTCAATCTACTAGCCAGCCCTTCCTTAATATCTCATTCCTGTTCTCTTAATTTGACTTTAGAGAATGCTGCATCATAATGAATGAGTAATAACCACCATACCTCCTGACTGTATAGATCTATTGATTGTTTCACTGTGTCTGTTAGGGCCTCAAGACTTTTGATAGAGTTAAGAAAGCAACATGCTTCTCTATTTTTTAAAATGATTCTACATTTACTAAGTAATCCAGGATAATTTTTGTGGCTGTTGCTACAGGCATGTCTGATTTCATGTTACCTCTCATGGCCATTGAATTTGTGCTAATATGGATTTTGGACTTTTACCTGTCACATAGTCCTACTGTATGACATATTTGTTGGATGCAGCTTATTTTATAGGCTTTTGCCTAACTTTTAACAGATGGAGATCACAGTAATTCTTTTGATAGAAGCTTTGATTCTGTTTCAAGAAGTGTGAAGTCAGTATTTAAACTTTTTTTTGTGTGTTTTTGAAAACGATTTTGGAGTGAAATGAAGAAACATATGTTTTAGTATCAGATCAGAATGAGGGTCTGGATTTCAATCAGGCTCAGTTAGTAGGAGCTATTTTGTGGTCTTCAGAAAGTCTGTATCTGTAACAGGAGATTAATCTTATAGCTAGTAGCCAGCTGAGAGAATTGAAACAAACACTAAGCTGAATTTTGCATTTATGTTTATGCAGTACTCCCGAAAATACAGAGTATGCGCCTCTTCAGAGCAGCAGTATAAAAAGCCTTTTATTTTTCTTATGTATTCCCCAGACAGACTTCCCTCTAGTTGGCTTCTGTTATCTTCTTTGTAGCTTCTATCACATTTCCCCTTCACCTAACATGCTCTCTGTACTTAGAGCTGCAGATGATATAGCGTAATGTCCTTCCACATGAGATAAAGGCTTTTGTCTCCAGGTTATTCTCAGATGGATGGGGAAATAGTGAACTGTAAATCAGTTTCAAAGTTTAATGAAACTATTAGACTTTTTGTCTAATCTAGTACTTTGCATTTTGACTCCACAGATGGCTGAAGAGTCGAGATTTATAATTTTCTCTAATTTGGTCCAATTTTGTATCCTTAGAAATCACAGCAGATTGCCCATTGCACATTTATGTGGCTATTTCTCCAGTCTTTGTACTCCCATGCTCTAGTGGAGATCTCAGCGAAGGTTCTCAATCCAGCTGTGCTTCTGTCAGTGAGGATGGCCTGTAGCATTATTTTGCTCAGCAGCATTTTGAATTGTCCATGGCTTTGCATTTGAATATGAAGAAGTTTTGTGCAGAATATTAGAATTTATTTTTACCCTATCCTATAAAAGCAATTACAAAAAACCTGAGCAAGCCAACCTTGACAAACATTACACTAAAATGCTCTTAGTTTAACAGAGTGACCTCTAATCCTCAATTTTGATTCAAGACATAATGGTAGTGGGAATTTTTCATCTGCAAATAATTGCAGCTACATTTTACAGCACTTAGCCTGATTACAGTTCCTACAGAGCCATGGTGAAGTGTGAGTTGCAAGTAGCTTTGCTTCCATCACAGGGTCTGAGTTTATCCTGCATTTCTTCTGATCCAGCTGATTCTGGATCACACTGCTTGGGCATATTTTGATGAAATGGTGTATCTTACAAAACATACCAATTTATTGAAGGCAAAATTTTTCACAGTAGTGTAAACATTTCAGTAAGCCTAATTGAGAAGATTTCTTTCCTCTAAGGTTGAACTTATTAAAAACAGTGAGATAGATGGAGAGAAACATGAAACCCAAGAGAGTTAATATCTTATAGTGCATTAATATAGGGAGAGTATAAAAAGGAACTGAAAATGAATCTTCCCTTGTGCTTGTTTTGTTTAGTGGGGAATAGGGGCTATGGTGGCAGCTTTTGCAAGCTGCTAGAAGTTTCCTCTTTGTTCGGTGGATTCAGCTGGGTCTAGGGCGGACCTGCCCATGGCCAAGGCTGAGACAATTGGTGATAGCAATAACACTTCTATGATAACATATTTAAGAAGAGGAAAATAACAAAAAAAAAAAAAAAAAGAAAAGAAGAAGCAAAAGCAGAGGCAGAGAGGGGGAGGTGTGAACCTTGTGAGCCTTGTGGCCCTCACCCTCTGGCGTCCTGTCAGGCAGCCGTCTGGGCACAACTCAATCAGAATGGCCAAGAGAAGTGAACAGACGAGATGTGAAGAGATTATGAGAGGCGTCTGCCTGAACATGATTGTGAAAAATTTCTTGTGAGAGGAATTGCTGTGGATGCCAAGGTCAGTGAAGAAGAAGGGGGAGGACTAACATTGTTCCCGGCAGAGATTCCCCCGCAGCCCGTGGTGCAGCCCATGGTGAAGCAGGTGTCCCCTTGCAGCCCATGGAGGCCCACGAAGGAGCAGAGATCCACCTGCAGCCCATGGAGGACCCCACACCAGAGCAGGTGGATGTTGTGGCCCATGGAGGGCTCTCTCTGGGGCAGCTGGTTCCTGATGGACTGCACCCTGTGGAAAATCAACCGTGTCAGAGCTGTTCATGAAGGACTGTAGCCTGTAGGAGGGACCCCATGCTAGAGGAGGGGAGGAACGTGAGGAGTTCTTCCCCCGAAGAGGAAGGAGCGGTGTAAAGAGATGTGATGAATCTCAACGCCTATTCCCTATTCCCTGCTGTGCTGCTCAAGGAGGCGAAGGAGGTAGAAATAAATGAAATGAAGTTAAGCCCTGGAAGACGAATGGGTGGAGGAAAATTGTTTTTGTTCTCTCTCTTATTATCTTAGGCTTTGATTTTACCACTAATAAATTGAAATAGTTTTTCACAAGTTGAGTCTGTTTTGCCCGTAACAGTAACTTGAATGATCTCTCCCTGTCCTTATCTCAAACCGTGAGCTTTTTGTCATATTTCCTGTCATCCATTCTCTCAGAGGGTGGGAAGAGTGAGTGAAAAACTGCATAGCTTGGTCCCGAGCAGGGCTAAACCATATCACCATATTGGTGGCTGATTGCTTTACTCCTGAAGATATCAGCACTTCTGGATGTTCTATGCTCACTTGTTTTCTTTTATAACTGCCACAACAGATGAATAATCTCCCCCATTTTGGAAAATCATGAGTTAAAAAAATGGTGGGGCTGAAAGAAGCAACCCACTCTCTCCCATCTTCTAAATTTTTTTTTTTTAAATGAAGAACTCGAATAATGATAATAGAGAAAATATCAATGAAATGTGCAGACATACTAGCAAGCTGAGAAGGAACTGGGAAGAAAACCAAAAGAAAATCTTGGCTACGGTTCCACACATGTTTTAATGCATGTTTCCTCTGCTGCTCAGTTTATGTAATTTAAGAACTCAATGAGAGTCATCTAAAGTCTTGAATTAAGCAAACTGAATTAGATTTACAGAAGCTGATTTCTGTTGCTCTAAACCTCTTTCCTCTCTGAGAAGTCAATATGCTGCTAGATTAGAAGTGTCCAAAAACAGAGACACCAGTTACATAGTACCTCTGCTCTACCACTGAAAACTGTAGCACTAATAGCAAGCTTTAGTTTGTTTCCAGAAGAATAATACCAAGTGTTTAATAGAGTGTTTGCCGAAGTACCATTTTCTTTTGTGGAAGTTCAAGTAATAATAGGTTCTTGATAAGGTTATGAATTCTAAGATACTACAGTTTTACTACAGTTAATATAACACTAACAACTGAATATGGAACTGGAGATGGTTTGTCAGGAAACATCAAGCTGTATTTTCTCTTCTGTCGTCTGCCTGGAGGTGGTGGAATTGTGTTTGTTTTTCCTAGTAGTATTTGTAGTTGTAGTTGGTACTTTTTTTTTGCTACATACATTCATGGCTCTCATGACTTTTCAGAAGTGAGAAAGGATAGCTTTTGCTTTTAAAAATTTTGTAAGAAATGTTTAAGGCCAGGTTGATGAGGCTCTGAGCAACCTGATCTAGTGGGGGATGTCCCTGCTCCTTGCTGGTGGGTTGCATTAGATGACCTTTGAAGGTCCCTTCCAACCCTAACCCTTCTGTGATTCTATGATTCTAACCTCCTTCACACTTGGCTATGTTTATTCTTCAGTCAAATTCACTACTGTAACTCCTTCTTAAGATGGATGGCTTCCTTGACTGAAGACTATCGATTGAGACATTGTCCCCGATTCAGCTTGTTTTCACGAATTGGAGAATGAAACCATAGCATCACAACTTTTCCAAAATAATAACCTCTGAAAATAAATATAATGCTGTTGTGGTTTTGCTTAGTGAGGGGGGGCCTAAGGTGGTAGCTTCTGTAGGAAATTGCTAGAAGTCGCTCCCCTTTGTTCAGTGGACTCGACCAGGCCTAGGGCGGACCCACTGCTGGCCAAGGCTGAGCCGATTGGGAACAGAATGTCCCGTGATAGCGCCTCTGCGATAACGTATTTAAGAAGGGGAAAACAGAAAAAAAAGAGAAGAGAAGATGTGACAAAGCTGAGCAAGGGCAGAGGCCCACAGGGGGAGGCGCAGGCCTCCGGGGCCTTGCAGGCCTCAGCCTCTGGCCTCTCGCCAGGTGGCCGACTGGGCCCAACTCAGCCCGGTCTGGCTGCAAGAGGTGGAGAGGAGATGAGATGGGGTGAATAACGTGAAGAGATCCTGAGAGGCTTTTTGAGGCTTCTGCCAGCCCGTTGTGAAGAATGAACTTTTCTTGTGAGAGAAACAGCTGCAAACACCAAGGTCAGTGAAGGAGGGGGAGGAGTAATGCGGCTCCTGGCCAAGATTCCCCTGCAGCCTGTGGTGATGACCATGGTGGAGCAGGTTGTCCCCCTGCAGCCCATGGAGGTCCATGGAGGAGCAGAGATCCACTTGGAGCTTGGAGCCCGTGAAGGACCCCACACCGGGGGAGGTGGATGCCTGAATGCGGCTGTGGCCCGTGGAGGGCCCGCTGGGACAGCCGTTCTGGAGAGACCGCACTCTGTGGAAGAGATAACCTACGCCGGAGCAGTTTAACGAAGGACTGTGGCGTATGGGTGGGACCCCACACTGGAGCAGGGGAGGGATGTGAGGAGTTCTTCCCCCAGCTGTGAAGCAGCGGCGTAAAACAACACATAATGGACTGACCGCGACCCCCATTCCCTCTTCCCCCCTGTGCCGCTCGGGATGGGGAGAAGGTAGATAATGTTAAGCTCAGGAAGTGGGAGGGGTGGAGGAGGTTTATCTTGTTTCTCTGTCTCATTATCCTGCTAGTTGTAGTAATAAATGAATAGTTTTCCCCAAGTCGAGTCTGTTTTTGCCCCTGACGGTAAGGATTTCTCCCCGTCCTTGTCTCAAACCTCGAGTCGTTTTTCTTAAATTATCTCTCTTTTCTTAAATTATCTCTCCCTATTCTCTCGGAGGGTGGGGGGAGTGAGAGAGAGACTGTGTAGTCTGGTCCGGATCAGGGCTAAACTACGACAAATGCAGATGATACATTCCAGGCACAAAATTGTACAGGAAATGATTAGTATCAATGCTCCCAAAGATATTTTCGTTCTCACATAACAATCTTTATCTATTGCCTTCCCTTTCTAGTCAATCCAACTCAGGCAATGAATACTCAAAAGGTCTTTGGAGGTCAGGGGTTTTTTTATATCTGATAGAGTTCTGTTCTGCTGACTGGATTTCCTGTTGAAATTATTCGGTGCAGTGCTTTTCCTTGACTTTTTTTTTTTTTTAAACTGATGGGTGCATACTATCTTTGAAGTAGTCACCATTAAAACCTAGCATTTGTCAGCAAGTACCATGTGAATTTTACAAAATCATCTTAATCATCTGTGATGTAGCAAATAATAAGGCCTAAGTGAGGATTTTGTTTAGAATGATCTCTTTCATAGCAGGTGCAGTGGGAATGTACATATTGCTATGGGTGATGCAGCCTGTTCCATCAGTCTTGTGACTGATGAGCTCTCTAAGCTCAGGGAATTTCTAATATCAGAATATTTTTATCCCTTTTTATCTTCAAAGGGACTTGAGTCTTCAGAAAACAGGAGAAATTTTTATGATCTGAGGTCCGGGCTGTCATTTCTGGCATTCAGATGCTGGAATACTTCTGATGCTTTGTTGTACATAAGGGCAAATATCAGTATTTTATAAGGATAGCTCTATTAATGCACTATTTAATTGTCCTGCAGGGTGTTATGCTGGTAGCTTAAATTACCTGGCACCTGAGACTCTTTACAGATGTTGATTGCAAAGTAAAAAATCTGTTAGGATCTGGATTTGAGACTACCAGATCTTAACATATGCTTAACAGTTGCGTTAGGTTTTCATGCGTGCATATCTTGCAATGGTGAATATCAACTGAAGTCCTCAGCTCTACAATCTGTGATGTTTGGGTGTCAGTGTGTGAACCACATTTATTCTGTCTGACCCCTTTTCTTGGTGATTACTGGCTCTATTAATACTGTTTTGTGCAATTCATTGGTGATGTGGAAACAAAAGAGCTATATAAATGTATACAAGTGCAGTATGGTGACACTGCTTATGTGTGGATTTTGGCACAACAGCATGCCAGTTGGGGGAAGGCAAAGGCTAATATTCAACAGATGGCAAAGTCCTAAACCCTATAATAACCACTGCAGTTATTTTCATTACTGTCATTTGATGACACATACAATAGTTAGAAAAGACTTGAACTGGGTAATCACAGTAAATATACTCCAAAGGACCAGATGCACTTAAAACTGTCAAAATGGTGATGGATGTTCAGGCTGAGTGCCACTTCTGCCCGTATTCCAGGTATATTTATTACTGAGGACTAGAAACCATATTGCTTGCTGTCATACACAGGGCTGGCATTTTTCCCTTCTCTAGTAACCAGGAACAAAACATGAAAATTGGCATCTGTTTTACATAGGGAAATTGTTCTATATTGCTGATATGTCTGTGTACTGTTATCATATATTAGTGACATATATTAGTTAGCAAATTGTTCAACATGAAGATAAAAATGTTAAAAACCAGAAAAGGTTTGTTGTGGAAGCCTAAATAATTTTAAAAATGGATTGCAAGCTTTGCTGAATGATCCTGATAAAAATCATACCAGTTTATGAAAAAAAAAAGCATCAAACGATTATACCTCAAAGTTTTACAAGGTTAAAGGTATTTTTTTTCTTTCTAGCTTAAGAAGCCTGTGAACTATTTGTTATTATCCTTATAGGGGACTTCCATTTCATAATTTGAAGGTATTTTTAACGATTTAGATTTTTATGATTTTTCTTTCTCAAATTTGAAGGATAAAATTACGATAATCTGTGCTCTGGCAGAAAAAGACATTGGCTTTTAGAAAATTAATTAGATCATATTTGAATATTCATATTGCTACTTTACATCTGTGTAAAAATAGTTCTTGTTGATTGCCTGGAGATTTAGGAGTGACCTACTATGACCCAATTAAAAAAAAGTCCAACAAAGCAGGCCTTTTCATGAGCTATTCATTACAGCATCTACCATCATGATACATTCACAGGCTTTGACTCGGTTTGTATTAACAGGGGCATGCAGTGATCCCTTCATGTTTATTTTATTTTTCTAAAAAAAGAAAAAGAAAGTAAAACCATGTTGCTTTATTTAACAATCCCGTACAAGCCTTCAAACACTACAACAAAGCTGGAATATTCCACATCTGCCATCAGTGATCTAACATTTAATATTAAGACAGCTCCTACTGTGACACGTTTTAAACTGTTTCTTCCCTTTGCTGGGCTAACAACATAATAGGGATCAAGAAAGCAGTTCTGAACATGGCATTGCTAAAATCTCTGCAAAAAAATTCTAGGTTAAGCCTTCTTTCTGACCCTACTTTCTGTAATTGGTGCAAAGCAGATTGAGACAACCTGCAGAAAAAAATCTTGTTAAATCAGACTGCTGTTTTGTCAGCTGATGTTGAGCTACTTATATAAGGTCCTTGGTGCAAATCCTGATCTATTCATGGCTTCTATAAAGCAGAGCATTAAAAAAGCTATAAACAAGGGGAGGAATCCATAAATCAACCTGAATGGGAAACTGAAATTATAACAAGAGTTTTACAAGCCTCCCAAGAGAGGGTTGGGGTTTTTTTTGGTTTTTTGGTTTGTTTTTTTTTTTTTAAACTTTACAGCTTTGAAAGCTATATGAAGTACATGCATCTGGAAAGGATTTTCTTAATTCTGCAAGCAGACTGTGTGTGCATACTTGTTCTACAATATCAAGGCCACCGATATCTGTGGGAAATCACTCCTCAGTGGTTTCAGCACATCTTAGATCAGATTCCTTTAATTTTAAGCCT
The DNA here is from genome assembly GCA_009806455.1 of Tetrax tetrax. Lineage (NCBI taxonomy): Eukaryota > Metazoa > Chordata > Aves > Otidiformes > Otididae > Tetrax > Tetrax tetrax. The sequence continues at coordinate 769,020 of WHYT01017449.1, read as the reverse complement.
TTTGCAGAATTAAGCTGGACATCATCTGAGACCAGCCTTTCAAACTGATTTAGAGCCAATCAGGGAAGATAATATCATAGCCAAAATTATAGGATCAGGACTCAGGAATTTAGGATTTGTTTCTGTGATGTCCCATGTATGCTGGAGAAAGTAATTTTTCTCTAGATTATAATTTTAAGTACCTGCATCAATTCAGGAATAGCTCTGGGATGCTGTGCATTGGAAGCAGACACTGACTTCTCACACTCCCTGTCCAACATCCTGCCTGCTCCAAGGGTGGAGAGGGAAATTTTTTGTTGATGGGAAAATTAGGATACCTGTTGCAGGATAGAGGTACAAAGACCCTACTAGCTCAGTTCTGAATGAGTATTAGTGAGTGGGCTTTACCTGTTTTTTTAAAGCAGTTTAATTCAGGTTGTGAGGAAGGTTCTTTCTTCCTTTAAACCACTGCGGAACTCCACATTCCAAGTTTCAGTCTTAGTAAATCTAGATGTAGTTCTGCCACCTTTAGTCACTCTCGGTGGTCCCAGTGATCATGCTCTTTGATTCTGCACTCAATGACAGAAGTTAAATTGTAAGTCGCTACCAAACACAAGTCAGAGTCGAGTCATGTGTGTCTCCATCCTCCAGCTGTGCAATAGGATAAATGACACTCTCTTAGTTTTAAGATATTCTGAAGACAAACAAACGGTTGCAAACTGCTTGACTACTAAGGCACTGTCATCTGTGTTAAATAAACAGCCAGCCAACATGACACAGAGTAGCATAATCACAAAAATACCAGCCAAGCATTCAAGCAAGTCCTTGTTCCAGCTTATCTGAACAGGTCTGAACCTCAGAAGTGTTGTGGGCAAAGGTTATGTATAGATTCAATCTCAACTATTTTTTTTTCCGGGACTTAATGAGTACCTTTGAGCATTGCAGTCAAGAAAACATTCCATCTGGTGATGGCTTTTGTACAAATGAGAAAAAAGGACATTTTAAGCAAATCTCATGCTTGAATGGTAGGGTTTATTTCTAGATTTATTTTGTTTGTTTGTTTCGTACTCTGCTAATCTTCCATCACTTTAGAGGCACAGTTTTATACTGTACAGGTCCAATACAAATTAAAAAGAGTCATTAGGCCATTAAGAATATATCTTCTGCTGACAATATATCTTATTGTCTCTGTTAAACTGAATGTTTTTTTTTGCCACTTGGAAAGATCCATAAGAATTCTGAATCTATACAAACTTATAATACTATTGTCATAGAACCTTTGGTTCTAGTTTTCAATAGATTGACATAATTGAAGATTCACTTAGTGTAATAGCAGGCACAAAATTAAAAGCACAAGTAATTGTCATGCTGATACTGGAAACCTATGGCTGAAAGTGCTAACCTGTCTCTATAATTTTAATTTGTATTGTTGAATAAGATAAAAAGCAGATTTATGAGCAGAGGGAGTGTGTGGGAACTACGCTAAAATGATCCAGAAGAATCAGCTTAGATTCCCAAAGGTAATTAGAAATTCCAAGTCCTGTTTGGATGCTTGCAGACTCTCCAATCAACAGGAGTTCAGGAGATTGGAGCACGGTTGTGGAACTGGTTCATTTGATGCAATTTGATTCTGAGCTTACTTCAAAAACTGATCAGCTGAAAACAAACTAATACTGAGGCTGTGCATAAGAACATCATCTCCCTAAGGCAAGACTAAAGTGTAGAAGTCTGGGCCATCAGACATCTTATGAAGCCAAAGAAAGTGTTGTATGAGTATTACTTTGGCCTTGCTATTTTGTGGTGGTATTGCTTGAACTTGTTTACCAAGAACAATCCTGCCCCACCCTTCCAGTGTCCATAGTCTTGGACACTGAAAGAACTCCACTGACTTGTTTCTTTGGTCTCCATGTCCATTTTCTTTCTTTTCCTATTTCTATTGTTTTTTTTCCCCCCCTGTAATCTTCTTCATGTGGACATCAGTGGTGACAAAGAGTTGTGACTGAATCAGATGCTTCTTTTAGTGGCTGCATGGGGTTTCAGCACATTTATGGGATTTCATGTCCATATGAACTTGGAAAGTAAATGAAGTCCCCAGGCTTGTGTGCATCCCTCTAGAGGTATCGTGAGTTGCTTTGATGAAGATACTGATTTTATATGTTTTCAGTTTTAGAAGTACACAGGGGTTTCAGATGAGAGGCAATACGTTTTGCACAGAGCTTGAAGTCCAGACACCATAAGTCCAAAAGGGGAAGGCCAGGTTGTACACCTCAGAGTAGCCAAGCTGGCATTAGTTTCCTAATCCCTGAAATTCAGTCCACTGCTACACACCGCCTTGCACACCAACGATACTCATATGGGAACAATGGATGTAGTTTTAGGGACTATCAGTTGCTTGATAGTCCATGGACTAAAACTGATCAGTGAAACCACATATCTTATCATCTGACCTGCGGTTATTGCCTGTGTGCTCACTCTCACCACAGTATATGCCAAGTAATGTGGATTTTTTAGTCCTCTGTCATTAGTTTAGCATCCAATTATGGTTTCTGAGACTAATGATACCTGTGGAATAGGGTAAATGAAGAACTACTTCAATTATTTTATCAATATCTTTCTCTTTTTAGCATCCTCGGTAGGATGATCTGGTTTACCATCTGGGACTATTATAGAGCTGTCTGTAAAAGATTGATAACATTTTAAAAATCCAACTAGAATTGCCATCAGCCTTTGTTACACTAAGGTCTTTTCCTTAAACCTTTACTCTAAATGAATTTTTAATTATTAAAATCAGCCAAATTTTTTATTCCAGTTTCAGCAAGTGTACCTGCAGCTTAATATCAGAATAATATCTATTTCAAATTGCTGCGTGTAGATAGAATGGGATTTCAAACCTCCACATAATAAATCAATAATGAAAGAATTTATTTGTAACATTTTCTTTTCAGTCACATTGCAAGGCATTATACTTGTAGAGCTGAAACTTAAGATTGGTTTCTGGGTTTCTGTATCAATGCATCCCATGTTTGACATATGCAGATAAAAGATAAAACTTTTCTCCTTGTTCGCTTAGGCTATTATTTCTACTGGGAGAGAGAATTTCTACTTTTTAGCCATCTGTGTGTGATGAATGCTGCTGAAATTCATGGGAACCTTTGTAGAGATAACTAGAGCAAGCCCTTCCTAACTAGCTGAAGTAAAGAGTCTTCAGATAGGCAAACCTCTGATGTAGGGTGCCAAACTTCTGAAACTTCTGTCTTCTCTTGAGAGTCGACTGTGAGGTCTCATATAAAGCTAGAAAATAAATCATTGAATATCTGAATTTAGGGTCTCAAACTGTTCCATTTCAAGTAAGTGACTACGCAAAAAAATATACAAAAAAGTGTAGTTAAGCTATATAGTAAGCCGCTAAAAGACACATTAGGTAGAAATGGATTATGTGGAATCACTGGAGTGTAATCACAAAGTTAGGAAATAGAAAAATGTTACTGTTAATACATCGTTGTCCAATTAGGTGGTTAGATGGTCATATCCTGCATAGTTCAGCTCTTTTATTAATGATTTACGAGTGGAATGTAGACTCTGTAGATACATAATGTCTTTAGAAATAGAAAATATCTCTCTACATCTTTATATTGTATAGAATCTGAACCTGCTCAATACTTGTTTAGTTCACACTATTTAGAGAGTTTAGAGTTGTCCCACAAGGAAGCAAACAATTTGCATAAAACAATAGGAAAGAAATAAGAACAAATTATTTCTCTAAATAGATAGATTTTAAATCTATTTTTTTTGAAAAGCTATTTTATCATCAGCAGAGTGATGGATTATTTCTTTAAGGGAAAATGGCAGTAATTAGTTATAATACCTGAGAGAACTCAATAAATATTTGCTAAATTAAGATTATTTATTATTTGTATTCTTGGAGTGTCTAGAAGACTCCTATGAGATCAGAATCCCATTGTTCTAGGAATTGTATAAGAACAACTGCTATCCTAAACAGCATACAGTCCAATATAGATGGCAGAGAAGACAGTAAGGGAAACAGAACCGCAAAGAAACAAAATTATTTGCCTGAAGGCACAAAGTTATCAGCAGAGCTAGGACTGTGATCAGGTAGGTCTCTTCAAAGCTACCCTGGAGCTTTACCTTTTGGAGCGAGTACCTCCTCGTCTCATCTTGTCCCTTTTGACTTCCAACCTATCCCTCAGTGCAACAACCAACCTCTGATACTCACCATCTAGGCCTTACTCAGCTCTTCATCTTGTGGATACCTCGAGCCAAGTCTTTTATAGTACATTTCTGTTTTCTGAGTATGATGTGGATACAATTTTAATTTCCTTTGAGATGGTTCCTCTATCCAAACTCATAGCTCATCCATTACACTTGGATAGGACAGCAAGTTTGCTTTTGAGCTCTTGATGTTTCTCACTTACTTAAACCTTCCTGCTTCCACAATGTTTGCCACTGTATCTTGTTGGCACCCTGTTCTTCTGCAGACTATTATCATTACGCATCTGCCCTGCTGTTCTTGATCCTGTATAACTGCATGGTGAATTGTGATTCAGGTGAATTTTGCTGATGGTTTCCAGACAATACACTGCCCATCTTCCATTAGAAGAGTAGACTATAGTGTCTGTCCTTTTTTGTCACTGATCTTCTTTGTCTTCTGACCAGAAAAGGACATAGAATAACCAGCAAATTAATATACCCAAGAAGGAGGCAAATCCATGTGGACACCTATGTCCTTTATATTGTCCTCCGCATTCTTTCTTATGTATGTCCCAGATTTACAGGTAATTTCACAAATGACTGCTCCAGGCAGCTGAACCAATGAAGTGATTTTGGGCAGAAGCTGTCTTGTGCCACAAACTGGTAAGAATCTATTTACAATTGATTTACAATTGAAGCAGCATCCAGGAGATTATAGAATGAATTTCTCCAGCTGAAATAATGACATAAGCTAGCACTGAATGTATTTCCAAGATAAATTTCTCCTTTTAAGAGATCGAATTCTCAAGAAGAATAACAGTTTCTGTTTTGGCAAAAAACCCCAGCAGCTTTAAAACTGTTGATTTAAGATGCATAAGTGTTGTTTGTTCCTAACCCAAAATAACTTGTAAGAGATCTTGAGAGGTCCAGGTCTGTGACTGAATCCTTAGACCAGTTCAGAGCTGCTCCGGTTCTCCATAGGAATGGAAATACAGTTGGTCATATTTAATTGCAAGATCGACCCAAATCAGGATAAACAGAACTTGAACAGACCAGAACCACAAGAAACAGGATGGAATGTCTTATAAACTCATAGTTATTTGTGATGATTTTCAAAATGTTTCTGCTGTAGTTGAAACGCAGCCCAGGTAGCTTTAGTTAGATGAAGCGCATCAGCAGGACGGAGTGTGGCATAATGGAGCTTGTTGTGCAGGTAGTCACCCTGAGAAAGATTCCTGTATCAAAATTTAGTTGCATAGAGTATTTTTTGTTGCCTTAGGTTATCTAATAAATTGGATAACTTAGGGTATCTAAAATGGCACTAGGTGGCTGTGTTTAAACATATAATGTATCCGTCTGACAACTTTGCAGTGTTTCAGATACCTTTGTCAATGTTGATCTAGCTCCATATTCCTGGTTACATAGTTCCAGAGTGAGCAATGCCTTTGTATAAGCAAACTGTGCATTTCCAAAACCTGTGAGAGAAAGGACAACCAGACCCATAAGATATCTGATCTTCTGTCTTTTCTTTAGTGAGCATTTTATTCCATGAAGTCTTGAACAAATGACTTCGAACTAAAAAGGCTTTTATGTGCCTAAAAATATGGTTAAGCACAGTAGGATTATCAGATGTGTAGGTACTCATTTGCTTTTGCTTTCTGGATACACATCTTCCTCACACCTTAGTGCACAGATGGAACCTACTTCTTTAGATGCCTCAACAGCCTGACAAACTTGACCCTTCATTCTCAGCTGTAAAAGACAAGTAATAACAGTTTGTATGTCTCAGAGGTGTTGTGAAGTGAAATCCACTAGAGATTTTCGTTCTTTACAATGTGCTGCAGAGACATCCATGTTAGAATGGTACAGTTGCAATCAGTACTATGTTACTATCTGTATGACCTTATCACACTGTTATATTTGACATGCAACAAATTTAATCTCTATATTGGATTTAGAAGTAGAAGAGAGCTGTGCCCTGACAGGCTACTGCATAGTGAAGTGCTAAATTTTATATAGCTAACTTTAATGTGTTCCATTTCAGGCTTTGAAAAGGCATTATAAATGACTAAGAATAGGCCTTCAGCAACCTCAAGTTGAATCTTACTGTCCAAATCCCTCCCACTTCAGAGTGAAAACACAGCTGAAATCTGTAAGGGGTGTAGAACCCAATTATAAGTGAGATTTCCATTATTTTAGTGAAAGTCTGATAGGACCAGATTGTAGACAGCACTTACTGGGAAATATGGAAATTATCCGGGTTTTTATTTTTTGGTCCAATGTCCTCCATGGCAACCGTAACCATAAGCTATAGCTTGTGCTCAAGGGAGTCCAGGCACCACTCCTCTGACATGTTAAACCAGTTCAGGAACTCCAGGACATCTAAACTCTATAGCCATTTGCAAAGCTGGCCAGGCTCATAGACAACAGTGTGCTGCGTCATTCTTCTCTCAGTCAGAAGAGTCTTGCAAAAAGTTTGGAACTGGGAAGGAAATTTCACTTGAAGTTCAGCTAACACTTTGATTACAAGCTAAATCAAACAAAGTTTGAAGCCTTTCCAAAGCAGGTGAGCTTTTTTCAATTTCACAGTCTCCCTAAATGCAGAGCCTGTTATGTGTAGTTACCAAATCAATGACATTATTTCTTCTTGGGCGTATTTGACATCAGGTTGCTTCAGAAGCAATATTGTTTGTGCATTATACTTATTCTATTTGGTTTGCATATGTGTAGCTGTGTGTGTATACAGTTATGCAAATATATTAATGAGATATCTTCTGTTTCTCTCTCTCTGGGGAAGTCATAGCTCCAGGTTATCTGATCTTATGACATGGAGGTATGAGTGAAAAACAGATAAAAAGAAAGAATACAGAAGACAACTAAGAGGCAGTCAGAATCTAAATGTGAAGTATATAGAAGAATCTAAGAAATCAAGCTTTGACAAACAAGTGGTTACTTTTCATAATTCAGCTGCAATTGTCCTTAGGCACAAATAGAGTTACTACCCAAACACAAATATTTGACAATATAGTGAATTACAAAGTTACAATATAGAAACAATAGAAAGTGGTGTCATAAAGATATGCATATGGATTCTATGTGTATTATAGTATCAGTGTGTTTTTTTTTTAAAAAATTCAAGTGCTCAGTCTTGCCAGATGCTGTGAAAACTAAGTAATCTTTCCTAAAATTCAGTTAGACTATTAGTTCAGTGATGGTGTTATTTGTTTAGATGATCTCACAAAACATCTGCATAATTTATATTGGTTTCATTTATAGATTTGGATTACACCTTTGAATTTCTAGGCTTTGAGTAAAGGGAAACTTTTACTATTTAAATAAAAAGGAAACAAAAAATCCTTGGATGAACATAGGGATTTTGTTTAAAGCATTGAACTCCTTCTGTCTTAGCATCCTCACTATACTGTGGCATTTTGAACAAGTACACTGTAAGTAAGCCTTTTTTTGACTTATTCAGTAATAGCTCATTTAAAGTTTCTTGTTTTAGAATCATAGAATGGTTAGGGTTGGAAGGGACCTTAAAGGTCATCTAGTCCAACCCCCCTGCAAGGAGCAGGGACATTCCCGACTAGATCAGGTTGCTCAGAGCCTCATCCAGCCTGGCCTTGAACGTTTCCAGGGATGGGGCATCAACCACCTCTCTGGGCAACCTGTTCCACTGTTCTACAACTCACATTGTAAAAAATTTTTTCCTAATATCCAATCTAAATCTACCTCCCTCTATTTTAAAACCATTACCCCTTGTCCTGTCACTACAGGCCCTACTGAACAGCCTCTCCCCATCTTTCTTGTAAGCTCCCTTGAGGTACTGGAAGACCGCTATCAGGTCCCCCCGGGGCCTCCTCTTCTCCAGGTTGAACAGCCCCAATTCTCTCAGCCTGTCCTCATAGGAGAGGTGCTCCAGCCCTCCGATCATCTTCGTGGCCCTCCTCTGGACCCTCTCCAACTGGTCCACTTCCTTCTTCTGTTGGGGGCTCCAGAACTGGACACTACTCCAGGTAGGGTCTCACCAGGGCAGAGTAGAGGTGATTTCATTGAGTTGATTCTGTCAAGAAAGATATTTAACCTTTGTTCATAAATGGCATTGTTCATTTGCAAGTACAGTTCATTTCTGTATGTACAGTACAATTTATGTTTTTAGATGTGCATTTAAAACAGTATTTCTGAAAATGTATAAGTTTAAAGGAAGAGAATTAATGGAGTGATTTCTGATTTGAAGGCTGGAGAAAAAATCTTACTGGTACACAATTGCGTTCTGATTCCTTTTTCCTCTTAACTCAACAAAAGCTGGATTTGTTGAATCTTGTGACATTCTGTAAGTTGATCTATAGATTCAGTATTTGTTTTAAGGAAGGACTAGAAGGAGCTGAGTTTTATTTTGTTATTTTGAAAGACATCTCAATTCTTTCCTCAACTATAATATTCAGCTGAAATTTTCATAACACAGTACCCAGACATTAACATAGGCAGAAAGAGAAAATAAATAAAAGAACCAACATAGATATCTTTCAGTTATAACACTGTATTCAGCAAACATTAGTAATGATCATTATATAGCCTTAGATAAATGATAGTACCTTCAGCTAATTTTTTTTTTTTTATTAAAAAGCTATGGATGATCTGTGAAAGGAGAGCAGGGGTGAACTTTGCCTCTTAAAGAAAATCTTATAATAATGAAACCCTACATGATAGCCCTGATTTCTAAATGTGATTCTTTTCCAAGGTCACTGACCCATTTACCCCTCTTATGGCCCAGAGATGCCAATTTGCAACTTTCTTCCTATTAGGAGCTGTTTATTAAAAATTAACAAGAATAAGAAATTATCTGTAGCAAGATATGCTAAGCTCCAATAAGAATATCAGGTCCCTCTTCTGCTCATTTTGAAATAACAATATGACTTGTCAAATCAAAACTAGTAACAAAGGGACTCAATCTAACTGGATCTAACAACTGCCTAGAGCGATAATTACTAGATAAAGAACAGGGTCATTAAATGGTCACTGAAAGCAAAAGGGAAGGCAAAAATGATTCAGGTAGGTAACTTTAATTAAATTAAAACAGAATAAAGACAAAGTGTAATTGCATCATGCATATGAATATTAAAATCAGCCATCAGCAAAATTTTAATGTAATGAAGTACAGTATCAAGAAAAGTCTGACAATAATTCAGAAACATACCTCAAACAAGGTATGACTCCAAGGGCAGGCCATAAATAACAACCATAACAAAGGAAGCTCTAGCTCAATGAATAAACGCAACTCACTACTGAGTTTATACTGAGCCTGACTCACTGTTGAAATTATACTCATGAAACTATCAATTTCAATGAAGGCTAACTGTTATAAAACTGGAATATCACTGTGATGAATCAAGCTCAGACTCTTATTTCTCCTCTTTCATCACCTTGACATTAAAGATTCGTAGTAGCGCTTGCCATATTTTTCTGCTTCCTCCTTGGTCAGCATTTTATGTGCTTATGCAATAGCAGTATAAGAATGGTTTTCCAGGAGATTTGTGACTGACATGTCTTCCCAGAATCCTGACTGTATGCTTTGCTACTGAATATGTTTGAGACCTATTTTTTTTAATCTACCCTATGTTCTTCATAAACTTCCTACAGGTTCCTTTTCCACATCTAGTTTTGCCTTTCATAATCCCATATTGCTGGCAAATTGCATAGGACTTTCCCATTCCATAGTCTACTTTTACACACAATTGTACCACCCTAATAATTTTATTAGGTAGCTCTTTCACTGCAGTACAAAGACCATGTTGGAAAATGCCATCACACAGTCCTTAAAATCTATTTAAAATATGTATGCTGATCATACTAGCTTTTCTTTGTCACTGAAGCATTGAAAATGTCTGATACATAGAGATGAGATTTATGAAATACTATATATGCCTGGAAACACTTGCATTCTCCTATTGTTTGTTGCCTGTAAGGGCAAAATCTATATAAAAATCTTAAAGCAAGGATTCTATGAATCATAATAAGTAGAGAAAATGACTCTCTTTACATTTTGTCTGCCTTTTTGAAATTAGAAATATGCCTGCTTTCTTCAGTTCCTTTAGCATCTTCACAGACCTCCACATCAAACAAATTATTGAAGGAGATCTCTAAGATTACAGCTTCTTGTTTTCAACATTTCAGCAGCAACGCTGTCGACACCTGGCGCTTGTTATTCCTAAGAGTTCTGATTGCCTCTTGAATCTCTTCAAAATTTGGCTCAGCTGCCTGGAAAGTGGCCATTTGTTGTTAGCCTTGTCATTCTCATTATGGAGCTTGTCTGAGTACTCCTACCCTATTTCTATAGTTGCATTCCTTGTAATAAAATTATTTCCATTTTTATCTTTTATCAGATTTTCTCATTATTGATGTTCATTTCTTCATGCATTGATACCCTTGTAAAATTCTTGCACAGTCTCAGCCTCTCTAAACTCAGTCATCAGATACAAATTCTCTACAAACTATAATCCTTTGAACAGCCCCACTCTTGCCTGAGGAACAAATGTACAATTTTCCAATGCTCACCATCACACCATAGTACGTATCTTCTCCAAATGAAACATTGAAAGCCCTGAATCTTGTATTTTAATTTCCCAAGGTATAATATATATCACCTAGCACACCAAATGCCCTATGGAAACTGGGGAGTTGAATTGGTAAAATTGAACAACAAACCTACACTGGAATAAACTCCTACAGAAAATAAATAATGGATATAAATATCCACTTTCCAGTGGGGGAACACTTCTCACAAAATAATCCCTCCCTCTCTGACCTTTCAGTCCTGATGCTCAAAGGAAAAGAACGAATTAGCTTCAAAAGAAAATTTTGGAAAGCAAAATTTCTAATGCCACTGGATATTAAAAAGCTAGCCCTTGCAGCTACAGATTTCATGGAACAGTACTGATCATCCTTTTTACACCAACTTCCCAATATTTCTTAGCTAATAATCAGATAATAATTACCTTTGCCTCTCAGCTTATCACATAAAGTCTACTAAAATTATCCTGTTTCTCAGTGTCAACTCTTCTTTCTCAGATTCTGTAACTGTGTTTTAATATATGTAGTTGTTTTCAACCTATATTTAACTTTGCAATTTGTTATGCTTATTTCTGATCTGAAGGAGGGTTTGCATAACCACAGTCTGGTCTTTTGTTTTTGACTTCTGGAGGTCATTTACCCCAACCTCTTGCTCATAGCAGAGATAACTTTGAAGTTAATCAGGTTGATCAGGGCTGTGTTTAGTCCCTTGTTGCAAATGAAGACATAACAGTCTCTCAAGCATCTGTCGTCATATTTGACTAATCTCATGGTGAGGATTTTTTTTTCTCATGTTCAACAGGAATTTCTCTGTGATTGTTGCTTCTTGTCTTTACACAAAATTTCCTAGAAAATCCTATTTCCATGGTCTCTGTACCTTCCTTTTAGGTAGTAGAAATCTGGCAATAAGGTTCTTCCTTAGATTTTTCTCTAGACTGAACCCAGTTTCTTTAGCCTCCTATGTCATACGCTTTAGCACCTTAGCCATTGCCTCCAGTTTGCTGACATCTCTCCATTACCAAGAGGTTCAAGAGTGGGCATAGTGTTCTAGATGTACTTACCTAAGTCCTGAAGTCACAAAGGCTACTCATGTTTTTACTAAATGTTTCATTCTCTCCCTAAAGTTTTGTATTGTCTTTGTAAGACTTGTAGCTTGTCCTTCAGCCTTTTCATATTCCTCAGTATCACACTGATTGCACCGGCACAGTCTCCACATTGCGTATTAGTTTGAAGTTACCCATTTACAGTCTTCGGTATCTGAATATATTTCTGAAAGCTGTGCTTTTGTACTGCCCTTTATTTTTCTGATGTCTTTCCTTTTGGTATTGACATATCTGCAATTTAATATAGCAGACTACAGATTTTTTTTTTTTCTAAATTAATACTTCACATTTGTGTGCACAATTTGGATTACCTAAAGAAAATTTCTTATATATGTATTCATATATTTTGCATTTTGTCTACTATGTCAATTATTTTCTTACATTTGTCTTACGAGACAGTCATATGAGTTATAGTTTCCTCCCTTTAGGTTTCTGTCTTGACTTACTAAGTGCATGATCAGTTTAGCTGATAGTAATACCATTCTGCTCATGGATGTTTGTGAGCAGAAAGAAATCTGTGAAGGCACTTTACAAAATCTGTTCAAATTAATCTATTTTCACTATCATGAAACACTTATATTCTTTCAATTTCTTTTTTACTTCTTCATTTCCTGTGCTTAAACTGTACAAATTATAAGACATCCTACAGCTGTTGAAGATACTCAGAGCATTCACTATCTAATAATCTTTATTTTTCTTTGGTGAAAGTAGATATATTGGCAAAGTCACTACTGAGCTATCTCCTTTTAATTTTAATTGCATGTTTTTCCACTAATGGCTTCAAAGGTATTTCTTTTGGTAACATGTTAACTGTTCCTGTTTCATGTCTTATAGTCTTTCTTCCACTGTGAATGTAGATTTTTATGTATTTCTCTATATCTTATCTCTGAGAAGACTGTGACATGTGCACAACTCTGTTTTGGTTGTGCTAAAACACAAACTTTTGACCTACGTAAGATCAGATGTTCCACTTCTCTAATTCCTAGTCTTTTCCAAAGCTGATGGTTTTTATTCTTATAATTATCTGCATTTTTCTGAATTTTTGAGGGATGTCTCCTTAAAATTGTGCTCTGCTGTAGATCAAAGAAGCTATTATTAAATTTTTGTTTCCCATATATGTTCTTTTAAGCTGTAGATCAAATAATTCCTAATCTTCTGTAAAAGTATTGAGCTCTTGGAATACTTAGCTGTGAATAGATCTTCTGATCTGCTAAGCATGCCCAAGGCTCTTCTGTGAACTGAGTACTGTTTATCAACATTTCTCTTGAAATGTAGACAGCAGACTGGGACAGTATGTTCTGGCAGTGCTTAGGCCATTGCCAAATATAAAAGATAATATTACTACAGATTTCCTTGAAATTTCTTCTTCCTTGAAAATTCCTAAAGATGCCATGGTGGTATGATCTTTCAGCTGATCCAGTCTCCTCTCTACCTAGTGGTTCCAGGCACTGTACTACATGGTGTGATGTAAGATTCTAACAATTCTTTGTTCACAAAATTAATATCTTTACTTGGGTTTCAGAAAATCTCTTCAGTTGCTTTTGCTCAATTTATCAAATTGTCCCATTGGATTTGCATTGTCCACTTATATATAGGTTTGCTACATATTATTTCCTCCAAAATTTAAGTAATCAATAGCCATTATGAGTGATGATTTATGTTACTTTGTAGGTCAGTAACTTTTGAAAACAACATGGGGCCACAAAACCTGCAAATTGCATGTCTCAGGTTTAGCACAAATGTCTTGTGTAATTTCTGTAAGTGGTTACATTTATTTCTTCTTCTCCTCATCCTTTATTTCTATTGCAGCAAAGCTCAGAATAAAATCCTCAAAGGTAATGAGCATTTATTTTAAGTTAAGGCTACATCAGGCTCTTTGACATTTAATACCTATTTTACTTTTCCTCAACTAAATGAGCACTGGTAATGCACACACTTTGTGTACTGGAACGGGTCATGTCCCTTTCTGTCACAGTCCGCCTTGTTTTGTGATTTTGCAGCCTTGGCTTCATAATGGAGATATGGCCACTTGTGCATAAAGAAACATAGCTTAAATGAACTGTAAAGCTTTGTGCTTTATTGGACAGCAGTTTTTGAACTTTTTTTTCCCCCTGAGTGAATGTTTCAAAAGATCTTTGTAAATGGTGCATAACTTTAAATTGGGTCCATAGACTGTAGATCAGGTAATTGATTCTCCTCCTTAACTTCATTTGTTATATGATGACAGTATTGCTTTTCCTTTTTTGATTAAGGGTTGTTTTTTTTTTGTAATTGATATTATTACACAAATAATCTAAAACATGGTTTAATATCTTAATCTGTTGTTACCTTACATTTCTTCAGCTCACTTAAATTATCCTTCATGTGGTTCTGCAAGGTCAAAAACTTTACTTCTTGAAGAGGTGAAGATTACACCTGCTCCATGTTGTCTCCAGACTGCTTCCATGCTAGAATAGCCTCTGGCTCTGCCTAGTGCTCTAGCTGCAGTTCCAGGCTTACCTCCCATCGATGTGCTACGGGATTAATGAACTACTAAATCTCTATGACTGCTTAAATTCTCATAATTAAACCATTTACCTGTAACTCAAATGGATTGAAATGATGGGGTGCAGAGTTTAGTCTTTCATGAACATAACTCATATAAATTGTCAGCTTGCTTTATTAGTGTTCTTTGTTTACAAAATGAAAATATAGAGTTGAAATCAGGTTTTCCCAAAGTCCTATCTCATTTGAGTAAACCAAAGTCTATGACTTCATGTGTTTTTTTCTATATAGAACATATGGATATCAAAATGGACCACTTACATGCAAAAATGAGTAATTTCTCTATGATTTATTGATGTCTGTGGATATTTTGATGGGGTATAGATTTATGCATTTTTCTCATATGTTGAAAATTGCTCTCTTTGAACACTTTATATCTCTTGTTAGAAAGGTGCTAAAGTTTTTCTCCAGATGATAGACAATCATCAGCTGAACATGTTAGTGAATTATACTTCCGTCTAAAGTAATTTCTACATCTCTGTGTAGTAACCACAGCAATAATGTGTCAGACTGGAGAAATAACTACCCTCTGTGTGAACAGGGGTTGTTCCTTAAGCAATGCTTGAGTGTTAGATGAAGTCTGGCAAAAGGGACAGAAAGAGACAAAGTATAAAAGGGGAAATACAGTGGCTAAGGATATATTATATACATAGAGGACTTAAAAGCCAAATTGGGAACATCAACCTTCACTGTCATTCTGACATCTATGCAGAGGAGATTCATTCACAGGAAGAGCTCCTTTTAATCCACATGCAGAACTACTTTGGGTGTATTTATTATGAAGGACTACAAATAACCTTAAGACCTGAGCATCGAAATAATGCTGAGCTGGGAGGCTGTAAAATGTTTGATGAGAAAAACATCTGCTTTTAATTCTATTCTCCATCATCAGTGGGAAAAAAAAAAAAATCCCTTCCTGAAGGAAAACACTTCCCTTTTCATGGAAGGGAGGAAGGAAGAAAGGAAATCACTAATCCACAGGAAAGACCTCATCCTTTCCTTAAAGACAATCCTGTTTAGTTATGAAGAGCACCCTAAGGAGCAGGAACAGGATGGAGAGAAAATGAGGTTGAACTTCTCGGTCCTTTATGTAAAAAAATATGCTGAAACATGAGCTTTTTCCTCTTATCCATAGTTCTCCTTTTCAAATACTTTTTCTGAATAGAAGATGAATTGGTCCTTCACCTGTGTGTTCCCTTCTGAAAAGGGAGAGAGGACTCTCAGATTATACTATAGCGCTTTCTACAATGGCTTGGTAGAAACTAACACAAAAGGGAAGTGTGAACATGTTTTCAGGAGCTAGCAAAGTATAATGAGAAGGAAAAGTCTTGTCTTCTGATTATTATTTATATTATCAGCACCAAAGAGCTCTAAGTCATAAACCAGGACCACATGAGGAGGCTATGATTCAAATATAAGATAAGAGACAACACATGGATCCAGGCTGCTAAAGGAGCACAAGGAAACAACGGGGCAATGTTGGTCAGTATGAGAGAAAGTGTGGCAGTGCATTATTAGCTTAAATATTTTATCTTTTTTTTTTTTTTTTGTAGATATCACAGCAAGAGAGTTTTAATGAGGGATTTGAAGGAAGATAATGAGGTTGTGTGGCAGATGCTTGGAAAAAAAAAATCACAGAGGACCTTGTTTAAAAATATCTGACAAATGAGTGATGGAAGACAACATTATGGTCTAAATGGAGACAGAGCTCAGTGGAAATGATAGGTAGAATAAAAATGAGAAGGAATTTGAAGATGAAGGCAAAAAGCTTATATCTGATTCTTTAGAAAATCATAAACAGGCATTGGTCAAACAGGCTGACACTTTAGTTCCATTGAATTCTGTGTGAGGTGATCAGAGTTCCCCAGAGGAACAGATGTTATGATGGTGGAGATTTGAGATGGATTCTGACAGACTGGACAAGACCTTTGGCTTTGTGGATGAATATGAAGGGGTATTAATTAAAGATGCTATGCAGAAACATCTACAAAGTTTAGACTGAAGTGTATCACATAGGACATTGACATGTTTACAAAGGAGATTATGTGATCTCAGTTTCTAGACATGTGAGACAAGTTTTTATAGATAAAAGGGAAGAACTCGCTGGTGTCGAGAGGAAGCTGTGTCAGCAGTGCAGTCTGTCCCTCTTTTCTAATGTGGAAAACTAAGAACCTTTTGTCTGAATGAGGGCAATAAAAGAAGATAAATGATAATATGAATACAAATGCATGCGTTTGCATACAAAAATACAATGTGAGCAGTCATTATGACAGAAACTCACTTCTGTCCATTTTTGCTGGACAGATTCTTGTGCTGTCCTATTAAATTAATTTCAGATTATTTCTGTTTACTTTGAATTTTAAATAATCATCATGATTAAAAGTTCTGTTGTAAGACTGGCTATATCAAAATGGTTGTAAAAAAAGTGTAGGTTCCCTGAAAAAGAAGGGTTTAATGCAGATGATCAAAACAATTACTATATGCCACATTTGAGACCAAGTAGTTAATGGGAGTTTTGGGAAAAACTAGTGCACACAGTAGATGTCTTTTTTAGCTTTTATAGGAGAAGAAGGCAAAAATGTGTTCTTGATGGGAAGCCTAAGCCTACAGAAAGACTCAACATGGAAGAAGACATGCTGAGCTACTTTGTAAGTAAATTTGAAGTACTTTGCCTGAGAAGTTCATAAAGGTAGCAGGACTGAAAAACTAGCATAATTAATGGACAGAACTTCTAGACATTAAATTAATGATTTGCCTTAACATTCACAAGAGAGTGGGTGACAGATGCTGGAAATGGATGTAAATTTACTAGGAGAGAAAGAAGAAATACTGAGGGAAATCAAGACCACATCTGAACAGATGATCAGGATATTAGGATGTCTAAAGACTAGAAAAGCTCCAGGGGCAGATGGAGTCTGGCCTGGAGATGAGAAACATAACAGCCTGAGCAGGTATAGGCAAAATCATATTACAATAAAGGGACGATAATAGTGAACTTAAAAGTGGTGACTAGAAACTTTGGGACAGGTAATTAATGATACTTAAGCATTGTATCTGCTCTTGGGGATAGTGGCAGCTAAACATTCACTTTCAGAAAGGTATTTTTTTTTGGTTACAGGAAAGGAAAACATTTAATTATTTTAAACAGTTGCCTACCTCAATTAGATTAAGAGTTAACTATGGAGATGGAGACAGGGATCTAAGTGCTCATGATTTTGAAAAGCTTTATCTATAGCACAGAATAAAAGACAGACCAGGCTTTCAGAAGCTTTTCTAACCAAACAGCATCTCTTTGCATGTATATGTCCCTGGGACTTCCTTTTCAGAGCTGGTAATTCCTCGTAACATTTTCTGAGGTTCAGTGGCACTGCGAAGGCTCTGCACCCATCATACCCACAGTACAGTTGGTGCCAGTTTGGGATAAATATTGGTCAGTGTCAACTGCAGCAACCACTGAAAAGTTCAGCTTATTTGGATAAGGGAAGATGATTAGTTGCAGGAGATGAAAGAGTTCTCGAGTTAGCAGGTAATGGCAAAAAAAAATGAAGGCAAATGACTTTAGCCATTTTGCGAGGATCAGCATAATGATAATTTTCATTTACTAGAGCAATGCAAAGAAGGAGAAGCCTAGGTGACTAAAATGCTGAGAAGTAATGATTTGCAAGTGTGAAGAATTTGACATTATAATATAGGTAAGCAAAATAGTTCACACTTGCCGGGGCTAGCTCAGGAAGATGGTTCAGACAACTGTTTTATTCATAACAGGTAGAAAAATGTAAGAGAACTGTACAAAGAACAAGAGAAAAAACCCCAAACAATTACTAATCCCCTATAGCCACATGCAAATAAACATTAATCAAGAGGATAAGCTAGATGAAAGAATAGTAGGCATATAACTATTTTTTTCTATATAATGTGTAATAGCAGCAAACAAAGCAAGCAACATCAAGGATACATAAATACATCTATTGAATATAAATTATTTTAGCATGCTATAAAAAATAATGAAAACTGTGATGTGAAAATCTACACTGTTTTTGTCATTTTAAATCTATTAATATCTTGATGCATACAAAATGTCCATATAAAAGTGCATGGGCTAATAATTCTGCAAAGGAAAACATATGGATTTTTGCTTATTTTAGCCACAATGAAAATAACAATATGTGTTTGCCACCACTCAGGACAACAGTGAAAAAACTTGTTGATGAACAAAATGCTATTAGTTCTTTATTTAATTCATCATTGACCTTCTCTATTTAAATATAAAATTGTTTTTTATAATCTAGCAACTGTGGTATGGCTGTGGTTACATCCCCTGAGTTTTTCTCGTCTAGTGGAAATGTTATGATTGTATTTTTTGTCTCTTTTTTCTAGTACAAAGCCTCTCTACAACACCCACGGTTCTTAACAGTGCTGATTAATGACTTAAGACTAAAGTCTATCAGAGTTAATGGAAAGACTTCATTGTCTTTTTGTTCAATTCATCTGTCCTCTGGCATTTTGGACTTGTGGCTTTTCCATTCAGTAAGAAATGATTTCAATTGTTTCCTCTTTATAGAACAAGGGAGATTTACTTTTAATCAGACTTCACTGAAGACAAATTTGTTTCTCAGAAGACACAAACGGAGTTTCAGAGTCAAAGAAGATTTTGAGGAGTCTAGGGGAGGAGGAAGAAAGGCCTTACTAGATGCCTCAGAGAATTTGTTTGAGCAAGCTGAAAGATCTTGCTTTGTGCTCTGTTCCACGGTTCTGGAATCTGAAGGACTAAGCTGGGAGGCTATAGACTTTTCCAGGGACAACTGATGAGATATCACAAAACCTAAAAGCTACAGAGTCAGTGAGAACCATTGGAGAGATTACTTCATATTGTTTCTTAGCAATGAATAACAGACTGGAAAGTTGGTGGTGAGAGTGCAAAAAGTCTCCCCATTCATAGAGCAGCATATTCTTCCCAGAGGAAAATCTGCTAACTTGCCATCCCTTAAAGTTTCTGGAGTAAACATTTCTGCTTCTACTAAATAGTTGCAGCATGTTCCTAGACTAAGCAGATAGATACTTTTTGCCATCCCATTGTCATTGCAGGCATCAAATGATCAATGTTGTCAGTTCTGCACCCTCTAAATCTTCCAAGTCAGACCTGCTTCATTTGCTGATGAAAAGAAATTTCCCCATTCAGTACTGCGGAGTCAATAAAAATGTAGCTGTGGCAGAGCAAGGTGCATTCTCTTCTCCCTGATGTACCATAATCATCAAATTGTAAGCTAAGATACAATTCCAGAAATAACGTTGCACATAATAGTTGATGTATGAAGCAGAAAAAACATAGTTAATTTGCAGATGTGAATTTGAGCTTTCATGTCCATCAGACAGGAAAATCTGGTTTTGACTGAAGACTGAGAACATTTTAAATAGAAGCCACTGATGGAAATACATATAGAATACAAAAAAGTGTTTGTATGGTCAATTTTCTATCCAGGTGAACCTTATTTCTTCCTGTCAGCTTTACTGGGACTCTGTATCTGTTTCATTGCTGCTCTTCCTTGTACGTTCCTCTGATTGTAAATTTTCTGATGGTTTCTTATTTTTACAGACATATTCTATTTCTTGCTGTGTAAGAAATGCCACCTCTTTAATGACTTAATATAGAGGTTACCATCCAAAAGAAAAAAGTGTGTAACACTTTCCTTGTGATATTAAATTTCTAATTCTTTCTCTATTCAGTGCTACTGTATGGATCTCTCCTCATACAAATAACTGTTCAGGACAACATTTAAACACTAAATTTAGTCTTTGATTTTAACATATCTTCAGGAACTGTACCTTAAGCTGCATCTCTGCTGGCCAGCTAGTATTATTTTAGGATGTAGGAAGCTTATTGCAGTGGAAGTTAAGGTGTGATCTTGGATACACTGTAGTAAAAATCTATGCTCTTGGTTTTTCCCTGTGACAACTTTTTGGTTTTGTTTATGCACAAGAGGCCTTGACCTACCCTGAATTTGCAACATGCTAAGGACAGGCGGGTGGGCTCTTACTATGGAGCAGCTGACATACAGTATCTGAATCCTTTGTGACTATGTGTTTAAGTATCAGTTTGATTACAGTAGATACACAGATGGGAATGCACATCTCATATGACCATATTTAATTGCAACTTAGATATTTGTACCTAGACATGCCACAGTATCTTCAGCTAGTACTTTGCTCTTAGCAGACAGCAGGACTGAGCCCTGGCTAACTGGGTTTGCTACCCTGATATCAGCTTCCTTCCAGAAAAGGCTGTTCTTGGAGGTTAAAGAGGATACTTTTAAATGTAGTTGTCCAGCAGCAGCAGATTTCAGAATGGAGTAGGCTGAGAATTTCTTGACAAAGCTCTTCTTTATCATGACTGAGGGTATTCACAGAAATTGGCTTGGTGAGTTTTGAGTTTAAAATCTTCTTAAACACATTTGTTTGGTTCAGCAGAAGCTGCTTTATTTCAAACAAATGAAAGGGGAAAACATTTGGGTGCAGGGGCAGGTGATGGTAGTATGCCCATCTCCATTTACATAGTTGGTTATTTTTTGTTCTTCCAGCACAAATCTACTTAAATGTTGGCCATAAACCTTGGCTGCATTTTAATATTGGCTGTGTACTTGTGATCTTTCTCTACTGATGCTTAAAAAGGGCATTGACTCTTCCTTTTATTTGATTTCTGTCTGCAGTTATAAAATTAATCTCCCAGCCTCATGCTGCAATGAGCTGTGTCAGTGGAAGAGAGATAAGTTTCATTTTTTTTGCCTTAAAACTTCTTCCAAAGTTACAAGGAGTTTAGCACATTTACTTTCTCTTTTCAATTTTAACAAAGCCCTTGTCTTTTTTCTGCATTTCTATTTTATCCATGTCATTTTGGTTCTTTTGTTTTATACTTCACATTTTTTCCATACTCTTTTTTTTCTTCCCTTCAAGCCTAGTTTATAGTCTCTGACAGGATTCTTTCTATGCTATCTGCCAAAACATCTGTTCTTTTTCTGAATAAAAAGCTTGCTTCTCCAGAAAGTGTCACACGGGTCCACAACAACTATAAACCTTCATTTCTTTCTGCAACTTTGCCAGTGATGGACCAGCACAAGGAGGATTACTATTCTTTTCTGTCTTCTCTCATTTTTCATTACGCACAATTCAGGTAGTTTATTGGGGAAAATTTTTTTGCATCATTTGGATTTCAGTGCACACATTTCCTTTCAAAATATGCTATTAGTTATTTGTACTTTCTATTTTTAATTTTGCAATTATTTCCTGAATTTCCGATCAAAGCAGATATTTATTAGCTTAAAATTAATCCCACTTAAACAGCTTCTATTGCCTGTTCTTTTCTGCTAGGACTACATTTGCATTAACACCCTCACCAAAAATGCAACGTAACTGTCCTTGATTCTTCTTGGATTGATTTTTGGTGATGCTACAATTTTGCAGTTAAAGTGGCATTCAGAACAATTTTGCATTCCCTTGAGGGAGATGTCTAACTTTCAGTACTTTGGTTTTGCCATTTATAATTTTTAATGATTATAACAATTCTTATGTAGTAGACAGGCCTGATTCTATTGTGAAGTTCTTTGACATCTTTAAGGAAAAGTGCTGCATTTGAACAGAATATTATTTTTATATTGTGTTCCCACAGTATAACAAAATTAATGCTAATAAATATTTTTTGGTCAATACTAGGAATGAATCGTATAAATATTTCTCCCATGTACGGAAAGAAATATTTATTGTTTTCTATGCTGCAAAGTAAAGGAAAAAAAGTGGTTCTCATGTATTTTTCTGTGGCATAATTTGGTGTTGATACGTTGCTGAGATCATTGTCTTTTGACTATATTAATAACTATGAAGAAGAGGGTTTGCTGGTGAATCATTTTAAGTTCCTGCTAACATCTGAGTGTTAGTGTGGTAAATAATATGAGACAACAATGGATAGAAACTTCCCTCTGGAGTAACTGTAGCTGTTTCAATATTTCAGTCTTCTGAAGTTTTAATTAATTTTCACAGAAATGAATGAAGAATTTTTATTATTTTTTTTAATCTACCAGAAGTTTCTTCATCTTCTTCTCAGGAAAACTGTGCACTTCCATTGTAAGATTCATAGTTACTTAGGGATTTCCAGTGTGAATCTGGTACGGGGATGGGGAAACTTACATACCGCTCCATTGTTCCCTCTCCCTGCTAGACACAGAAAGAGTTTCTGCAGGTGGCAGAGATTTGATAAATGCTGGGAAGCCATATGAAATGAATTGCTGAGGAAGTGGAAGTTAACCTCTCTCCATGGCTCGAACCCCCTAGAACAGGTGGCCTGGCATACTGGCCACAAGTTCCTGTTGACTGAGTCCATCCAATACCTCAGTCCCCTCATGCAGGGGATTTGTTTGTGGAAGCTGGCAAGCTGCCTTCGTGGAGGAGCTGTAGCAACAGAAGGAGGGCTGGGAATGGTTCGAAAGCCCTGAGTCTTTTCATGGCTCTTGCTGTGTTTTGCTGATTCTTTGAAGTGCTTAAGAAAGATTGGTATGTTATATGAAAGTTCAAAAATTCATAGTCAAGGAAATATTTCCAACACAATACAAACCAGACTTTCTCAGTCAGCTTTCTATGGGGACTCGTGTGTGTCTCTTGCTGAGATCTTAGGGTAAGACTTGTGAGAGTTTTTTCCTTTCTTGGCTTTAAGTGCCCAAAATATTAATTTAAGAATAATTTTTGCTATCTGTATAGGCCTGTCCCAGTATGACCAAGACTGCAGGAAAGGAAAAATGTTCTCAATCCTGACAAACATTAAATACTCATTTCAGTAAGTAGATATTGACTGGGCTATTCCGTAACTGTGTAGAGCAGATTAGAACTTCCAGCATGCCAATGTAGTTCTGAAGTAACTCTATTATAGTGCAGCCAACTCATACTATAAATTGTTTTTATTTGTATACTAGAAAACCAGTGCTCTCTTCTTGTCCCTTGAGATGCAATGAGAGTGGTCTATAGCCCATCAAACTGGGAGGTACCTTTCAATGGGTCCCTCTGTGTGAATTACCTAGTGCCTGCCAAAGTTGTCATGCAACTGGATTCATGAAGCCTGAAGGCAGTTCATACAGGAAAAAAATTGCTCCAGTGAACACATACAACTACTGTGATTTGGCATTTACTTTGGAATGTTTATATTTTTCAATAGATAAAAAAATGAAGAAAATTAGGGGTCTGCCAATACTGTGCAACAAATACAGTGCAGAACTCTGAGCTACAACTGTACAAGCTATCCCTGAACCAGAAAGCCCAGAGCTACATCAGCTCAGCACAACACCCAGGTTAATAAGCTCTGCTAATAGGTGGTCTAATTAGCTTCTGCCCTGCATCATGTCCTCACAGTTTGTCTTCTTTGAGAGACCTTGCTAGTATTTCTGTCTGAGATAGTAATCAGTACCATCTCATGATGATGTGTTCTAAATATTACAGAAAAGTAAACAACCCATATAGAGAAGTCTTCAATGGGCAGGTTTAAAGTAGAATACTGGTTCTAAGCTTAGTTACAAATATGGTCCTAAATTGTGTAAAAAAAGCAATATATATTGACATACACATATAAGAGAGATGAATCTATGTGACAAACTGCAACTGTACTAGGCACTGGCATTTACAGGAAAATTAGTATTGATTTAATGACATTTTAATTTGGCAGACAATGTGCAGGTAGAACCCCATGTTCTTCCAGTTTTAAGTTTTGCAATAAGACCTGAGTGCACGGTAGACCACATTGCCTCTATGTTTCTTCCCTCTCAGTTAGTAAATGTTAGTTTGAAATATAATTGAATGTAAATTTGAAAATAACCAAGGAATAAGATTAGATCTGGATATAAGGAACTAAGCATAAGCTAATGATATTCAGGAAAAAACTCAAGGAAAATGCTCTTCATGCTGTAGCTTGAAATTTGAGGATGGAAGAACCTTTTGTTCATCCCTTTGCTGTATGATACTTTTTTACAATGAAATTCAACACAAAGTGAATCTCAGCTGGTTTGGAATTATATTACCATCTGGGGGAAGATTTTGAAACAAGCCAAAACTAACAGATTTTCACCCAGACCCTTAAGAATTCTAATTGTCAGGAGCTGGCATTTCTTAGCAGCAAACTGACAGTGCAGTAGCCTGAATCTGCAAGATCTTCTTGGCTGCAGGATCTTCTTGGCTGGAGATACTTTTTGATTCATATAGAACCACCTAGACTTGGCATCTCAGCAGATATTTTTAATGTTTCTAGTTAGACAGTTTAATCTATACTTCATCTGGAAACTATAGCCAAAGCTGTAATTAACATTGTCAAGTCTGAGCATATTCTTGATGATGTTGTTGGTTAAAACCAATGTTGAACAGAAGGGGTCAAGCTGCTTGCCTCAGGGGCTCTATAGTGTACTTCAGAGTCCCTCAGTAGGGATTAGCAATTAAGCTACTAGTTCAAATCCAGGAAAGGTCAAGAGTGATTAAGACTCTTTTGTTCCATTGGTTAGTAGGAAACAGATGTAAAATGAAGTGATGATCAAAATCCAATTCCTGGTAGATATTCTACATCATAAACACCAAGCTCCTAATGATCCCTTGCTGGCAATCTGATTAGAATGGGCAGTAATTGAACAGGCACGGAGACTGCCATGCAGCCCTCACTGCCATTCCCATAACAAAAAGTACTGTCATTTTCAGACTGAAGGACAAGCTGGAAAATTGCAGTCTCTCTGCCTGAGCTTTTTTTTTGTGTGTTCTGTTGATATATTTGAAAATCTTTCATTCTTTCAGTCAAATCATATTTTGGACTGCAAATATAGCTGAAGATTATTTTAAGTGCTCTGAATGCAGAAGAACCTATAATTTAAAACTGACAGGTTTTTGATAATTTTGAATATATATGGTCAATCCTCAGATGGATTAATCTGACATGGATCTTCTGAAAAATTAGTTAAGTGATAGTCAATGAAGCTGGCAAAGGATTTGATTCTGCATTACTTAAGGTACATAATCATACTTGAAAATGCACGAGTAAATTTAGACAAAGTATATCATAGCCAAATTGTGTGCATTTAACAAACAACCTCTGCTCTTCTACTTCTTGAGCACCAAAGAGGTTAAAGTTAGGGTCAGGTGAGAGATTGAATGTTAGGATCTTAGAATGAGGTTTAGGGCTGGGGCTTGGGCTTCAGGCATTTGGTTAGAGTTACCACCATGATATAGCAAAACTGTAAGTTCCAAAGCTTGATGTTCTCATACTATGCTGCAACTGGAGAGTGATAGATTGTCTTTCTAGTAAACGTGATGTCTTTTAGACCAAATCTGTGTATATGCTGTTCCCCATGGAAAAACTGTTCTGAAATTACCATAAAATCTATTCTATTGATTCATCCAGGATATTATTAGATTCCACTAGATTAAAATGCTTCTGTATTTTAGAATAAAATCTGAATGCACAAAAAATTTTTAGTAGGTGGATAAAATACTTAAATAATCTTGTAACAAGTACCAACTGGACTTTTCTTGCTGCCCAACAGTCCCTTGTCTTAGTTATCTGTACAGAAAACTAAGAAAGAAAACACTCTAAAAAGCTAGTAACTTGAATAAGATAAGATGTTGCTGGTTTCCAGTAAGTTTATAAAAATTATATTACTAAAATTTTATTAAGTACATTTAAAACAATGGATAATATTCTCATTATTCACTAGGTGGTTTATGGACTACCCAGAGCTGCTGTTGACTGACAGCTGAAGGACAAAGGCGGAATTAAAGGATTCACATTCTGGAAGACAGATTGTATTTGTATGATTACTTTCACTATTGTTTTTATCAGAGGAACAAGTCAAATATTTATCACTACTGAGGGTAGGTTTCCCTCCTCCTGGAGAGAACTGGGACCTCTTAACACTCTGCAAGTGATTATCAGACTTCTTGATGACATGGACTTAGTGAGTTCAATAATAGAACTCACTTCTGAGTTGACATTTTTTCCTTGAGCCTGTATACTTTTAAAAATAGCTAGTGGCATTTTGTATCTCAACCAGTTCTTCGAATCACCCTTTTTTTGGGGACATCCTGGATATGACATTGAAAAGAAAAGTCCAGAGATTTGTACAAACTCTTAGCTCTGAAACTGAGTGAGGACATCACCAACATATCTTCTTTTAGCTATGCCAAATCTGTTTAAATGAGAAAGCTCTCTAGGGCAGTGACTATATATGTTTAGTTTCTATTACACCCTAAACCTGACCACAGGGTGGTCTGTGAGCATTGCAGTAATGGCAATTATATATAACACTAACTGTGGATTTTGAAAGGATGTCTATTCTGCAAATGCGTTTCAAAGAAACACAAGCAGAAGTGTCATTTACTCCCTGAAAAATAGAACTACTAAGCATTTATATTTAAATCAAATGCTTTTATGAGTTCACTGAATGTTATTTAGCGAGTATATTATAGCCAAGGCATGTTACCTATTGCCTTAGAATGAGGATTTTATTGCTTTTTCATAGTTATCTTTTGTATCAGCATTTGGCAGGTAGCAAATGAAATTTGCTTGCTAAGGTTAAATTGTTTTGTGCTGCTGCTCAGCCACACAGACATAGAGGATGAGACAATGGAAGAAAGTTATTTGCTTGTTTTTTGGGCAGATGTAGGAATATATTAATATATGGTGATCTTGACCTGTCTTTGAAGAAATGTTTATTCTCTGAAAGTCAAAGAACTTAATTTGTGTCTGAATCACTGCACTGAAATTCTGTTCATGCAGGAGGCTACACAAATGTAACTGCAGACAGAATTGGCCAAAATAATTCTGTGTGGTCAATTTGGTGACGCTCGGAAGAGTCTGAGGTCAAAGCAGAATGGACTCCAAGTATCAGTCAAAAAAGATAAAGACTCTCTGGAACTTTGTCTCAAAAGTTCCTGTTTCTCCGACTGTTCTTAGTACCAATACATTGGCTAACTCATGCAGATTTGGGACCAATACTGCCTGATTCTCCCTGAAATGTGGATTTGTTACACTTTAAGAATATGAAAACATACTGTTGAGTAAATACTGAAGCCCAAACTTCTGAAGATTCCATCCTAATTTTTCTTACTCTAGTGTTTTCTTAAATCTCCAAAAACTTCTGGAAACCACACATTGCATGTTTCCCTTTACTCTAAGTCCATTTTTATAGGCCAATTGGTTTTTTTTTACATATCTGACAAGTCCTTGTGATACAAGGTCAGAATAATAAATTTTATGTTTTTATTCTTTATGTATGAAAAGTAATATAATGCCATCGCTACTTTATTACTCTGTAGTCATTCTGTTACTGTGCAACTTAAAATACTTCAGCCATCAGCATTTGAAGAAAGTTCATAGGTGTAGGGAAGTCCATTATAAGTTGCCTTTAAAGAGTACATTTCATCTAGTCCCTCTGCCTACAAATCCAGTTATGGATCAAGACACTGGAGCTAGTTCTGAGGTGAGCCGAAGAGATGGTAAACTGAGAATGCATTGTATTTGCAGTAGTATAACCAGTGCTCTAGGGCTTCGCTATTTCTCCTTATAAGTTGAGTCAATCTTTCTTGCTCATTGGAAATGTCTGGACCTTTTCTGAAGGGTTTATGAAATTGGTACTCAAGTTTTGGTTAAAAAAAGAAAAATATTTCTGTAATTTGAAGGCGCTCAACAGAAATCAGAAGACCTAAAATAGTCAAGAAAATGTCAGATTACTAGACCTTGAACTCTCTTGTATTCAATGCGCTTCACTACATCTTAATATGAGTTTAAAGCAATGTATCGAAACTACTGTATGTTACAGGAGAGGATTCATGGTCCTCCACAGACAAGCTCACAGCACTGTGCATTATCCTAGAAATCGATGTGCTGAAGCAATGTTCGCATATTTTCTTCCTGGGTTTTTCATTTCCGTGTGAAAAACTTAGCAATGAATAACCTTCTTCAACTTATGTGTCAATGCCCAAAGGACTCTTAACTCATCTCAATTTAAATTAATGACCTTAGTGATAGTACTAGCAATTGGACCATGGCTCTCATGAGCCAGATATTTGCATATGGAATTTGATTAATCCTGCTGGCTATTAATTTTCGCTTTTAATTAGGTGTGATATTATTGCAAGAAGAAAATACAAGACTACTATCAGGAACAGACAATGTTGATTTTCTTTTGGGTATTCTATTCTAGTTTGTTTGTCTGTGCTAGATTCCCTCACAATGTCTGTTTGGATCAACTCAGAAAGGCAATATAGACCTAAAAACTGGTCTGTGCAAGTTCAGGGATAATCACTGCAAAGTACTGTCCTGAATGAATATTACCAGTTTACAAGAGGTAGAGAAAGCGACGTATGGTATCCTCTTCTAGTACTCTGTAACTGTATTCCTCTTAATGGTGTAGTAGGTCTCTTGTTATACCTGTGTCCAGTGTCACAGGAAGACTAACTGTGTAAGCAAAGGGGTAGCACTTTTTCTGAGGCTTCTTGATCTCCCTGCATCTTGACTGAGAAAGTGTACACTGATGGTAGAGTCCTCTTCAGCTGTGGGTCAAGAATAAATTTTGCCTGGATCTTGTAAATATGTAACGTGATGTCTCCTAGTTTCCAGTAGGACAGTCTGTATTTCTTTGACATCTCCACTCTTTGGGAGCATTGCAACATGTTTGTGTACGTCACAGCCAGGAAAGCAATGTGCAACACTTGGCTTGCCCAGCAGAGGCAGTGCTCACGTGCTGAGCAGACAGCTGTAAGAATTAGCAGACCTTGACAAAACCACCAAGAAAACCTCAATAAAAACTAATTGAGTAACGTTGCAATAGAATAGTTTTTAAATCTTTCCCTTCCTTACCAGAACAATATTAAAGAGACACACCTCGTTCCTCAGAGATGAACTTTAATAGATTTTGATATCCATTGACCAAATGAATAAATGATCAACGCCTATTAAACAAACATAGTTAGAATGGGAATATGTTGCTGCTTCTTGTTGAAATTCAAAGAGAAGAAAACCTTGTCTTTGTGATCACAGAAGACTTCTGAAAAGTCAGTATGCATATCTGGCAAGGACATTAGGTGAAAATGAAAGTATAAAAGTTAGCAGGGATATGCCAAACTCCTATTGAACTGTGGAATGGCTTCCTCTGTGCTTTTAAAAGGTCTTTCCTGAAGTGTTCATCTGTTTGTAATAAATGGGTAACTCATAGTGAACAAGAGGCAATTTTTAAGAAAGGAATCTGTAGTCTTGAAATAGGATTTAATATGCTTGTGTAAGGTCTTTTTTTTGTATTTCACAAGTGTCTCATACAGCTATACAATTTCTTTGTGTGGAAATGTACACTCTGACAATATCAATGGGAGTTAAACCTCCTCAAAAGACTTCTTTGTTCAAATTTGCGTTTCTAGAATAAATCCATGAATATCTATGTGGAAAGTGACTCAGAGATATCAACATTCTAATGCTTTTCTCTGGAAAAATATGATATCAGACACAGTACAAGAAAATATTTGTGTAAAATGTGGGAGTATTTGAATTTTATTAAATTTTTACAGTAACAGTGGATGATTGGAAACTGTATCTAGAAAATGAGTAATATTAATAGAGCATGTTAATAGTGCACAGTGGCTTCATCCATTACATAGTACCAGGATATTCTCTGTTTAACCAGTGTGAAACACATTATAGTCTTTTTCACCTTCTTCAGAAGATATGCCTAGCCATAGGAAAATGGACATTTTCTTCATTATATTATATGTAAAGCCAACTACAGCGCAAAATTTGATTAAAATGTTGCTCTGTGGCCTTTCATATAAAATCTAATTTTATTTAACATTACTTTCTACATGTATGCAGAAAATGGCAAGCCAATATTAATAAAAGAAGGCTTATAGGAATGTGGAACAAGAACAATAGATCCTTGACAAAATTTATTTACCCATCTAGACTTTCATTTGAAAGTTAGCAGCAGTCTATGATACTGGTATAATACAGGGGTCTTAAAACTCTGTTAGACATATTTTATCCACTTTAATTTATTCCATGGAAGTTTAATCCCCTGCTGAACGGAGATGGGGTGAATTTTCAAAAGTCATAATCCACTGGAGTAAAGAATCTTTAATGACAACATAGGCAGCAGGCTTCAAGAATTTAGCTTAAATTCTTTCTAAAAATGTAAAATGCAGGGCAAGAGTTAATAGGATATTTCATACAGTTATATTTCAATCCTTTCCCAAATCTTTATAAATTCACTTGCATCTGCACCATTAGAAATATTTGGGCTGAATTCCTGCACTTCGAGGGCAAAAGCAGAAAGCTTTAAAATTGTAATGGCAGATTTTCACAGCATATTGTAACTCATTTGGTCCTTCAGTTCACAGGCTATTATATAACATAGTATAATATTTTCTAAATTGAAAGAGAAATTATGTTTTACAAACCAAATGCCTTCCATTCTACCTTAAATAGGCAAGAAAATTAAAACAAACTAGGTGATACCACACTATGTTCATCCTTCTGCTCCTCTAGGATATCTACAATTGGCTTTAGTAGTGCGTCAGGATTTGGCTCATAAATTGAACTGAGAGAGTCTATCCATTTCCTTTATATTCCACAGCTTCTGCCCGAACTCTACAGGAAAAATGCTGCTGCTATGCTAGATTTTGTTGTGGCCTGCTGGACAAGAATTTAGGTGGCATCAACTGAAGCTAGGAGGTGGCTCATTCAAACAGGAGGAGAGGGTTCCTCAGAAAGTCTGCAGTTAAGAGGTGGAACTACTGGTTGCAGAGTGTTTCAGATGCTGGAAGTTTCAGAGGCAGGCAAGTTCTTCTAAGTGATATTTGTTGAAAGTTATTAAATTCATAGCCTTAAATCCAGCTTAAGAAGTCCTTGATCTGCAAAGGTTTGAAGAGGGAAAGATTTTCTGGTTGTAGTAGTATATTCTTTCCCTGATTTTTGTTTCTTTGATAAAAATAAACCTTTAGCCACTGTTGGATACATTGTACAGGACAAGGTGGACTTTTGGTTTGACTTGCAGATGTTCTCAAGCTCTTAGATTAAATTGTCAATTGCAATAACTTCATTTTTCTCTGGGAGCTACCTTTCTGAAGGGAAACAATGAGATTCTTTCTTTGAAATAAAAGTGTGACAGCAGTGCTTGTCTTCACCCCTGATTTCCAGGAAAAGTGTGGAACGTTCCTTAGCGCTGACTTTTCATGGCTTCCTGTTGTGGACCTGTAGTTTTGGCTCCTAGTTCAAATTCCCAGCTTTCTCCAGGCACTTAAAGGAGCCTGGATGTTCAATTCTGAGTCTGATTTCTACTCTGGAATTTGTGAAAGGAAAAAGAAAGCAATAGATTCTTACAAAGAGCTGTACTGCCACAGCTGAGAGGGCTGCAGTGGAATAGTAAAGCAGAGAAAAAGGAGAAAGAGAAAAATGTAAGTTAGGGCACTGCTTCCTGAAGAAACATCTCCATAATTATAGTCTAAGTCTGATTGATTTCAAGTGCCTATCTGTCTCTTTAGATGACTAAACACTTTTAAAAAGCCTGCTTACTAAACATTTTTTTCTAGTCACTAGTGAAATAAACAGGCGCAAGAAGACTTGTTTTTCAGATTCTAAATATCTGTGAAAACTATTTGTCCAAAAGATAACAGAATAGTACAAAGCTACACTGCTTCCAAAAGGAAACCTCCGTATGGGAAACTTCCTATATCTAAAAGAAAGGAGGAGCAATACTAGCAAGTCTGCCCACTTTCATGTGTAACAGATCACGAGCTTGAGTGTGCTTGCAGATGTATAGGAAGTAGTGGACTTGAATATAAATAGAGCATTTCAGAAAACATTTAGATAGAGCAATCATTGTCCTGCCTCCAGCCTGCAGCCTTTGTGTTCTCTCCATGATATTCTCTTCAGGGCAGACTTTGCACCACAGGTCAGATTTTTCCTGCCTACCCCTAGGCATCTATAAGAAAAGCATTTAGTATCATAGAATCATAGATTCGGAAGGCACCTAGAAGAGCATTTATTCAGTCCTTGAAGGTTCATCAATAGCTAATGGAGACAGAGGAGGTAGTTCATGCTGTTTTTCTCTCTCTATTGATTATATAATAAGCCTAGATGAATAGTTTAAGCCCAAGACCTGCATTCCAGGTGGGTGAGATGATCGGTGAGGTGATTCTCACCCTAGATCATGGACCGGGCTGGCACAAAATGTCTTCTGACTCTTTCTTACATGTGGTGGCATACCCCTATTTTCCTTCATCAGTCTGTTACCATTCACAGGACTTGTGACAGTGTCACAGCTTAGCCCTCAGTCAACGTGAATGCAAGGAAGAGGAAATGAGACTCTAAAGCAAAATTTGACATGGTAATTCTCAAGTATTCTCATTGTAAAACAATTGTTGAAGGTGCTTTATCACCTTTGCATTTCCTGAAAATTGTTTGAGACTTGCTAGTTTTCAGACATTTTCATAACAGGCAACTTGCATTGTGTAGGAGAACACTGGAAAACTGTAAGTGATGCTAGTTATTTTTCTTTTGCAGAACAGCCCACTGCAATATCTTAATATTTTATGATCATCAACAATTAAGAATTATAATGTCTCTAAACAAAGCAGTGTCTCTATTGTTTTATTAGTGCTCTCATCTTTCTGTAGGTGCAAATTTTCTAATTAATCTTTGATTCTTAGATCTCAAACAGATATCAACTGATATAGGCACTCTAATTTGAATGGTACTAAATTTCACTGAATTTATATTAGCTGTCATCAGCTGAATTTATATCAGCTTCTGGTCTTGCATAACCTCTGTTATGTGAATGATGAAAAAAGCTCAGGTAGCCACATTTTCTCTCTAACAAGGGCTGTTTGGAACATGCATGATAGCTCATAGATTAAAACAAGAAGGATACAGAATTTAAAGCTAAGCTCAGCATAGCTGATAGTATTAAGCTGATTTTTATGAATTGTATGTGACATTGCAGTGACAGTGTATAAAAAGTTCAATTTCCTAACTTAAAGACAGTAAAAAAAATTATCTTCCCTCTGATTTCTGTGTGACAAAAATTTATATTTTTTATGCTTAGCTGAATGATCCCAAGTATTTACTTTACAGACTATTGTTGAAAACTTCAGATGCTTCTTTTTCTATGGTCAGTGATTGAAGAAGGTCACCATACGAATTCTGCAGGGCTCTGAGCAAGGAACTCTGCTGTTCAGTATATTTGTAAATCACCCAGGAAAGGTGAGTGAGAATGTTTGTTGATGAAAAAATGTTTCAGAGTAGAAAATATAATAGCCAACAGTGAAGAATGGCAGAAAGATCTTAAAAGAATTAGTAAATGAAAATCTGTGGTAGCAAATGCAATATGAAACACATAGGGAAAAAAATAAATCCCAGCTTCATATATAAACAGGATTGAGATTTTAGGGTTATGACAGTTCCATGGAATTATCAATTCAGTACTCATTAATGATCAAAACCAAATTAAATATTATCAATTAGTAGAAAAAAAAAAGAGTGAACCAATAGTAGAAGGTCATTTGGCACCATGCAAGACCATGGTTCTGCCACATCTTGAAGGCTGCGTGCCATTCTGATCTTAAAGACAGAACTGGGAGTAGAACTGAGGAAGCTTCAGAGAAGT
Organism: Tetrax tetrax; assembly: GCA_009806455.1. Classification (NCBI taxonomy): domain Eukaryota; kingdom Metazoa; phylum Chordata; class Aves; order Otidiformes; family Otididae; genus Tetrax; species Tetrax tetrax. Next base: position 734,957 of record WHYT01017449.1, on the reverse strand, counting down.
ACAAAAAAGAAATTCAAAGATACAGGTATAGAATGGCTTCTGTACAAGGGATTTTTTGTGTGACCTGGAAGGAGGATTCTCAAGCTGGAAAAGTGATTAATATTTGTTTACTACTATGAATAGATATGGTTGAAGCATGTACTGGTGGGCTAGAAATAGACTTCTTTATGTAGCTAGAAATTGTCGACTTTTCCACTCACTGGTATTTGTAGAAAAGATATGTAAAGTGTAGCAGCAGAGAAAAGTAATGAGGAGCATGGGAAATTTGGATAGAGACTGAGTTTTCCATCTGGAGAACAAAGATTTCTCCAAAGAAGGTGAGAGGATCCAAGTTCAAAATAAACAGTAAGAGAGAATAGAGCTGTGGAACTCATTGCTGAAGGATGTTATATAATCATAGAATGGTTTGGGTTGGAAGGGACCTCTAAAGGTCATCTAGTCCAACCTCCTGCCAGGAGCAGGGACATCTCCAACCAGGTCGGGTTGCTCAGAGCCCTGTCCAACCTGGCCTTGAATGTTTCCAGGACTGGGGCATTGACCACCTCTCTGGGCAATCTGTTCCGGTGTTCCACCACTGTAATTGTAAAAAAAAAATAATTTCCTGATGTCTAATCCAAATCTACCTCCTTCTATTTTAAAACCATTATCCCTTGTCCTTTCACAACAGGTAAAGTTTAAGAAGTGTCAGAGAAGGCAAATGAACAGAAAAGCAGACTACTGAGAGTTATTGAAATGGAAAACATATACAGAAACATTACCTAGCAGAGAAAACTAGAAATATTTGACAGCTGGGAAGAAATTAGAATACTATTGTATGCTTGCAATGTTCTTGCTCTTCTCCAGACATATCTCATAGCTGCTGTTGGAGACAGGACATTTTTCTAAATAAGTCTTTGGTTTGATTCTGCATAGCCAATTCTGGGTTCTCATCTGACACAGTAGATAGGATTTACTGTTCAATTTGTCAGATTCATCTGAGTTTGCATTTTTTGATTGACCAATCCATATTCTTATTCTTTTCATGTCATGAAGCAAAAAGACTTGTAAGTTAAAAAGAAGTTTCTGTGAAATATTGACATATGTGGTTTTCTGTGTTTCCCCTCCTTTCTGAAGTATCGGTTTGTAACAAGTACAAGTCCTTCACTGTGTTTTACTCCTCCCTCTTACAATCATATTGCTATTAACTTTAATTCTCAGTTTCTTTGTTTATGGTCAAATTTCTGTAGAATATTTGCTTTGATTTGTCTGGAAGTTATTCACTCAATAAAATATTTCTGTACCACTAGTAACTTTGTACAGCATGTAGACAGGTATAGGAAGAAAAATTGATCAACAGTAAATTATATCCAGATTATCCTCCACTCATTACATAAACAGAATTAACATGGGGAAACTGGATCCAGCTAAAATTTCCTGAGTGCTGTCCTGCCTTGATAATGGTCCAGCTTATAGTTATGCCATCAATGCTCTCCTACCCATGCTGTATTTGAGATACCTGGCCAAGGAAAGAAAATTCTGAATTCTTTTATATTGAGCATGTACAAACATAATGCTGCCAAATTCTTACAGTGCTATGCCAGCAAAAATGATCTTGGTTTTGATTAGTTATTTACCTGAAGAGAGAGATTTTCTACCTTGAGTATTAGATTGTTTGTTTACATTTTCATTTGCCCTCAAGTAGTCATACATTCAGAGGAATAAATACATAATTTCCAAACCAATACTGTAATTATAGGTAATGAACTGTAATAGAGCTAGAATAAAAGGAAAAGAGTGAGAAATCAAGAGGCATTCTGTGCCTTTTTGAGTGACTATTTTTTTAAATCTCAAATTGATCAGTCTAAATTAATGTTAATATATCTGTGGTTGATTTTACACTAAGAAGAGGGCCTAAATCACCACTTGAAGCCTTCATGGCTTCCTGAGATCCCTTTGCAGCTCTGTTCTCTCTGCTCCAAATGTTCAGGTTTGACCCGACAAAGCATTTAGGGCTCAGTGTCTTGAAAGAGAACTCCAAAATTTCTGAGACAAATAAACAGCCTATCCTTTAGGAAGTCCTATATGAACTACACGTGTTCATTAAAAACATTTAATGATGTTAAACATAGTAATAAAAAATTCTTCACCCTCAAAAAGGAGACAGAATGAATGGAGTATTCTATTTTAATGGAGTAAAAACTGCATTACAGATCAATTCCTGTGTCTTCTTAAATGGGCAACCTGTGGAATATTGTGGGATTTTAATGGGATATTGTGCCAAGTGAAACCACTGTCTTTACTCCTTCCTAGAAGCGACAGAAGAAATGGAATAACAATTTGTCATTATTCTTTGGAAGAGTTACCAGGCAGTTAGATCCTTGTACCTTTTTGATATTGGTAAACTTTTCTAGGTAGCAAAAATTCTTATTTTCCATTAAAAGTACAATAGTGTAACCAAAGGAAATTCTACCATGCTTACTGAGTGCTTTTCCGCTTTGTAGCATTGGATAAGCATTTCTAAGTCTTTTACTTCTTACTATTGTTCTATACAGACACTGGTGACATGATAATAATGCAAAACTACTTCTGGTTATGCAGTCACAGAGGAAATCCCCCTCCTCATCACTTTTGCAACATTGATATATTACACTGTATTGGCATTATGGATTAACTCCAGTGGGCAGCTAAGCAACATAAAGCTAGCTGCTCACTTGCTGTCCCAAGTGGGACAGGGGAAGAGGAAAGGAAGAATAAAAGCATGAAAACTTGGGAGTCGAGATAAAAAAAAAGTTTGGTAAGTGAAAGATTAGTGGAAGGAGATAGAAAAGAGAAGGAAACAAAACAGAACAAGTGATGCAAAGGCAATAGTCATCACCTCCCATTGGTAGAGTGATGCCCAGCCATTCCTGAGTGAAAGATGGCTAACCCCTCCTAATACTGCCTCCTTTCCTCTGATTACTGAGCATGATGTTATGTGGTATGGAATATCTCTTTTGATTAGCTCCTGCCATCTGTTCAGCTATGTCCCCCCAAAAAATATTCACTTGAGAGGCCAAGAGAGAAACAGAGAAGGCCTTGATGCTGTGCAAACACTGTTCAGCAAGACGTAGAATACTCATGTATTTTTAGTGTTTTGGTCAAAAATCTAAACCACAGCACCAAAGAAGAAATTTAGAACCCAGGCCCACTACAAGCAGGCCAACTTTTCAATGTTTCACCTAGGAGTGGCTCTTGGCTGTGGAAAAGAAGGCAACTCAGGTTATAGTGAACTAATTGTTAGGGCAGAGTATGCAAGTACTCAAGGAAGGGGACAAAAAAGCCACCATAGAATTTGGGCTGCTCAGTGTTTTAGGTGTCCATTAGCCATTTAAAATTAGCTCTATTTTCATGCACTGCTAAAATAGATCTGTGTTTCAGTAGGGTAGTTTTCACACTACTAAGTGCAAAATCTCATAGATTTGCATGATCTTTCCTGTATTATTGCAGCCTTTTGGTTGGAAAGAAGAGAGATGGAAGAAAATTGTGGATTAGTTCATGTGAAAATAACTGCTGCATTTGCGGAAATTCTGTTACACAGCAATGCTCTGTATTATTGGGTGTGCAAGTCTCTGAGGATACATAGAGCTACTTTCTATAGCACAGAGTATACTAACAGTGTATGAAAAAGCAGTTGGCTGGAGAATATTAGTGCAGAACAATGAATTCCAGACCTTTTTTGTTAACCCTCATGGGCTTTTTTTTTCTAGTGCTTACACAGACATTTGAATAAGGTGGGCAGGTTCAGGCCTTTAATCATGAATGCAGCCAGTTACCCACACTGAAAATCACAAACAGAGGTCTTGGGGCTAACTGCATGACTGGAAGTCTTTCAGGTATTACAAGACCAATGACAGTAACAATCAATTTTAATTGTTAGATCAGGTATGAAGCAGTATAGCATGCATGGAATCTGAATCATCCATTTCCATGAAATACATGAGCTTTCAAAAAAAACACATGTATTGGATCAGTCAGCAGCTACTTCAGGAAATACCTGCTTCCCTTCTTCAGTGTTCAGTTTTATACATCTGAGAAAAAGAGACGTTCCCTTTAAAAGATTTTTATACCATTACATCTTGTTACATGGAACTTGTAGTGTAATCCTCTGAAATGTAAATTGTTGGATGCAGAAGGGAAAACAAATGAAAAACAAGCTGTGAGCAAGGAAAAACATAGTGGTAAGCAATCTGTATCCTACCTACAGATTGCAGGTATACTAGCTCTGCTAGCTAACTGCTTAGATTCATAGCAGTTTGACAGATTCATGCTAGACAGGCACATTTTTCCTTTTAACCATGTTTCTTTTCTTATTTTGCACTCCTTCCCCATATGCCACAGCAAAATTGTATTCTGAGTCTCCTTCTCTCTCCCTGTGACATCTTCATTGCTGCTTCATTAACCAGTGCACCATCAGTGCATTTCATTACAGCTTCTCTCCTGGCTCACTGTGTTGATGCTAAGATGCAGCTACAAACTGGCTATCAAAATGCTAGTCTGTGTTTTAATCCTTCCTTCCAGTCAAAAGAGGAGGAAGAAATTTTTTTTTTCAGAATCCTACATAAAACCCATATTTTATCCATTACCCTTACTGGCTCACCAACCTGAAATGCACTGGGGAGGTATAGTGTGGGATGTGACAGATTTATTTACCTAGTTTTTTTACTGTAAAAGGCTGTGGATGTACCTCCTATGTGATCAGTGTATTAAGACAATTTAAACTGATTTTATGTCTGTGCCTTCAACTGACCTTGAAAAAGTACTGAAGTTAATGAAAGCATGCTTCAGTTCCATGATTGTTAGGAAATGAAAAGGCCATGCTGTGATAGATATCCTCTGTGACATATATCTTCAGTTGTACCAGTAGGGAGGGGCCATGATTTAAATACTAGCTGGTTTCCAATGAGTTTGCTGGGTTGGGAATAGACTCAATTCATTTTTAAGTGAAGAGAAAGATATAACTGAAAGTATGATAGGAGCACGTAAATCAGTGCCAGAACACAGAGGAATAAAACAGGCATATTCAGAATCTCCTATGTAACCATGAAAAGAGAAATAAGAAGCCTGACGACCTCTTCAGAGCAGTCCAAATGTTACAAAATGTGTCAGTGTGTCTGGTGCAAATTTTTAAGGGGAATGGGACTAAGGGTGCTGTTCTTCACATCCACCCACTGCCCCCTCCCAGTTCCAGCCCTCCCTGCTACGCTCCGTCAGAGCTCTCTACCAGTGCTGCATGTTAGACAGCTGTGAGGCTGCATCTGTTCTCTGTTTTCCACACAATTAAGGCAAAGAGAAAAAAATATAAATAAGACAAATTGCTCTGACACTGAATTCTGGGAAAAACTATGTCTGAAGTTTATGATTTTGTAGGAACTTGGTGCAGGGCTCTTTTATTTTAAAAATGTGATTTTGCTGGATTTTGTTATTGCTACTTTTTATTACTAATAATAGGTGGCCTTATTTTTCTTGTAAATTAAAAAATGGCTTTCTGTCTTGCACAAATCAGTTTTTGGTTTGGGGAGGAAGGTGTGAAAAAAGAAATGAAGTGAGGAAGGAGAAATACATGTCACACTAGATACAGACAAGGCAAATTGGTAGCTAATCTGTAAGGGACTGTAAGAGAAGACTGTGATTCCTCTTGTATTAATTGAGGTATGGCATACAGTATGTACAGCTGTCAACAGAAAACTCATTAAAATTTTCATTATTCTATTACCTATATTGTAGTTGTGACTGAAGGTCCCAGTCAGGAACACAGACCAATGTGTACTCATAAAAGGAGCAGGGGAATCATATTACTATTATTAGATTTATAATGACATGGATTCTGAGCATGGTCAGGCTGGCACCACTAAGACAGCACCCTGACAGTGGGCTCCAGGGGCAACAAAAAAAAAATTAATGTGACTGTAATGGCGGAAGATGCACTTACTTTGTAGAGAGAACATTCAGGCAAGAGTACTTCACTCTGAGAAATGGCCGGTGAAAGCCACACATAGACTGAAGGATGACATGGCTTTGTACCTTAGTTTTTGCAGTATTTCATTACACAGTTATCACTTACAGGCATCATAACAGAAGTGGCTTTCAGACTGAAGAATAAAGTGAATGACTAGGATTAAATCTGAAGGTTATTGTAAAAGACTGGCAAAGGAGAATGAAGTAACAGCTACTTGGAAAGAAGAGGAAGACAGACACTTCTGTTTTGTTTTGTTGTCTACAGAGATATAATTTAATTTCTAAAAATAAAAAACCCTTTGATTTTGGTCTCAGATAGGTTTTGTATTACACATCTCAACATATCCTTTCTTTCTTCTTCCTTTCTTTCTTTTTCAGGTTACCTGTGCAAATTTAACAAATGGAGGAAAAGCAGAACTTCTAAAATCAGGAAGCTCCAAATCCATACTAAAGCACATATGGACAGAAAGCAGCAAAGACTTGTCCATCAGCCGACTGCTGTCACAGACTTTTCATGGAAAGGAAAATGATACAGATTTGGACCTGCGATACGATGCCCCAGAAACTTATTCCGAGCAAGATCTCTGGGACTGGCTGAGGAACTCCACAGATCTGCAAGAGCCTCGGCCCAGAACAAAGAGACGGCCCATCGTCAAGACTGGGAAATTTAAGAAAATGTTTGGCTGGGGCGATTTTCATTCCAACATCAAGACTGTGAAGCTAAATCTGTTAATAACAGGAAAAATCGTTGACCATGGCAATGGGACGTTTAGCGTTTACTTCAGGCATAACTCCACTGGTCAAGGGAATGTATCTGTGAGCCTAGTGCCCCCTACAAAAATAGTGGAATTTGACTTGGCACAACAGACGGTGATTGATGCCAAAGATTCCAAGTCCTTTAACTGTCGAATTGAGTACGAAAAAGTTGACAAGGCTACCAAGAACACACTCTGCAACTATGACCCTTCAAAAACCTGTTATCAGGAGCAGACCCAGAGCCACGTGTCATGGCTCTGCTCCAAGCCCTTTAAAGTAATCTGTATTTACATTTCCTTTTATAGTACAGATTATAAACTAGTACAGAAGGTGTGTCCTGATTACAACTACCACAGTGACACACCCTACTTCCCATCAGGGTGAGGATCAACACGTGTCTGAGACTGAAGCCTGGGGAATAAAAGAGGTCGTATGACAGGGCTGTAACCTCAAGGAGGAAGGCCACATCTATTGCCTGGAATGTGTCTACCCGCTGCTGCTGATGTCAAATGGCTGCAAATATGTTAGTGGAAAACAATCTAATGTAATTTTTGCCCAGTCAGCTCCATGTATCAAATCTAGTTGTAAATCACTATGGATTTGAAATAAAACCATACACATACACAGAGACACACACTCTTTTCAGCTCACATCTATTGAGATTCCTGTTAAGAGAGCTTTCATTGTCTGATATCTAAGGTTTAAGGATAACCTATTGTGAAGCAAAATGGAATAACTAGACAGAGAATGGTTTCTAATGCAGACTGTTATGGAAATCTCTTTGAAAGTCCTTTGAGTACACGTCAATCAATAATCCCCACTCTTGTATTCTACTGCTTGGAGTAGCTGTACTGGTAAATAACACTGTAGGAGTAAATACTTGTTAAAATGGGAAAAATGTGTGTCTAGAGTTCAGTATTCCTTATTATATGAACACATCAAGGCATTGTGACTTTTTTCCAGCATACGGTAGGCACATTCAAGGTGGTGTTGGGTGGCTCTTTTTCCGTGGAGCGCGCCTGTTACTAGTAAAGATGGGCAAACATTTGGAATTTACATGTGGGCAGATGTTCTGGTTTCATGTTTCTCTGACTCTCTAAGCTCTGATTCTTTAAACCTGATTGAGTTTAGGCCAGCTAAGCTACTTAAAAACTCTCCAGCTGATCTCTAAGAAGGGAAATGCCTGGTGGAGGACATGTAAGTTATAAGTGGCTGTCTTATCTTTATTACAAAATATTGTAACAAATTCAATATCCTAGTCTTCATTTGTATGAATGGTTTGTATTGTACATAATTTAACCGGTGTTATTTGAGCTGCTTATTAATATTAACTTGTAATTGTCTCTCTGCTTGTTATTGGTTAAAAACAATCAAGGAAATGAGGATTCCGTTTTATCAATGTAGCTGTAAACTCCATTAAAAGACAGAATTATGTACAAAGCATTTATTCAGCTAAAGTATTGTTGAAAGCTATACATATACAACATTACAGTCTGTCTGTATTTAGATATTTTATTTCCAGAGGAAAAAAAGGAACTGTATATAAAAATAAAAAGTCTTAAAGTTGAGTTTCAGTATGTACTGTGTAGATAGTAGTTTAAATGATTCTGACAAGTGGATAACACTCCAAGTCTAACATGGTTTTCAGTCTTGTCTCTTTGCATATGTACATATATATACATATATTTATAAATCTCTATGTGTGCATGCTTCTGCGTGTATATCTACATGTGTGTGCGTGTGTGTGCAAATGCATATAGGCATATATGTAGAATATATGAAAATTTCTCGCACCCTATTCCTAGCAAGCAGGTCTCACTACTGAAGGGTCTTGCTAACTTGAGTGGAAGCCCCGACTCGGATAAGAAACTACAGAAGCAGGGCTTTATTTAAAATGATTAATTTTCATTTAGAAGTGGGGAAACATGGAGCCACTCTCTGTGTACGCATGCTTGCCTTTGCCTTAATTCTAGCTTCCTCTGAGGCACTGATCTCTCTTTATGGAACGGAGATGCCTTTTTATGGTACCAGGGAATTTTCCTCCTATAAACAAAAAGCTCATAGCTTATATATATATATTTTTTGTGTATAGTGTCATACTTTACCCCCAAAATTCAGACAACCAGCAACTATAAGAAGTTCATGCCTAAAGGAAGGCTGCCAAAAGAAGAACTCAACATTTCATCTCATATCTTTCAGAATTATAATTCCTGGCAACTCTGCCTTCCCCCTTCCACCGTCACCCTCAGGTTCTGTGCTCTTATGTCAAAGCTGTGAGTGCAGATATGGGTCAGCCTTGCACAGCATCACAAACAGCTTCTCCAAAGTCCCAGTAAACACTCCATTAATGTTTCAAGAAGTGAGAAATTTGAAACAACTTCCAGTTGTGGATGTCTCTTGCTGAAATGTGCAGAACCTAAAAGAGAATGAAACAAAGCAAACGGATAACATTATTAGCAAGTAAATGTTTTCCCATTGATGTACAAGTAGGAGAGGAGAGTTCCATGTTATTATTACTTTGGGTCCTTCGAACAGATATGCTTGTGGGAATTTCTTCATTATATGTGACGTTTCCCAGGACAACCTTGTGACCCTGGACCCTGTGTAGATTTGGAGAGGACGCTTTGTAGATTTGGAGAAAGAAATGGTCCAAGCTATACAGTCCAGATTCTGATATCAATCAGGAAGATGCTGGGGTACAGTTTTTTTTTTCTTCTTTGACAGGATTTATGATTATACTGGTAGTATTTCCTCGTTTGTGCTCTGTGGAAAGTAACTGTTTTGATTATAAACCATACAGTAATTTGTGTTATGACCAAGAGTAAAATCCTGGCTCTGTTGAAGTCAGTGGGAATGTTACTATTGAGTTTGATACAAAATTCTATTTAATAGTATGTAGATTCTGCTGTTAAATATGATTAGTAATCTTAGCAATCCGTATTACGATTGAGGATTACGTGCTTTATGTTCTCATTTATATTGCTGAAAAGTGGATGTGAAACACTATTACTGGTACAGTTTCATTATTTTCTTTCTTTTTTTAAAACTTCCCATAAATATATGAAGCACATACATTCTTGTCACTTTTATATATTTGTCAACTTTTCAAGTAACATCAATACAAAAAGGAATTATTTATCATGCCATTGTTTTGAGCCTTTTAATTGTGGTACTTGGTACTTTATCTGCTTCTGTCACAGTCAGTCATATTATTTTTAGTTTGAAGCCTTTGGACAACTTGCTACTCTTCGTAAGCATTTTTGAATTTGAATTTGGAAGAGTTCTTTAGGTGACCTGATTGTGAAGCAGTGATCTAATATATAAAACATGTAATAAGTTACTTAGGTGCTAGTTAATTGCATTTAATTCAACTCTTCGGGAAAGATTTCATGTTTGCTAACTTTGTCAAAGAATGCTTTTAGTTTTGCCATTTGAAAAAGGAATTTAATGAATATGAATGTGTTTATTAAGTTATACAATGTGTGTATGGGTATCTGGGGTCTTGCACATGAACAATGCCTTAATGGAGTGCTAGGTCAAGCAAATGTTGCCTCACTATAACTCGCTACTTCTAGAAGTAATAAAGATTTATATCTCTAACGGTATATTTTTAGGACTAAAGAAGGTTGAGTTATTTATTTTTAAGAAATGAAGAGACTGGTTTTGTTCACTTTTATTTTTTAAAACATTTAAAGCATGTTTTGTGTCTTATTTCACTATATAGAGAAGTCAAAAATAGGGATATTTTAGTGAAACCAATTATTCCTGTTGCAAAAATGCATGGATCATGCACTTGAGCAAAGATAAATATATTAAACTTGCCTTGGATGGGTCAGTGATAGAACTTAGTGTTAGCTTCTGTGTTTTTGGGAGAAGGAATCTGGGATATAGGAAAGAGGTGGTTTTACATTGCAAAAATCACTCATCAAAATTCTAAACAGTGACGGAATGCTGGAAGACTTTTACTTGTTAGTTTTACCAAAATAGTTCAGCATGGGACAGAAAACGTACTTTTTTTCCCTCCTTAAGAAGTCACTCATAAAGTTTTATCCCTTTCTCCCCTTTTCCCAAGTTTGCATGGATAGTAAACAAACTAATAAATCAATCTTTACAAGGCCCTTGTCTTTCAAAGTTTCCCTTACTTTAAAAGTATGATGTGTGATGCCAGGAATTGTTGAAATTTTCTGTACTGTATTACAATGAACTAAAAAATATTCATTTTCTATTTATAGAAGAGCAGAGTGGAAGTCTTGTAGTGTTCTGGTGCATGCTAGCCTAGAGATTTAAGTAATACAACTCAAAGGGGTTAGTGAGAAGGCAGTTTTACTGTGATTAAATCATTACATCCTCATGCATTTTGAGTCCTATGCTGTAACTTAGAATCCTGTAGGAATATAATAAACTAGTCTGAAAACGATGTGTTAGAGAAATGGAGGAAAACAGAGACTATAAAATATCTGTTACTTTTACAGCAAAACCAACCTAAACCTTAGGCATCTGATCTGAAGAATTATTCTTCACCAGAATACACTTAATTGCAGTTTTAGCACCCTGTGAGTCCTCCATGTCCTTCTGTCACAGAGATGGTTGAATTGTACCCAACTGCATGTAGAAATGAAAGAGAATCTTATCTCTAGTGATCTGTACTTAATTGTGTGTCTAACATCACCAGAGATGATGACCTCAAATGGCCGCATCAAGGATCTGCCATGTTAGGAGATGCATAGTACAGAAATGCGTATACAATACCTGTTCAGAAACAGTTTTGATACCAAGAACTCCCCATTTTCAAAAGTGCTCTGCAAAGTTCTTGTAAATTGTGTGTGTATAAATTTGAGGCATATTGTTTATGAAATTGTTTTTTTTTTAAATATGCAGTTTTCAAATGTACTATTTTTCAGTACTTATGTATGCATCAGTGAAATACAAGCATTCCTGACCCTTTGCAAAACTTCTGATTCCACTGTATCAGTATGGAATCCATGAGAAGTGCAGAAATTAATTCATTTTGCGCATGCATGAAAAAATGGAAACCTTGATTATCATTTATACTAAAGTCCTTTGATGAGTTACCCTCTTACCACTTTAATGTATGAGTATGAGCACTACTTCCAAAAACATTTTGACAGTGGAAGCACAGACTATTGCCTAATACAAAGTATTTTTCTTTTTTTTAATATTTTTTTTTTAAGGAATATCTTACTGAAATTATGTAAAATCCACAGATTAATTAATCTTCTAGATAAATTTGAGAAAGTCAGTATCTATGGATAAGGTTAACACTTTTTGCTGTTCTTGAAAGGAGAACTCATTAAAATCAAACTGTCATTTGTAAAGATACAGTAAATTTCAGTCCTGTGGGAGTGTTATGTAGTACACACCTGACAATATGTTCTGATGCATGTAGCATGATCCCTCCAAAAGGGCTGATGCATCCTATGGGTGAAAATAAAATCTTTTCATTGTTTTCTAAAATCCCTGCTAATTAGGTAAAATATTGTCATTACCAAAACTAACAAGGAGATCCTTTTGTTTCGTATGGTAATTTTTTTTTTTCTCCACAATTTTTTTCTCCACAATTTTTTAAATTCTATTTGAAGGGCACAGCTGGTGTATCTCTGCTTCAGCTTGGGCTGATGTCCTGTGCATAGTGTACATGATTATAAATCCTTTATCTTAGTTTGCCTTTGGGATAACGAAACAAATGCAGTTTTTTTTGTGGGTTCTTTAGATCCGGAGCAAACTAATGACTCACTTGAACTTTAATTCTAAGAGAGTTTTAGTCTCTTGTCAAAGACAGGATTTGAGAATATGGAGCATGTGTGAGATTTATTCTTACTTCAAAGTGTACCTCAGCCATGTAGCAAGTACAGATATTGCTATGAGGGAAGGCTTTAGTGGTCTGTGAAATGAACTTCTGCTTGTTGTTAACAGGAAATTAGAGGGACATAAAAAAATTTGTAAAGTTGAAACAGTTTATACACATCAATGAAGACGTGGAAATTAGCCATTTCAAAAGATAAATCAGATACTTTGTCCAGTATTTTATGGAAGAACTACTGAGTTCCTAGGAAAAGCCCAGTGTACTTACAGACCTTTCATCATAAAAAAATGGGTAAAACCAGAGTTGGCAGAGGCATAAATAACATAAGATCTTTAATTCCTCATCTAGGTCACACTGAATCTAAGATGAGATGCAGAAGCCTACTTAGAAACAAGTAACCTGAGGAAAACTGACATCAGTCATGGAGCCTGAATACAAAGTCATATTAATTGTTACAATAGCTATAGTTGTGGTGAAATTTATGGTCGCATATTTATGAAGCATCTTTGAATTTCTTGTGTGGAATTATTTTGATTAGTCATAGAGTAGGGAGGTCTTGAGAATAAAGCTGGATTTTTTTGCAAGGAAGTTTCAACAATTGCAATATTTGCCACTCTCCCGTGGCAAATACTCTGGACTCCATTCTACTGGCTACATTTAGAATCCAGAACTGTTATTGCTGATGGTGAATGGAACATGGAATGATCTTACATCTATGACAGTTTTATTTGGTTAGGGTTTTTTTTGGTTTTGCTTTTGTTTATCTAGAGGTATAGGAGAGACATTTCTCTAGCAATCATTCATTTTAATCCTCCAAGTGTGAAGTTTGCTTGTAAATGCAAATGATATATAGGCATGTGACCTTAAGTGCCCTGGTCTTAATTTTGCTAATGACCTGTAGGTCATCCACAGTTAAGAGTGTGGGCAGTCAGTAGCAACACAGCTTGTGTGTCAATGAGACTTTAAAAAGGAGATTCCTCAATGTATCTTCCACAATTTAAGAACAATTAATGAAACATTTCAGCTAATGAGCCTCAATATATGTCGTGGATTTGTTTGGGGGGGTGGGGAGGGGGCTATGGTGGCAGCTTCTGTAGGAAACAGTTGCTCCCCTTTGTTCAGTGGATTCGGCTGGGCCTAGGGTGGACCCACTGCTGGCCAAGGCCGAGCTGATTCGTGGCAGAATGTCCTGTGATAATGCCTCTGCGATAATGTATTTAAGAAGGAGAAAACAGAAAAAAAGAGAAGAGATGATGTGAAGAAGCTGAGCAGAGGCAGAGAGGGGGAGGTGCAGGCCTCATGGGCCCTCTGGCCTCTTGCTGGGTGGCCGACTTGGCCCTGCCCAGCTGCAAGAAATGGAGAGGAGTTGAGATGTGAATGAGATGTAAAAAAGATCCTGAGAGGCATCTGCCAGCCTGTTGTGAAGAATTTTTCTTGTGAGAGGAACAACTGCAGACGCCAAGGTCAGTGAAGAAGGAGGGGGAGTAGTAATATGGCTCCTAGCCAGGATTCCCCTGCAGCCCGTGGTGCAGCCCATGGTGGAGCAGGTTGTCCCCCTGCAGCCCATGGAGGTCCACGGAGAAGAGATTCACCTGCAGCCCATGGAGGACCCCACGCTGAGGCAGATAGATGGCTGAAGGAGGCTGTGGCCCATGGAGGGCCTGCTGGGGCAGCTGTTCTGGAGGGACTGCACCCCGTGGAAGAGATGACCCACGCCACAGCAGTTTCATGAAGGACTGTGGCCCGTGAGAGGGACCCCACAAAGGAGCAGGGGAGGAATGTGAGGAGTTCTTCCCCCGATGATGAAGCAGTGGTTTATTATTAGTTATAACCATTCATAAAACAGAAATAATAATATCTGTTGAATATTTCATGCAAATTTTGGACTTTGTTTTAGACCTCACCGGTATTTTCTGGCACTAACTCCATCTATATTATGGGATAATAGTATCTCCTCTGTGTATCAGAGACTTACTTATTGGCCACCTTTTCTTTAATCAAAACTATTACAATGATAAATATTTTGTTACGTAATCTCTCCCTTTACCAATGAAGTATTATTTTCTCAAACTTTTTCTACCATTGTTCTACAAGTGTTGAGCAAGTTTCTACTTTTTTTTTCCTCACAGACTACACTGTTAGTGATTTTAGATACCTGAAAGAAGGTTTTTCCTCCTATTGAGGTAAAAGCATTTCTTTCATTTATTCATGAGAGTCTTACAAATTTTCTCCAGTTAGATAATTTTGCTAATTGCACAAGTATTACCTGTACATTTGTCTTTCATTAACCACTCCAGAAGAACTGTGTTCGTCTCTTCAGAACAACTCTGATTTCCTGAGTCTCTATTACAGTTAAACATGACAAATTAATGCAATATTGTAGGTGGAATCTCAATGGCAAAGGATCTTATCACCTTTCTCTAAAGAAATTCCTCCATGTTCATAGTTCCAGTGGTCTCTCTCAGGTCTCAAACTGCAAAAAATTTACTTCTAATGAGCCCTCCTCTATTACTTCCAATAGAAATGGCAAGCTTTAATTATACTGCTTTCCATTCCTCTTTCTCATTCACCATTTGAACTTTGAAGTAGTAGTCTTCAGATATCTTAGTAGCTGCTTTCCTACACCACTATTTTCCACAGCTCTAGCTCTTTAGGCCCATTTTTAATACACTTCTAAGCTCACAGATGTAAGAGTCACCTTTGAACTTAACTTAGACTTACTTCTAGATCACTGCTGTGATGTCATATACAAGAAATAATTTGTTGTTCTTTTCTGACTGATTTCTGGTGTGCATTCTTCCCTCTTTGATGTGTGTTTTCTTACTTCACTTTTTGTTCAAAGTCATTTTGCCCAGTTCAGATCACATGCAAGTAATGCTCCACACTAATATGTTTTACACATAGGAGTGGATGAGGTATATAATTACGTGTTTTACTAAAATTGAGCTAATGAGATGATTGTATTATCTCATTTCGAAATACTAAGTAACAAGTGGTGGTAGTGGTGCTTATAATTAATCCTCAGGTAAAGATTTAAGTATACCATAAAAAAGTAAGTAGGAACTTTATTCATAGGGCTTGGAACGGATATAAAGTTGTTTCCTGTAACTATCTAAATATCACTAAAAGGCAAAGGGATTTGCTTGAAGGTATAACAAACCAGTAACAGAATTTTTCACCATTGATAATAAATGCACACTATTTTCATGTAGTTTCCTGCTATTTCTTGTATGTTTCTAGGTAGTAGGCTAATATACAGTTATAATTTCCAGCCTATAGGCTTATTCTGTTCCTTCCACTTCCGCTCATTCTCCCCTGGATTTTGTTAACATCATTTTTAAAAAGGCTTTACATTGTATTCCCTTTACTACTCTTATACGGCTTAGAACATCTGATGGCTAGTTGCCAACAGAAGGCAATTAGCTTTCTGTTGTCATAATTTCCCCTTTCACATTTTGAATTTGCAAATTTCCAGAAATTTTAGTTTATCCGGTTGGCATACTTTAAATTTACTCTCTGCCCTTTCTCTAGCAGGTGCTGATTTTTACTGTCTCTGTGGATGAGAAATGCAGTCAACTCAAAGACTTCTTTTTTAGGTTGGCTGGGTCTTAATATAAGGTATGTTGAACCCATTATAACACGTCAGCTGTAAATTCAGTATAAAACCTGTTTGATGATGCAAATTATATATGGATAACAGGAAGGCACATGGTATGTCAATTAAATAATTAAATGTAAATGAATAATAAAACAACACACGAATATTAGCATAATTTTACGTATAATTGTAAACATCATGTTGCTTTATTCCTCTTTTCAATCATAAGTATGATACTATAATCTCGTTTTACATATAGAGAAGCCGTGGAATATAAGTTAGATAAGACTGAAAAACACTGAAAACTGGGTGGTAAACAATCAGACATAAAACTAGAGCCCCAGTAACTTGCTCTCAGGCTTCAATCAATAGTTGATTCTGCCCTACAGCTAATTGCAAACAATATATTTGAGCCAAGTACTGGCCACTAGAAAGTCTACATTTTAGCATGGCTGCTGTAAATTTAAAGAGATAAACAAAAAGGAGTTGCAGCGCTGTCTAATTATGAGCTCCTGCCCAGAAAAAGTTTCAAGAATGCTTAGATCACGTTTAAAGATGTTTGTCTAAACTATGATTGTTTTTAAGACTCTCCAGCGTGCTTGGTTCCTTGTTCTCTCAAGGTAATCTGGACCAAAACTCAGACCATTTCTCAAGCCACATGTTCTTATGCCTATTCCCCAAGGGAAGCTACTCATAAAGTCTCTTTCTCTCTTTCTCTCTGTCTTTCTCACTCTCACTCCCACTCTCAGTCCCAGAACTGGCATGTCTTGATGTTAGAAATGAAAGTAATAAACCCATTTCTCCTTGCTCGCATTGTTGACCTGCTCTGGTACCCCTCAGGTTGGTATACCTCAACTCTTCCAAATGGCTAGTATTGAAAATGACCATTGCAAGTGAAGCAATTATTTCCTTTGAAATCCCCTTGGACTGAAAAAATAAACAGGACGTTTTTGTATAGCATTCTTTTACATCTTTGAGGACTGTTACCAGACTCAGCCATCTGCCATAATTTTTCTAGACTAAGCAGTCTAAGTTCTTATAGCACATTTGACTGCATTCCTATGACTGCTCTAAAACCTGTCTCCTCTTTCAAGTGTGGAACTGCAAACCAGACTATTCTGTCAGATGTCTTACCAACACTGAGCAAGGCAGAATATGAATAATTTTCTTCTGTTTCTTTCTATATACTAGTAACAGTGTTGCATGTAATACCAATATCATAGTTATTTTTAATCATTTATCACTGACTATGGTGGTTATGATGGATACAACTTGCTTATGCAGTAATGCTGGCTAACCTGTAATTCCACGTTTTCTAGTTGTGCATTTGATTTTTTTTCTGCCTAAGGGAGCATTTAAACTGGTAAATTGCAGTAAGAGAGGGTACAAATTTACAACATAGTAGCTCCTCTATGCCGGCTTCCCCTGTGGGTACTTGTAGCCTGCACTAATGCTGGCTCTGTGCAACACGTGGAGTAGACGACATCACACAAAGCAATAGTTACTGCTTAGCAGGAGTGTCAGCATGAAAAGTTAGTATGCAGCAGCAAGTGTACTGTAAATTCATGCTTTAGTTTGCTGTGTAGACAAGCCCCAAGTGTAGTACTCTGCACTTGTCTCTATTGAATTTCCTGCTATTGATGTCTGATCAGTTACCCCATTTATCAAGATGGTTTTGGTATTCAGTAATGTATTCCTCCTCCCCTTTTCTCTTTCCAAGTTACAACATCAGCTCTTCATAGACTTTAGTGATATTGTAAATCTGTGCAAGATGACACAGTTGGGGTCTTAACGTTACCAGAACAACCAAGATGGCATTTTCACAGTTGCAGTTTTTAGACTACAATCACACAAGTTTAAATAAATCATTATTTGGGGACTAAACAAGAAGCATCACCAAATTATTCACCAGAAGAGATAACTTTCATGTGTTGCGGCTATGCGATACTTTCATTGTTTATCTGCATTTGGGAGGAAAGAAAGTAATAAATTTTAAAACTTAAGTAGATTTTTGCGTGTAAACTCAAGGCAGAAAACTGTTTCTCTTGGAACTAACGATGATGAAAAAAGACCTAATTCCTTCTCATATTAATGATTGAAATAATTCTCTAGAGGAGGAGAATGTCTTTGGGATATATGATGACACCTAATGAATTAGAAGTAGCTGTTACCTCTGGCCTATTAGTATATATGTGTTACAAATACATTCTTCCCCTGGATCAGATGTTCCAGTCTGGGGCAATGGCTTTTGTTTAACCCTAAGACAAACTTCTACATTTTAATGGTATCACATGCCTCTGAGAAGCTATGTAAAATTGCATTCTATGTTAATATTCCCTTCTCATCTAAACAAAGATTTAAACCTTTATAAATATTATTTCTTTTTGATTATCATTAGATTTTAGTCTTTTAGCTTTAATCCTGAATTTAATCCTTCTTTATGAAGTTTTAGCTACAAATATTTGGAAAACAAAACTCACCTATGGCTACTCTTTACAGTGTTTTAATATTAACTTTCAGCTCTCTGTTTACCTCTGGTTCTAATGTGGCTATCATAACATGTGGAATATCTTCATGTGAAAAAAAATGTGCAGGTGTATTTGGTTACTTGCAGGCAGAGACAAGAATTTGACAGTGCTCTTTTCTGAATGGATAAGAGGAGGAAGCCATATAGAGGTATTAACACACTCCTGTGCTAGTAAAACTGTGACAGGTTTAAATGTGAGAACATCACTGACGTGATACAGTTGCACAGATTTTGGGCTGTAGGAAGGTAAGTTCAGAGGATAATTGAAGTCAGTTCAAGCCTGGCTGTGAAAAAATACGTGAACAAATTTGAGGAGCCTGGACTGGAAGTAAGGAAGTTAACACCGGTCTCATTTCAGCAGATTGCTGGTAAAGGAAGTTTTCTGTTTCTTCTTCTCCTGGCCTGTTGTCTCTAAACACTCAGTCTTATCTTTTTCTCTGACTCAAGTATCATGACAGCTGCAGTGTAAGTTGAATCAGCCCTCAATTCTTTCTTTCCTTCAAAGAACTGAACAAAGATTTCCCTTTGAAAATATACGGGGTTCATCCTCACCATTCCTTTGAGAAACATCTGGTTACAACACTAGAAAGCGGAAGACATGAATTCAGTTCTCTGAATTCTCTGCATTGTCTAAGGCTATGATTCCTCTCCTTTTCTGATCTGGGTGCTCTGAAAGAGCCTACCAGACTGAATGCTTCCAAAGAGTCAAGAAGAGAAATGTCTCAGACTTAGGAATGTGTTAGGTACTCAAATATACATTGTGGTCAGTACTTAAGCAGAGTAGGAGCTTTCAAGTGTCCTGGAGTTTTGTTGTTAAAAATTGTGAGAAGTGTAGATTTTACCTCCTCTCCTGATAGACAACAGCTGAACAAGGTCAATTTTGGCCTGAAGTCTTTCAGGAAAGGAGGCCTGGCTATTTGAGGTGACTGGCAAAGCAAGATTTTTGTAAATTTTTGGGTTCAGCGTCATAAGGACAAGGTTGATCGTCTTCCAAGTGCATTGGTCCTTCTGTGAACCTAATCTCTACAGCTTCATTAAACAGAGGAAAGACCATTTACATTGCAATGGAGGGTAGTGTCTCTCTCTCTCTTTACTTCTTCACTGATTAGTCAATATAGTCAGAGTTTATTTGCAGTGTTGTTCACTATTACAACTAAAATACTAATTATTCTCGGTTGCTTCACAGCCTGAACAGCATAAATTGGGTCATTTCCTGCAGAAATTCTGTCAGAGGTGGGTCCTTCCACTCTTCAGTTACTTATATTTTTGTTGTTATCAGTCCCGTTAACCATCAGCCTAAGTAGGGGACAGTGTAGAACCTCACCTTTCCAAGGATGATGCTGCTGGGAGGAGACAACTGCTGAGCAGCTCTTCCACATGGCACTGCATCAGCTCTTGCATCCATACAGTCTCTTCTCATTCATGCTGCTTCCAGCTGTTCAAGGAAGAAAGATAGATCTGCCTCCTTTTCCTACCCATGGACATTTCTGCATGCCCTATTCTCACACTTCCCTCTGTCCCCTTCCCCACTACTCTAGAAAATTATGTAAGGGCCTTTACTGCACATATTCCACTAGAAGAAAAGCCATTCTGTTGAGGGATGACAACATTTTTGAATCTACAATTACAGGTCATTGTTTTGAAGTTTCTGAAAAGAGCTATTGAAGAGAGTCATTATGGTCAATCTTTTATTTGTAAGTTTGAACTGTCAAATGCCCTTAGTATACAAAAAAAATAATATATGGACAGTCTGAATCATGAAGAGTAGTTTGGAAGGTCTGTGGATTGAAAATAAATTGCTAGTTATAGAAGATTTGATTGTAGCCCCTATCTGTCTGCCAATCATTTCAAGTAACCTAACTGGACATCATCAGCAAATGGGTATGGTGTGTTTGATTTAAGAGTTTATATTTTCTTTTCTGTGTATTTTCAGTTATGGAATGAGATATCATGCTCTAGTATTTCGATGTCCAGACAAGTCACACTGCTTCATTTTCACAGAGGTTGTAGTTACTAGGTCAAATTTACACTCTGGAGGATCCAAGTCTTCTAAATATTCACACTGGGTCAGTTTTTGGCCCGTATTTCCTGTTATTCTTTGCTTAAATAAAAACTCTGACATGATTTGAAGTACTAAGTTTTGGAGCAGACTCAAATGCATGTCCAGCTGTTCATGTGATACCTAACTTCAAGCCCACTGAAATCTGTGACAAGATTCACATTGGACTAACTGGATTTTCTGTCAGAGTTTTAATGACTACTACCACAGCCCAAAGACTTCACAGGGTACATAAAGATGTAACAATCTCATAAACCAACATTACTGAATCTTCTCAATGAGATGGACAAGACAGCGAAATCAGTCTTGACTTTCTCTGTTTTTGTTAGACAATATCTAGCCAGTGGTGTCTACAGTTGATAAAAAGGAAAGTTAGGGAGGAAGAGGAGGAAAAGGAGATATGGAGATACTGCCTAGTATCTCAAAACTACCTAACTGCTGCTGCGTCCTATGCTAGAGGCAAATGTGTGTCTCCTAAGTATGCTCTGAACTGGTCTCATCAAACACCTGATACTTTGTAGGCTTGTAAAATGAAAGACTCAAGGCCAAGCATAGGGGTATATAGTAAAGCAACAGATCAACAGAGCAATAGCATAATTGGGAAAAAGAAATCCAGCTTGAGCGCAACATAGAAAAATAGATAATAAGACCTACCATCCTATTTCAGTAGCTACAGGGTGGATTTCAGTACTGTGCTGCATTATATAGTATAGATAGACCCTTGGTCTTAAGCCTCTTTCGGTTTCCACATCTATTTTCTCTACCCCTTTACCTGACAGGTCTTCCTGTCCCAAGAGGAATATGCATCTGAGTGTGTCACATCTTTTTTCCTGTGTAACTTAGTTACTAAATGGCCTGATCTCATCCTGACTGGAAGCTGAATTTTATTTTGTTGCAGTAAGGGACCCTGCAGAACACTACTGTCCATATTCCAGATTCAGCCTGATTCTCTTATTCTGTCTACCACAGTATATGGCAGTCTTCTGAAATCCTTTTCTGAGATGCTTAACCATACCTTTTCACCTAGCTAACATGGGGCTTCTTGCCACCAAACACCTCTAAAGGCTGCTTCAAGGTTAGATATTTGCTCTGTTGAGCACAACAGTTCCTCAAGAACTTTCTAAATGGTCAGAGGTGGATGCTTGTACATGACCCTTCCCACTGCTCTGAGCTGGTCAGATTGGTTCATACCAATAAATTCATTTGAGAAGCAAGGATTGTTAGCAGGGACATAGTCACATACAGACCTGTCTAAATAGCTCTAGAGTCTCAGCTTGCTTTGAGCACTCTGTATTGGAGCTGGTGCATAACAGTCACTGCCTGCCAATGGAAACCAGCTATAAATCCTAAAAAGTTTGCCCTAAAGTTCTGTGCAGTTGAACGAGAGAACTTGCAGCATTATCTTCCAGAGCATCTTCTATCAACTTCCCAGCAATGTGTCATTACCCAGGTGAGATATTAAATGGTCTCATTGCCTTAAATTCCAGAGTTGCATTTAGCCTCTAGGTAGTAAAAAATGCTCTAGTATGTAAACGGACTTACAGATTTTTTTTTTCTTCAGATCAGATATCTGCCACCAGACATGCTCTCTTTATTTTGTTGACAGACAGAAGCTGCATGAATTGGTAAGCAACTTCTGTATGTATGAACTGCTGGATGTTGCGGTTCACTGAATACTTGAGTTATACTTGGGTAATTTGGCACATATCATGTAGAAAACACAGTAAACTGCTCACTCATGATTTTGCCAGGGCTTTTTTTTTTTTTTTTTT
Organism: Tetrax tetrax; assembly: GCA_009806455.1. Classification (NCBI taxonomy): domain Eukaryota; kingdom Metazoa; phylum Chordata; class Aves; order Otidiformes; family Otididae; genus Tetrax; species Tetrax tetrax. Next base: position 712,448 of record WHYT01017449.1, on the reverse strand, counting down.
CCAGAGCAATGTAATTTTCTTTTCTGAATTCACTCTACTTACACTAATCTTGCTGTCTATTATCCATTGTAGTTCTTGTAATTATCTGAATTTTTAGTACATTTTGTGGCAGAAACCATTACAAAGCCTGAAAACATTTCCATCATTTATGTATATCCAGACAACTTCAAGTGATTTTCTTCTAATGCAAGTTTTCTCTTTCATAGCCCTAAAGAATGTTTGATATACTTTTGACAACATACTAATTTTAATGTGTAGTAGAAGAGCTGCTGTGAGTGAGCACACTGTCAATTTTGTAAAAACATTCAGCACAGTTCACATTTGGATCTGTATTTTTGATACACAGAGTCTGAATACTCCACTCCATTGAAAATCATCTTTAGAAAACATATTTCAGTTCATTTCACACTGTGTTAATTGTGTAACACACTGTAACCATTACCTTTTACCAGCCACAGTTGCTCATCTAATGGGAAATGAAGACTTTAACAAGGAATTATTAGATCTGTTTGATCTGAGAATGCACATGTGGACAATGGGGGCTGTTGGCTGGAACATGCACCATTTTCTCCCCCTATGAGTACATAATTGAAGTACAAATCTCATTTTAGGAAGAAAAAAGAAGTGTCAGCAAACCTTATGTTTTGTAGCTAGCCCTGCTGAGTGGCAAATTTTATTTAATATTATTACATAAATATGGGGCATTTAGAGTTACTGCAAGGCTAGTTTAAAATATGTCAGATTTTCTAAATGGAAAGCAGGTAGACAAAGCTGTTTTCATTGTAGGTTAGAAACTTTTGGGCTATTTTTTCATTAAATACTGCTACAGCTTTAAAAATTGATAATGGGGATCAGCATCTCAGAGTATTACTACAAACATGAGGAACACATTCAAGTATCAGAAAGCAATGTTCAACACTCTATCTAATGAGAAAACTTTTTTCAACAGTGTTGCTTTAAATAGATATTTCTGATTTTGTTGCTTAGAGAAGTGAGCAGCTTACAGTCTTGATGTGAGACAAATATCTCATGAGAACATAAGCCCTGAATGTACCATATTTAACTCTGCCATTGCCATCTACTCTTTACTGTTGGAATAGTCATCTTTTTTTTTCCCTAGAAACTGAGAAAGAGAGGTGAAACGCCACTCTAAAATGACCTGAGACTTTGAAGTCCAGTTTTCACAAGTCACTGAGAGACAGGAGTTTTGGGATATCTACCCTGCACAGCTTTGAGCCTAAAAGATAACTGTCTTTCATAATTGATTTTTTTCCCATTCAGCAGCTATATCAGCCTTAGCAGGGTTCTTAGTCTGAGCAACCATCCCATTCTAAGAGGGTAAATACACTTGTTGGAGTGGACCTGAGCTGATGCAACTACTCAGCCTCAGGACCTGAGATAGAACCTCTGTGGAACATCCCATCACAAGCTATAGCTGTAGCCCTAAGTCTCCTTGACGGTCATTTGCTTGGGCTTTCAAAATAATTCAGGCTCCCAGAACAGCAGATTGGTGCTTATATTCCTTCTATTGGCACTGCTGCTGTTTTCACAGCTATAACTACAGCCTAGCTTCCCAGGTGTCCAGTTCAGTTATGCGTATAGTCTCTTGCAACTGTCGTCTTCAAAGCAACCAAAGCACTGTTGCAGCTTTTCCTACTGGTTAGCTGTTCAGAGTGCTAGCTTCAACCTTGAGGCCTTGAAGATGGACAGTTACAGAAGCTGGGAACATGTAATTTGTGAATGTTATATAATTCGCATAAAGTGCCTAATGTTTTCTATCCTGTAAACTCTGAAGCAGAAGGGCCAGATGAAAGTCCCTAGCAGCTGGAACATCTGCATAAACAACAGCCAGGTGGCACCAGCTGTGTCTGAAAGAGGTACCATAAATGACATGAGAGATTAAGAAGCCTAATTTCATGTGAGATCCACACTGAGACAAGATATCTGTCTTGGTGCTATCGAATCCAGTTCCTTAGTCCTTCCACTCCCTGCTCCCACTTTTCCCAGAACCTCCGAGTGATTGACCCTGGATACCTATATACCAGTTGAATCACATCTGAGCATTTCACGAGGCACCATTCTGCACAGGACCACCAGGAGTGTGCTTGCTCAGCTAAAAGACCCTTAAGTCCTTCTAAAAATGGAGCCCCAAGACTTACATAAAAGATTGTCCTGCCACAGTTGAACATGCCCTTAGGTGGCTGTGTGGATGTCTTCTACAATAAGTGTGAGGCTGCCTGTGGCCTGCAATGCATACTAGGCTTTCAGGTCAGTGCACCTCACAGAAGTAGCGCTCAGTGAATGCAGATCTTATAGCATCATGAAGTCCCAAGAGGTCAGATTACGTCTGTGAGGTAGGATGTAGCTGCGATTGGGCATTGGAGGTACTGCTGAATGGTGAGCTCAGTTCTTTGTTATTCCCATTATTTCATTCCTCCCACTTCACCGTTTTCACAAGCCAATATTTGCCAAAAAGGTTTTGAAAGCCCTTACATACTTTAGATACTTTCCAAAATGCATATGAGATACCTGAGTGACAGAGTCGGAATCACTGAATGATTGAGGTTGATGAGACCTCCAGAAGTCCTCTTGTCCAACCCCGTTCAAGCAGTCATTTAAAGCAGGTTGTCCAGGACCAGATCCAGATGGCTTTCAAATATCTCCAAGGATGTAAAGTACACAACCTCTATGGACGACCTGTGCTCCACCACCCTCCCAGTGAAAGTATTCACTTATGTTCAGACAGAACCATTTGTGTTTCAGTTTGTGCTTGTTGTCTCTTTTCCTGTCACTGGACACCGCTGCAAAAAAAGCCTGTCTCTTTCTTCTCTACAGTTTCTATTCAGATATTGATGCACTTTGATGAGATTTCCCCCAAGTCTTCTTTTTCTCTATGCTCAGTAGTCCCAGCTTTCCTCATATAATGGCTACTCCAGTCCCTTAATCATCTCTGTGGTCATTTGTTGGACACTCTGGTATGTCCTTGTCTCTTGTCTGGGTAATCGAGCATTCCAGGTGTGGCCTCACCAGTGCTGAGTAGAGGGGAAGGATCATGTTCCTCGACCCGCTGGCAACTCTTCTAATCCAGCCCAGGACACTCAGCCTTCTTTGCTCAACATCAAGGTCATGTTCTTACAAAAATTTAACCAAAGGTAGACAAAATGCTATGTTTTTTCACTCCTTGCCCAATCTTCCAAACACAAATAATCAAATGTTGTTGTGCATAATTTTATTTTTTAATGCCAAACCAGCCAAACTAGGTTTTGCATTCAGCAAAGAACAAGCAGAAATCAAAAGTGGTGCTGAACCTCAGATAGTACTACCCTCTGGTGCAATAAAAAGAACACGCCAGGATATTCTATTTACTTCAGCAGGACCAGCCTTGTACAGATAAAGCCTCCAGAGTGCAAGAAATCACTCCATCCTCTCTCATTCGTCTTGATCTAAACCTATGTGCAAATGATGATTAGTAATACATTTTGAAAGCTGCTAAATGATTATCTGAGTCCTATTTGAGCCCCAGTATGTTAGTGTTTGCAGAGAATTTGACTGATTTCAGCAGACCTAAAATGCCTACATCTGTTCAATAGTAAACACTTTGGATTTTCAGTGCCCCAAGACGTGTATGGAAATGAAAGCTTAATAGAAATATAATCTATGTATCTCAATAGTTTATTTACAAAAGTCTCAAGTTAAATACCTAAAAATACACATTCTGATATAAGGCCTGATTTTCAATAAGGCGAAGGTCTCACACCCACCTTGTGATGAGTGTTGGAAGTTACTGCTATTGACCTTTCATGAAGTCCTTTACAAAAGAAAGTACCTGACATTTCCATATTGAGGGAAGGCAGGAGTTAGTGGAGTCAAGCTACCTCATTGTTCTCCTCTTTCAAGGCTACTATGCTATCTTTTGAATATAAAGACAATATAAAGTAATTCTGAATCCAGTAAGATACTGTGTTTTGTCCTGAAATTTGCATTATTTTGATTCCTCTCTCACTCTTTGCATTGACTTTGAGATTCACTGCCTCTTAGAATACACTATCAGAAATGTCATTGGATTTCTGGGAAGCTTAATGGAAATCTTTATTTGTAACTTTGATTTTTCTTCATTACACTGTTATTTATTTAGGTTATGATAGAACATCGATAAATTGGACTTTGCTCATATTCCATATCACATTGGTTTGAATTACAATGCTCAAACCTCCCAGTAAGCAAAAGCAAAACTGGAGAGATTACATCTTTGATAAGATTACAGTCCCCTCTTGTAAGTAATATTAAAATCGACTCTCTGAATATAATCAAGAATTTGTCCTGTTATCTTTAATTGATCTCCCTAGAAAGATAGTACAAACTGCAAATGAAATTTCAGTACATTACAGATCAAAGCAATAACATAAAATCAGAGAGCAATACAAAATGGCAATTTGTGCCTATCTTGGACCTTAAAAGTTATAACCTGTCTCTAACTGACAGAAGAGCTCATCTGTTTATGGAAACAGTAAGTAAAGTGAGACATCTAGGACAAGACAAAATGACATATTCAAATTCAAAGATGTTGAAAATGGTTTTCCTTCTTTGTGGGTGTTGTTAGGCCTAACAAACTTATGAAGAAAATCTGGAACAAAAGTAACATTTCCATAAATCTTTTTTTAGGTATTATCGATATCAGTGGATTCAAGCTGTTTAAATTTATTTTCTGCCTTTATTTGAGACCATTCCAGTACTATAATTTTAGCTTCCTGCAGGATTTTCTACAAGGCAGTAGACTGGAACCCCAATCTCCAGCTAGTTAAAAAAGCATAAAAACTGTTACACCGGTGACTTACAGTTAGTTGTTTGGAAAGTCCCTCTAGGTTCCTTCTTTTATGAGATATGTGCACAGTTCTGTTATTCTTTGCAGTCATCACCTTTCTGGACGTGGTCCAAGATACACAGTCCGTAGTTGATCCCAGCATGTGCTGGTGGCTTTGCACAGATTTGGGCAACTCTTGGCATTCTCAGTTCATAGAATCATAGAATCATAGAATGGTTAGAGTTGAAAGGGACCTTCAAAGGTCATCTAGTCCAACCCCCCTGCAAGGAGCAGGGACATCCCTGACTAGATCAGGTTGCTCAGAGCCTCATCCAACCCGCCTTGAATGTTTCCAGGGATGGGGCTTCCACCACCTCTCTGGGCAACCTGTTCCACTGTTCTACAACTTGCATTGTGAAGAATTTTTTCTTAGTATCCAATCTAAATCTACCTCCCTCTATTTTAAACCCATTACCCCTTGTCCTATCACAACAGGCCCTACTGAACAGCCTCTCCCCATCTTTCCTGTAGGCTGCCTTGAGGTATTGGAAGACCGCTATCAGGTCTCCCCGGAGCCTCCTCTTCTCCAGGCTGAACAGCCCCAACTCTCTCAGCCTGTCCTCATAGGAAAGGTGCTCCAGCCCTCTTATCATCTTCGTGGCCCTCCTCTGGACCCTCTCCAACTGGTCATGTCCTTCTTATGTTGGAGGTTCCAGAACTGGACATAGTACTCCAGGTGGGGTCTCACTAAGACAGAGTAGAGGGGGAGAATCACCTCCCTCGACCTGCTGGCCACGCTCCTCTTGATGCAGCCCAGGATGCGGTTGGCCTTCTGGGCCGCAAGAGTGCATTGCCGGCTCATGTTGAGCCTCTCGTCCACCAGCACTCCCAAGTCCTTCTCCTCGGGGCTGTTCTCGATCCATTCTCCACTCAGCCTGTATTTGTGCCTGGGATTGCCACGACCCAGGTGCAGGACCTTGCACTTGGCCTTGTTGAACTTCATGAGGTGGGCACGGGCCCACTTCTGCAGCCTGTCCAGGTCCCTCTGGATGGCATCCCTCCCTTCCAGTGTGTCGACGGCACCACACAGCTTGGTGTCATTGGTGAACGTGCTGATGGTGCACTCTATCCCACTGTCCATGTCACCGACAAAGATGTTGAACAGGGCCGGGCCCAACACGGACCCCTGAGGGATGCCACTGGTGACCGGTCTCCACTTGGACATTGAGCCGTTGACCACCACTCTCTGAGCACGGCCATCCAGTCAACTCCTTATCCACCGAGTGGTCCATCCATCAAACCCATGTCTTTCTAGTTTAGAGAGAAGTATGTCATGTGGGACAGTGCAAAAGCTTTGCACAAGTCCAGGTAGATGATGTCCGTTGCTCGTCCCTTGTCCACTGATGCTGTCACACCATCATAGAAGGCCACCAAATTGGTCAGGCACAATCTGCCCTTGGTGAAGCCATGTTGGCTGTCACCAACCACCTCCTTGCTCTCCATGTGCCTTAGCATGGTTTCCAGGAGAATCTGTTCCATGACCTTGCCAGGCACAAAGGTGAGGTTGACGGGCCTGTAGTTGCCTGGGTCCTCCTTGTTCCCCTTTTTAAAAATAGGGGTTATGTTCTCTCTCTTCCAGTCATCAAAAATAAATCATAATCATAAAATCCAATCATCATTTATAAATTCAACAGGATCTCTGGCCACTGGAGCATACTTGTTCTTGAGAGACTGTCACATGCTACCTTTCAGCATACCTTTTTAATCTCTTCAGCTGCCATTTTCTATTTACTATTTCTTCATCTGTACCCGTAGATACATATAGCAATTATTCACACACACTTTTTTCTTCACTAAAACTTGGCTACTTGGATAAGTGCATGTAGGAAGATGGTGAAGAGGTTTTCCTCTGCAGCCTGCCAATAAACGATAACCAAGTTTATAAAATAGACTTCAACAGTACTGACATTTTCTGCAGATGCTATTTATGCTAAATCTCTCCAGTGAAGTCAGGGACAGGTTGAAATATATATTTACAAGTAGTTCCAGCTGTATGTATATGTTGATATTCCTGTGACTGCATCTTGGTAAGTCACTGTTTTGTAGGTTATGAAATGGTTGCCTCAACTATTTTCTCTTTGTCTATGCTATGTGTAGGTGTATAAAAGCATAAGGAAATATGTGCAAACACATGGTGAAATTATCTTTAATTAGTGGTACATTTACAGTGATTAAATGTCCTGTCTTATTGTAAATAAGTCAAAATGCTTAAATACTTGGTGCAGTGTGCTTAATATCATTATTCATGATCTATGCACTTAAACTCCCCCAGCCCTCATCCCGTACTGTATTAGGTATTGTGCAAACTGTTAAATCAGCAGAATAAGAAATTTCTTATTTTGACTCTATAGTGTCAGTGATGTTTCTCTATGGACATAAAGAGGAATATGTGTTCAATGTGTCTACATACAACACAACCACACAAATAGCTCAATATCTTATTCCATATTTCTGTTAGAGGATTAAAGGATCATTGGTAAATTCAGGATGGAAGGAGCCTTCTGCTTGTGGTTAACTATGAGCTTAATACAGGATACTCAGGGCTTTATCCAGTTGATTCTTGAAAATCTCAAAGGACAGAGACTGCCCAGCCTCTCTGGGCAAACTGTTCCATTGCTTAGCTGTCCTCAGAGTGAACGCTTTTTTTTCCTTATATCTAGGTGAAACCTCTGTTATTTCAACGTATGTTTTTATCATCCTTCCACCATGCACCTCTGTGAAGAGCCCTTCTTGATGCCCTCCTTCTAGGTTCTGGCATTCAGGTTGCCCCCGAAGCCATCTCTTCTCCAAGCTGAACAAGGCCAGTTCCTTCTGTGAATATAAGTTGAATTTTCATCAATAGTAATGACATTCTTGTACAGAAACCTGTAGAAAATAATTTTTTGTTATATTACCAAAAAGTCAGGTTTTGTTGAGCCTATGTATGCCTGTGTGCTGTGAGGTTCATGCTCACCATGGATGCAATGTGCTGAAAGGTAAGATACTGCTAAAACAAATATTTGTCTTAATTTCTTTTTGCAGTAAAAAGAGAGTTGAGGGAGAAGTTTAGAATGGTGAGAATTGAGAATTCTTTGCTTTATTGCTTCTTATGATTATGAAAACAATGAAATTACAGAGTAGCATAGCTGACCGCTGTGATTACCATACAGAAACAAGAAAGGGATCATTATAATATTATTCTGAGTCATAGGAAAGAGGTGAAATCCATACCTGAGTGGCTAGCAGGCATTATAGGTCTGTAAAGTCCTACAGTCTTGATGACGGAAAAACTCTTCTTAGAAGCAAGAGACAGCATTTGCCACAGTTCCTCTATTTGACTCCTCCAGGATAATTTTGAGACAAATGGCAAACTGCTTGAGCTGGTCAGATTCCTTTCAAAATCTTTTCAGACTCTAATTTATAATAATTGTTCAGCAAATATAGTTATTCCTTTCTGATTCACTAACAGACAAGCTAACACTGATGATCCAAATCAACTCATAGTTCTTTCAAATATTGTTTGGAACAAATTACTTGATGTTCAAAACAATTTTCACTCTGTACAAAAATACACAGAGAAAACAATCTCTGCCTTGAAGAGGTCAGGATCAAATCTAAGATGGGTCACAATGAGTGCAATAAACAACAAGTCAGAGAGAAGGAAAAATTGAAAGGATAGGGGTGAAAAAGTTTAATAGCTTCATGGCTTGCCACATACACACAGAGCTTGGTAGTTACAAATCATGTAGAAGTTTCGTCTAGCTAGAAGGTTTATTTCATGTCAGTATGTAAAACAAGCTGGTGCAAGTAAAAGTACTGCATGTCAATACAGAGGTTCTTCTTTTCAGCTGTGAAAAAGATGTTTCCTCACATGCACTGTATGACTACAGTTCTTTTTCCATTTACTAGGTTGATAAAGTGTCTGTCTAAATGAAGCCCTGCAAAAGTTCGGTGTGTTAATACACAGTATTAGTACAAATTACACAATTTACTTAATGCTGTAAAAGCATGTACAATCCACAGCTCGGTGCAGTTCTTGTGTTTGTCTCTGTTTTTGTATTTAAAATTTGCTAGGATTTATTATTTAAGATCTATACAATGAATGAAGCTTTTCAATTCCAAGTGTATTTAAATTAGTTTTGTATCTTTGGTCTGCCAATACATTTAGAAAGAATATTGCACTTTTGCTTGAAAATCTAAGATTTCAATGAACTGCTTTTGGATGACCACTTGTGGTCAAAGGAACTTTCAAAGTGCGTGATGACATTTTGGTTTTGCATGCTAATGTCACCTTTTATCACAAAGCTGAAAGTGAACATTCGATTAGTGAAGATGAAGGACCCTACAGCAGACACTCCAAACTCCTAAGGGCTGTTACTATGTCCACAGTTCAACTCAAAGAAGTACCATAAAAGTCCTATTAAAACACGCTTGCCAAAATCACTAGAGGACAGAAACCACAGAAGTAGGGGGACACAATAACATTCAAAGTTTCTGACAAATGGCTGGGGTCAAATTAGGCCGAAGGTAGAGCCTTCAATTGGAATATTTAGAAACTTTAACTTCCTGGTTATAGATTGGAGAATAAGTACTGCTGAAGCCAGTAGGACCTATGTATTTTGCATGTGATATTAACAGATTTCTTAACAGAGTAATCATAAAAACAACATAAAGGCATGCTATTTACTTTTGCTAAGTAATAAAGATCTTTTAGGAGAGTCAGTCAAAGAAGATGACTCAAAAAAAATGGAAAGATAAACAAAAGTAGGTTTATGTTTTATAATTTTAAAGGAGAAAATTAAAGTCTAGAAGCAATCTGGACAGAAATATTTCAGAGGAACCTTAGCATCTGCAGGTTAAAGATGCAAAAACTGTATTGTATTGACAGTATGAATAAGGAAAAAGACCTATAGGAAAAGACTGAACTCAAGGCTGTATGGCTGAGTATCATCCCCAGAATGGAGTAAATGCATATGGTACAATGGAAAAATTTCAATTGCAAGCATAAAATAAATACATAAAAATCAACTGGAGAATTACAAATATTTTACCACAGATAGCACCATAGTTATGAAAAAACTACTGACTTGCTGATACAATCCATGTTATGTAGTGTAAAAGATTTTGGGAAGATTTTAAAGAAATTAAAAATTAAAGACATGAAGGAAACCAGAAAAATATCGAAATGATCTTTGAAGATGAAGTTTATGAATGCAGAGGAAGTTTGGATAAACTTGAGAAGTCTTGATTTCTATAGATTGAACTTTGGGCAGTTAATAATACTAGTTAGTGAAGTCACTAAAGACAGAAAACCTCATGGAACAATCAGAATCTCTAAATCAAAGAATACTATTTAAATCAATCATGCTCATGAAAGCTAAAATTGTATTGGAAAAGGTACAGAGGAAGTTATTAGGATGAACAAATGAATCAGTCTACGTTACTGAAGATTATCACAGGTTGACCTGTTTGGTGTAGAAAATAAAGCCTGAGAGGCACATAAATATCTTCTGTATTTATGCTGGGGGACTAAAAATCAGAGAGGGATTAAAGCAGTTTAAACAAAAAGAAAACTTTGGAAAACAAAAACAAAAACAAACCCAAATAAGCCCTTTCTGGAAGTGGTCATTATAACAGGTGGCAGGCAATATTAACAGAGCTGTATAGTTTCTGTACCAGTGCTAGCCTGTTGAGTATGCAGTGTAGATAGATCACAGAAGAGATTGGGACAGGGATTATATTTCATTGCACCTGTAAGGCATTTGAATGGTAATCAGCTATGCAAGAGAAGCAGGAGACACAAAAGAGCAGTGCAACATCTAGGACTGATTTCAAGTTTGATTTGAATACGTGGCTATACCTAAGGATGCAATGGTACTCTGGATGGAGCTTTTACTTTATCTTACCTGAAAAGATCTGCCAGGCATTGAGTTATCCTTCTTAGTCTTTGTGATACATTTGGATGGATAAAGAGGCTTTTCTGTTTAAATGCGTTAATTCACTTGATTTTAGTTAATGTCATTGCAGAGCCAGACTAACACATCTGAAGTCATGTTAATTGACCATGTTGTCATGTCCCTACTCCTGATGTTTTCTCCTGAGGCTAACTGAGCCTGAAATGCAGTAGCCTATTTTGTCAAGGGCTTTTTAATTGGGTTAAAGTCTCCTGAGCAAACACCACTGAGAGTTTCACTTACAGCTTGAAGAGAGGGCTTAAATAATGAGTGTGGAACTTCTGCAAACCTTTCAGAACTGGATGAATTTCCCCTTACAAAATCCACTTCTTAGCTAAAAGATTAAACATAAAAATGAGTCTTCTGCTGATTAATTGTATTGTAGAATAGCTAGGAAGATGTATATTTGTTTCAAAAATTAGGCTTCTGAGGGGAAACTTTGATTAAATCCCTAGAAACAATAAATCAGCTATAAAAATAAGCAAAGTAAGACAGATTTCTTTTTTTTTCCTTATAGATGCCCACTTGTGTGGAAAGTAACACAGATTAATATTGGCATAAGACAGAGAAACAGCATTTACAAAATTAGAGCAGTATTTTATGGATGCATATTAAAATAAATTAGTCATTTGTTGCACTCTGAAAATGACAACATAAAGAAAAACTGTTTCTTTAATTTCAAGTAGTATTATCTTTAGCAACAGTAGTTCAATGATTTTGTTGTTATTTTTTAAACAGTCAAAGCACGTGATAAATGATTGATAATGCAGATAACGGAAAGATAATATTAAGTGATCTCTTCATTTTCTGTGACAGAGCAGCTCAGAGGAAATGCACTTTTGGAAGGTATCTAATAGTTAGCAGCTGTTAGCAGTTCTATTAGTCTTCACTAATTTCCCTGTTAACCATTCAAAATTAAACCTGCATTTTCTGCAAGAACATAAAAATCTTTAATCACTTGTGAGTTATTTTGTATATTGTTTTATATATATATTATTATATATTTTATTAAAATCAGAATAGCTTTCTGCTCTAGTGACAAAGATGAGAATTATGGGTAAGGTAAACTACAAAAAACATAAGGAATGTATATTGTATTTTTGGTTCCTGAAAATTACATTTTATTCACAGTGTTTGTTAGGATATTAAAAGTTCTTTGCCTGCATTGTAAATATATAGAATGTTGGGTGAAATTAACGAAATAGTTTGTTTCAAGTGTGAGGCTCAGATTTTTTTTTTTTCTGTGCTGGAACAAAATGAATACAACATGGTCTAGGTCATGAACAGAAATCTTGGGTACTCCTTTGGCATGGGTTTTCGATAGTAACAGTGGTTATTTGTAAAATAATTGGTAAGGTCTAGGAAAAGTCCTAGTAAACCTGTAACAATCATTTGTAGACGGAGAATTATTTAAGATATATAAAGCACACTAAACTTTCTATCACATGATTCAGTCAAATCTAAATAGTCATATTTAAGTAGGTATATTTTTTTGTGCTTCTTGATATTTGAGACTATTTTTTTTTGTTTGCACAAATATTGTTTTTTCCTGGAATCTTCCTTATACTTGCCTAAAGTGCTATTGTTCTGGTCAAATAGATGTGTATATAAGTAATTCAGAATGTTCTGGAAAAAGACTTCCTGACATCTCTATGCCAAAGGCATTTGTATTACCTATAGCTAGGTCTGTCACTTCAACTGAAAAGAGTAAGGGTACTGTAAAAAGTGATCTCACCAAAACTGACAGGCTTGGTGAAATTCATTTACATAAGTGGAATTGAGGGAAAATTTTCGTCTACTAAGAAATAGAGAACAAAGATCTAGAGTGGACTGGAAACAAGGACAGAGTAGAGATAAAAGAATGAGATCATTAGGTCAAGTCCTTCAATCAGCTAGTCTATTTTTCAGTCCCAGGCTAACTCACTGACAAAAGTACGTTATTACTCTTCAATCACACCTCAAGTCTGCAAGCCTCTTGATGTCTAGAAACTTTGAATTCTTTTTGCATGATTTATACAGTCACATTTCAACTTAAGAACTTTAGTCTGCTCAGCAGCCATTATCTTACAGAAGTAGATGCTAGGGTTAAAGCCAGACCAACGTCATCCTATTTTTCACATAGATTTTTATTTTAATTTCTGAAGTCTAATCTCTCTGTAAAAGAGGTAATATTAAAAATGTTATGTGAAAAAATTATGTAGACAGAACCAAATCTGCATAACCAAATTGAATTAATTAGAAAAAGCTTTTATAGCCTACACTAGGATTTAATATGACTTTGAGGATATGTAATCTCTGAGAGATAACAGTTTTGAAAATAGGAGGATTATTTTCTAGTTTGAATGTATAAGAATGTTATAAATAACTCCTGCCACTCCCCCCCTCCCCCCCAAATGACTAAACGGTGATATATCTGCACATGCACGTGGTAGAATGAGACAAAAAGGTCCATCTGCAGATCCATTGTCCACTCCCATTAGTCGCCTCATTTAGCAAACTGACTTTGAATCATTTTTGTCTGGGAGCTCTTATGCAGAAAAGATTACAGCAATGATATAAGATGTTGAAATGCTAAAAAGTCATCTTCCCAGGATGGTTTCACCAATTACGAAAGGACTGAGAAGCCTGTGTTACAAGAGGTAACTCAGTATGGTTCAGGATCAGAAATGGGGAAGAAAGGTAGGAGGAGGAACAAGAAAGAAAAGAAGCAAAAATATGTAAGGGGAATTTGAGATGAAAAAAATCTAAAAAGCTTTCAACTCCGGTCTAGCTGGTTGTGTGAACTGAAGTGTGGAAGCTGGTTCTAAAGATCTTGATGATTGGGTGTCTGCACTTTGTGCAGCTGTGCGGTGTGGAGATTGGGCTGATGTAAATGAAAAGCCATGAGCACAGGCATTGAAGAGAGGCGCCCATAACAGGAGTATGTTGTTGAGCCTCTATTGAATGCTCTTTCATAGACTGCTGCAGGTAGGCTTGTATCCAAATGCTTCAGTCTCATGTGGATTATGTGTCAAATATTGCAAGACAGGGAAATAACATCATTAACCCTTCAGGGAAGACCAACATATTAAAAAAAAATAATTGGTATGTCTAAGGACATAAAGACAGCTAGTGGCAGAGCAAGAAATTGACTCCTAAGTCCCCTGCTTGCTTTTCTGACACAGATCATTCTCTTTCTCTGGATTTTCTGTCTTGTATCTTGTGACAGTGAGGTACACTTTTCGCAAATCTGCATTTGTGTCTGCTTTGGAGTGGAAGATGATAACCTGGTCCAGACAAGAAAATTATTGCAATTGAATTTTAGACCGATTTTTAATAAAGACTTTTTATTGTGTGGAGACATTTCAGTACCATAGCAAAAAAAAAAAAAAAAATCATTGATGAAACTGAATAACGATTCAGATTAGATGCACATAATTAGACCTCTGAGTATGCAGTCAAGCTTTAGACACCCACCAGAAGCACAGCAATTTGGAATAAATTTCTGCATTTGTATGTAATTAGAAGAATTTCCCCATAGCCATTAGAATCTGGACAGACCACAGCCACACAGGTAACAAGTGAGTTGCATTGTGCTATGTACCAGAATAAGGGTGAGACCAGGATAAAAGTCAGGCCCCTCTGGAGACCCTAAGCACATAGATCATGCTTTCTTATTCAGTCTTGAGAGAGAATACGCTAGCTACCCAAAGCATTATCACCTTCAAAATACAAATAAAATTACTGCCAGAATAGTGACTGAGTCCTCAGCCTAGAAGAAACCAGCTCCTGGCAAACCTAGTCACCCAGCATGAGTTTATCATAGCGCTGACTTCTATGTGGATGTGGACATTAAATTTATTGAACTATGGATTTCTTAACTAGTTGCAAATTTGATTTACCTCTTAAATGTTTGCTTTCAAAAACTGGAGCATTAAGGTCATATCTCCTTCAAACCTGGTGTTTCTTTCATAGTGTTACATAGAGAGAAAACTGTTTCTTCAAGGGCTCAGTTGCGGTTAAGTATAAAGTACACAGGTTGCTTACAACTGCTGGAAATACCCTGGATTCCCTTGTTTTACTGTTCTCTAAGTGATAAAGGAAAACTGTGAAATAGAGCATTCCCTTTGTATGAAGAAACAATTTTGATTTTTTTTTGTGAATGATTGTGGTAAGTCTTTTTCCCCTTATTGTGTTTACTCTGTATTAGTATTTTTAAAAATCATTGTTTTCCACATATTGCTAAATCTAAAAGCTAGGGATGAATTTCAACAGGAATATTCCCTTTTATATCTGAAGACCATTAGTCTTTTGTGGTTTTCAGTTGTAAGTCCCCTCTGCTGCCTGTTCAAGGAGTAGGAACTATACCAGGAATCTCAGATGAAAAATAATCATGTAGCAGAAAAGATGATATAGTTCAGACATTGCAGTGAGTGACAGTCCTACATGTATAAGCATTTTCTGAAATGGTTTTGAATAGTAAGAACACTCTGTGAGACCGGGATAGGTTCACATGCTGTTCACAAAACTCTGTCTAGGCTACAGCCATGGCTGTGGATTATGTTACCTAAGCTTATTGCCATTCTTGCTGTAAGCTGCCCTCCTTATCTAGTCGTAAAAGCTGCAGTCCTTCTGTGGTGCTTAGACAGAGTGTTAAGCAGGCAGGGAATTATTTGGGAATGCCAGACACCAGCTTCTGCTTCAGTGCTGTAACACTGGGAGCTTAGATGTGGCCAATACAGACTTAGAGCTTCTTTCTTCCTGTACACACAGGCACAACATGCATTACTTCTTGTGTAATACAAGCTCACCCTGTTATGTGATGTGACACTAAGTTGTATGTCTGCCAAGTAAATGCAACAAAACCGTTTTTCCCCCTTGTAGGACCTGAGTGGAAATACAGTTATATCCAACGGATGTGGAAAGGAAGGTCTTAGGCCTTGCATTGACTCCATGTCTCTGTCCTTCTGTTGAATGTAGAGATTTGAACCCTGTGATCCAGCACTGCCTTCCTTAAGCAACGCTGGCACAGCTTTGTGTGTTATCCATGTAGTCCAGAGGCTTCTTTGCACAGTTCTTGTACAGACAGGAAGCCTGATGAAGACAGAGCGCATGATGCTCTGAGCTTGGCATGCCCTATTCTTGTTTTCTTTGTTCGAAATAAATCTGCTCGATCAATTTTTAATATTTAAAAATAAAAATAAAATATGTAGGCATTTAAGATACACATTTGATCAAGCCAGTGATCTGTGAACTAAAAACGCTCCTAGCAGCATTGTTCCGATGAATTCCAGAGGCTTCGAGGGGGCTATCAGAGGGTCAGCTTGTAATACTGTGGACTTACAGTTCTCTAAACATGCCTTGCAACAACTCACTGTTGCAGTCTCCAAAGACACTAGAAAGTTGTTATTTATCACGTCGCAGATGAACAGAGGTGCATGGTCAAGCATGATCAGCATTACATTTATTTGAATTGCATAACTCGTCCTATATAACATGATGCAAATTGTATATACTTTGTCCTGGTTCTGCTATTTGAAAATGGGGCTATTAAAATCATGCAGAATTGGATTTTAGGGAAAATTTTGTTGTCTTTTTATTTAAAAGAAATTAAGGTAAAAATTAAAGGTAAAATTTTAAAAAATAAAAATTAAGGTAAAATACTCAAATGAGCTACATTTATGGCAAAAAAAAAGATATTTGCACAAAGTTTAAATGTCTAAAATGTGGATGTTTAGGTTAGGATTAAACACTGGAGACTCCCATTATAGCAAATACAATTAATCTGGTTCATCTGCGCTCACTTTAGGGAGGTAAATTATTGTCTAGAGGTCTCTTTTATATCTCCATGGACTACAGCAGGATCCTGGGGTGATTAGCTCAGCTTCAGAAACTAAGGGTTGGGTTTCTCAGTAGGGGGGGATAAATCCTCCGCGTTGATGAGTCCTCTAGTTGATACTCTGAATAAGGAACAGCCCTCTCCAGGCTCACTTGCTCCTGCTAAATAGTAGAACTGAACTCAAGTGAAGTTGACGTGGCCCAATTCCATGGTGCTGAAGTGTTATATTTAATCCTACGGAAGAAAAAAATCCCATTTGCTGTGAGGGGTTTTTTTTCTCCTTTTCTTTTTTTTTTTTTTCCTTTGTTGGCAACACTAAAATATTAATTTGAAAATAAAGTTATAGCAGGATCATTTTTTTTTTATATACAGCTGATGTAATTAACTTCAAATGGCAAGGGCTTATTCTTTTGGAGTAGAAAATCTGATGCTCAATCCATTTTATACTAGAAAATATTGAACACCCTAACTGTGCAGCATGGTAGCAGCTATGAAGATCTACTTTGCTTTTTAAAAACCCAAACTTCTGTCTCATAAATGCAGAAGGAGAGTAATTTCTGGTCTCTCACAAATGTGCCGCTAAAACTGGAGAAATATATTTGGCATATGTCTTTTTCTCATCTATTACTGCTACTCAAAATTATTGAAATACCTCTCTAAATTAGGCAGCAAAAAAGAATGAAAAAAATGTGTAACCATCTTTAATATTCATAATTCTTTCATAAATTATCTTGCTTTTCCAATAGAATATGATTATTTCTAATTAAATGTTTCCTGGCTACTGAATCTACAGCTGCACTTTGCTTTTCAAGCAAAACTTAAAGTGCAACGATCCTCGTCATAACCAGGGAACTTACAAGCTAGTTGGCCAGATCCTGTCATTTAGTCTTTGCTTTATTGTTTTTTAGGTGCCAGTTATGACCAATCCATTGTGTTTAAATTGTTGGCCATCACTGTCTCCCTCTTTTTCAACTGACAGCACACAGCAGGAGAGAATTTCAAAATGTCTGGCAAACTCATTACTCCTCATAACTACTGCTGTGCTCAGCTAACTGGAGTTGTGGCAGCATAAGCCTTAAATGGCTGACAGCATACTAAACATCATGTTCATTAGCTTTCTTTTTCTTCTTTTTTTCACTTTTTTTTTCATTTTTCTATTAAAAAATTGCTGTTAGAAGAAGCTTTCAGTCACTTTAATGAATAGCAAATCAAAATAAGGTATTTTAAAGGGAAATTAACCTCACAGAATTTTCTTAAATAAAAATTTCTCTACTTACCATGTTACATACGGTAAAAATAGATTCTTACACTGCTGATTTATTTCTTCCCAAATGCCCCATAACACAAGATGAACAAAACCGCATATGCATCAGATTTTGGGATAATAGTAAAGAAGGGAAACAGCCTCTCCCTATTGTGATTACTTTATGAAGTGATATAGAGCTGATACCCCTCCTACAGATAAATCCCAAGACTCAGGATGTATCTGGATTCCTGTCCTGCCAATACATCAAGTCTTGTTGCATTAGTTAGGTGCTCATTCTGTTGTTTATTGGTTGTTGTTTTTTTTTTTTTTTCCCAGAAAGGGCTGACTATACCAAGAAGACATTGAGAGTGTGTTGTATGTGTTTTCTATGGAATGTTTTCTACAGAGTCCAAATGCAGAGACCTTTTATCTCTGTCTGCACTCCGACTCCCTGCCCCAGACTGTGAACATGGGATGCAGACAATCTCGATCATCATCAGAAACTGCTGATCATGGAAATTGAAGGTGAATTGGTGGGACTGAGGAATTTTCTGTCACAACCAGCTCTTGAAAAGACTTGTCAGGGAGCCCTCTGAAAATGAGTCACTCAGTTAACAGCAGAGAGACCTGAATGGACAAATGCTGATGACTGTGCCTTTATCACACCACTCTTCCTAAAATAGATATCCTATTGCCTGCCACATGCCTCAGACTTCTCATACTTAGAATCGTAGAATAGTTAGGGTTGGAAGAGACCTTTAAAGGTCATCTAGTCCAACCCCCCTGCAAGAAGCAGAGACATCTTCAACTAGATCAGATTGCTCAGAGCCCTGACTTGGTGGTTTTATGTGCAATTCTGTATCTCTGAATTTTCTTTTCTCCTCTCCAAGCTACATTGCTTCTCCCAGTACAGAAGGAAGACTCAAGGGACTGGAGATCTCTAGTTTCTCTCTCACTAAGGGACCAGGATTTGCTAGTGCAGTTTATAGCACCATGTTAGGGTAAAGAGAACAAAAAAAGGTCCCTTGTTCAAGTTCCTCTTGCTGACTAAACATCTGGTAGATTAGCTTAGCTTGAAGGATGCTCACAGGAAGGGGATTAAAGAGACACTTTTGAAGTAATGTTAGTTTTCCATTTTTGCCCATATTTCAGCAGACTTGTTATGAGTTTGTACAGTGATGCCTAGGTGATTCTTTGGCATTTTGGAAATAGTTGTCTATTCAAATTTAAAATTTTTTCTGTTAAAAAATACTGATAGAGAAATTCCATGAAGTTTATTACAAATGAAAGTACCTACATTTAGATGTAGATATATATATGTAATTTAGGGAACCAGAGATTGATATGATGTGAGTACTTAGGATGCTGATGAAACAGGCCAGTTCTGGGCCTTTAAACAAACCATTACCAAATTCATTCACTAACACCGGACAATTTATGTCAATGGTTAGTTCTTACAAATTATTAGTTACTATCACTGCATCTACACAACTGCTTGTCTTCAACAATTGTTTTGTAAATTAACTGTGAATTTCCTTCTTGTGTATTTGGCGTTATAATCTGCCTAGTTACATTCCCTTGTGCTTTTTTTTTTTTTTTTTTTTTTTCACTTACAATTTCTTGTTACCCGGATCCCCTCTACGTTCAACCACACACGTTTTTGCCCCTTTGGTGTCATGTCGCTCAGATACTTATGTAAAATGTATGTATAGAGTGTATGCCTATGACATTACAGATTTATAGCCACTGATTGTGCAGCAAATTGAATGAAGGGGCCTTATTAATTTACCAACAAGTTGAAAATGAATCAAATTTCTTCTGACACTTCTGTTTATGATTGATATGACCCTTTGTCACCTCATCCATCCAGTATCATTGCCTCAATATTCATTAACAGCAAGAAGCTGCTGCTTGCTATTGCATGTTTGTAGAAAACCATTATAGGAGGTAAATCCTATAATGCGTATAATCCTTTAAGCGTAACAGACGCTTAAAAATATTTATCAATAAAAAAAATTCACATTTATTTTCCCCCCCAAATTTTTTCCCCAAATTTGTGTTATAAAACTTTTGCTTGTGTACTTGCTGACTTGAAAAGACATTTCGTTTTACATATGATACTTAAAAAATATGTATATCATGGTGTATAAGTATCACTGGGCAGTCTTTGACTGACAATTTATTGAGATCTACAACCTAAATAAGGGAATGCTAAAAGACTTATATCCTGTCACTCATGAAAAAAAGAAAGTACTAGGGAAGATAGCACTTTGTTATTCAAGAAAATTTTTACTAAACATGCATATATTTCTACAGATTTTAAACACATGCACTAGAAATCCTTTTCTGATTAACTTTTCTAATAACTTAACTTTCTTTCAGGAAAATGTATACGAATTTTGATTATTATGATTTTTACTTTGCATAAAGTACTTATCAGAAGTATCTGATGATGGGTGGTATGGTTGCAGGAGTGGCCTCTGTGGAAGGAGGCCATGGATTGCCCTATGCTGGACACAGCCAGTTCCAGCCAGTTCCTCAGTGGATCTACCATGGGATAAAGTTGGGCACATCAGCAAAGCTGGTGGAACATCTCTGAAAACATATTTAAAGAAAGGACAGAAATGCCAGACAGAGATGTGGGGAAAAACAGTGAGAAGCAGCAGTATGAACACAAGAGTCCAAGAAGGAGAGGGAGGGGCAGAGTAGAGATTCCTCTGCAGCTCGTGGAAGAGACCGTGATTAAACAGCTATTTTCCTGCAGCCCATGAGAGGACCACGCTGAACCAGATATCCACACTACGTGAAGGACTCCACATTGGAGCATTTGGACCACACTTAAGGAAGTGTGGTCCACGGAGAGCCCATGCTTGAGTCCGTTTACCCTGAAAACTGTAGCCCATGGAGCGGCCCTGCACTGGAGCAGGGGAAAAGTGTGAGGAGAAAGGAGAAGCAGAGAGGAGCTGTTACGGACTGACTGTAATTCCCCATTCTTCATCATCCTACACTGCTTGAGGCAAGGGAGAAGTAGAGAAGTTGAGAATAAAGAAGTGAAGTTGAGCCTGGGACAAAGGAGGGATGGAAAGTAGGAAGGTGTGTTTTAATTTTGTCTTTATTTCCCACCATCCAAATCTGTTTCAATTGTCAATAAATTAAATTAATTTTCCAAAAGTCAAGTCTGTTTTGCCTATGATGGAAATTGGTAAGTGATGTTGCTATGTTTATCTCTGTCTACAAGCTTTTTTCATCTTTTTTATTTTTCCCCACTAGTAGACGGCATGTGAGAGGAGGAGAAATGACCCAGCAGCTGAGTGGGTATCTGGTATCTGGCCGAGGTCAAACTGCCACAGTTGGAATGGACAGGATATAAATCTATTTATCACTTTGACCAAAAGACAAGCAAATCATACGTTCATACCAAAGAAAATAAATCAAGATACTGGTTGATGTCACAGATAAGTATAATTATACCCACCCAACAAAATGAAAGTGACTCAACAGACCAAACAAGAAAAATTCCATTACTTAACAACAATTCAAGGGGGACATCCAGATTAAGTATTATTACCAGGTACTAAATCCAAGCCAGTTACCAGGCTTTTTCTTTCTTTGTCTTTCTTTCATGATAAAACTTCATTTTACAACATAATAAAATTCTTAGTTTAAGCAATTTTATGAGAATGCCAGAGGATTTAAATTTTAGACAACATTGATTGTTGGGATATGTTTTACAGAAACTCATTACTTTTAACTTATTCATGTTCTCTCTCTGATGGAAACTTTAATTGTTTCTCAACTATTTAAGATAAGACTCTTTTGAAATTTGTAGTTAAAAATACCATATGTCTAAATGTAAACCATTGCATAATACCTCCCTGATTCCCTTGCTGTGTGAATGATAAAAAAAATTACCTACAATATAACAAGGTCACCTAATGCTGTAACTGAATAACAAACTAAAAGGCTGTTTAAATATAAAAAAATCCCAATGACCAAACAAAAAAAAAATGAATCTCAAACAGTGCTATCATTTGGGGAATTAATTAGGAATCTGGCAATTCTCAAGCAACTTCCTTACCAAACTAAAAAATAGAAAGAATCCGCCTTTCAAAGATGAAAGGTAAATGAGAAAAAAGAATGCCTTCTCGTTTGTCCATTTAAATGTGAAAAGGCCCCTTAGGAATAATTAATTTGTTTTAAAAAACGTGTTTGAGAGCAGAGAAATAAGGGTATTTGGATTTATTTGAAACAGAAATTCAACTCCCAAAGGGCCCTGGGGAGCATAAAAGAAAATATCAGAAAATAGACTAAATAAATGGGCAAGACCTCTGACTTTAAAAAGATTGTCAGAACTTCCTGGCAGGTAAACAAAGGCAAAATAACTGTCATGGTGAAACAAAACTATAACTTTACTGTATAGATCACTTGCTCATGAGTTAAAATTGCTAACAAGGCAACCTAAAAAAAGTGTTAAATGAATGGAAGTATGACAGCATTTCATTCTGAATCTGAGGAAGACTGAAAGAGGCTTTCTTTCCTTCTTTCCTGAAGTCATGGAGAGAAAGGAATATACAGCTCCCTGAACTGAATACAGAACACAGCCCGGTTCCATCTTTGGCTTCACAATCACATAGAATCACATAGAATCAGATGGTTGGATGGGACCTATAAGATCATCTAGTCCAACCGTCTTCCCACTACCATTGCTGCCAGAGCTACTAAACCATATCTTGTAGCTCCTCATCAAGCCACCTCTTGAACACTGCCAGGGACGGCGACTCCACCACCTCCCTGGGCAGGCCATTACAGTGCCTGACCACTCTTTGGGAGAAAAAGTTTTTCCTCACGTCCAATCTAAACCTCCTCTGGTACAACTTGTGGCCATTTCCTCGGGTCTTGCATGTTGCCTGGGAGAAGAGGCCAAACCCTTGCTCATCACAACCTGCCTTCAGGAAGCTATAGAGTGCAATGAGATCTTCCCTGAGCCTCCTCTTCTCCAGACTAAACAATCCCAGCTCCCTCAGCCGCTCCTCATAAGGCCTGTGCTCCAGACCCCTCACCAGCTTTGTTGCCCTTCTCTGGACACGTTCCAGAGCTTCAATGACTTTCTTGTAGTGAGGGGCCCAAAACTGAACACAATACTCGAGGTGCGGCCTCACCAGAGCCGAATACAGGGGGATGATTACCTCCCTGCTCCTGCTGGCCACACTATTTCTAATGCAGGCCAGGATGCCGTTGGCCCTCTTGGCAACCTGGGCACACTGTCGGCTCATGTTCAGCTGAGCATCAACCAACACCCCCAGGTCCCTTTCCTCTTCACAGTCCTCCAGCCACTCAGCTCCGAGCCTATAGCGCTGCATGGGGTTATTGTGGCCAAAGTGCAGGACCTGACACTTGGCCTTGTTTGAACCTCATCCCATTCAGCTCAGCCCAGCGATCCAGCCTATCCAGATCCCTCTGAAGGGCCTCCCTACCCTCAGGCAGATCAACACCACCACCCAACTTGGTGTCATCTGCAAACTTACTGAGGGTACACTCAATCCCCTTGTCTAGGTCATCAATAAAGATATTGAACAAGATGGGCCCAAGTACCGACCCCTGGAGGACACCACTTGTAACAGGCTGCCAGCTGGACTTGACTCCATTAACTACTACAGCTCCCATAGCTCCCATAATGCTCATCAGAACTACTTATTCCTGCTAAGTTTGACTCAAACAACCAAAACTGAGTTTATAACAAAGCGTTGTTAAATGCTGTGAAAAACTGGGATGACAATATGACTGCACTGATACGGTTTTGATGACATGTACTTTGGCTGGAAGTATAACTAATACTCCGGCAGGAACTGGTAGAATTAATTTGAAAGACAAGTTTGGGGAGTTAGGTTGAAATGCACTTGAAATATTTTTCATTTAACATTCATCAAGCTAAATACTGTAAGTGAAGTAATCTTTATTATCATTCTAACTATTTTGTTTTCATTTTCTACCCTTTCTTAAGTATAAACTTGTCCAACTGAAAATGTAGAAGTGCTACTATTCATCCTCCAACTGGTGCAAATGAAACTGTTTGTATAGATATTTTGATGCTCTGAGAAATGCTGCCTGACACACTATGCCAGCAAGTACATTTCGATCATTGGTCATAGCCAAGATTTGAACATGATCATTGGTCATAATCAAGACTGGTCATTGTCTTTAACGTGGGGTCCTCAACATGCAGTTGTGCCTGAGAGAACAGTAGTTTTTAAAAGGACCTCAGAAAATCTAAATATTATTTCTTGTTTCTTTAGACTTCAATTTCTTTTTATGGAAAAGAACTTGACACTCAGCAAACTGGCAACCTGCTCATTACATAGAGTGCTCTTGTCTGATTCTACTTTATCTGCTCTAGATGCTCACCAGAAATGAAATCCTTTGGGTTTCAAAAGGATGGGTGCTTTTTTTTTGAATCATCTTTCAAGGTAACCACATTAGATTATCAGCTACTGAGAGAAAAACCGTTGTATTCTTTAAACTTAGAGTTTAAAATTCAGAATCCTGTATCAGGAACTTAGGTTGTACGGGATGATGGTCAGACACCTTCAGACGAGATCTAGGGCAGTTAGCTTTCTTAGCTGCCAAGAACTGGTTGGTAGAAATACAGAATTCAGGGTATCTCTGTAACTCTTCATGGAGGTTATGGATCAGGGCTGCTAAGAACTAGAGTCCCTACTGATTTGGTATACATACCCTGTAGCCCTCTCCTAAGACAGATGCTTGTATCGTATCCTTTTTTTCATACTTCCTATTATAACTCCTTCAACCTCTTCCTTCTTCTCTCCCCCAACCATTTTAGGAAGCAGTAGTTTTGAATATGGAGATGAGCATAGAGACTGGAGTTGGATATGTAGTTTGCAAAATGTCCTGCTTAGATGATAACATCTCCTTTTGAACCTGGAATCTGCCAAAGTTCCTTAATAAACCATAGTTGAAATCCAGAAACTAAAGAAGAAGAGAAAACTCGTTCTAGAATTCTGTGAAACCCAGATTTCATCCAGATGGATCTGTGCCCGAGTCCTGTAGTTCTGGAGTATGTTGATAGAATCTAGAACATTTTAGAACTGAGTCTGTTTAAAATTGTAGGTACAATGTCACCAGTAACTTTAATATTCTGTTCCAATTTCTTTGCAGAAGAAAAAGAAATCTTCTGTTTGACATTTTTCTCTACCTGTACAAACTGCAGATTTTACCTCTCCTCCTATTTAAAAATAGGGGCCTGATATTGCTCCTGTATTGTGCTATTTTTCTTAGGATAATTTCATTGCTGTTAGATGGTTTGCATGCACTAGAATAATGTGTTGGTGACTGAAGCCTCAAAAGTTAAAATGAAGCTGTATAGATTATTGTATTTTGAAGGATTGTAAAGTAGCTTTAGTAGTGAAAACATGTTCTTTGGAATTATATTACAGATTAAGAACATCATACGACATCTTTTGAAGATCAAAAGCAATGTCATGTCCTTAACTGATGTAAATCTTTGTATTTTGAAGATATATCAGCAGTACTATTCTGCTTCACACCAGCTGAGAATCCAGCTGCTGTTTCCTCATGATCACGTAAGATTTTCTTATCTGACCAAAACACTTGTCTAATCCCTATTCAAAACCAAATGTGCAGTACACTAGAGATGAACTGAGACTGAATTATACTTCAGGCACCTGGAGTTTCCTTTTCTTACTACTAAAAATTCTCTTTACTCATTGACACTACAGTGTGGACCTGTCATGCTTTTTTACCTTGCTGCCGCAAACTTTTCATTATAAAAGGTGATTTTGCAGCAGCACAGATGTCATAGAGTATGCTAATCAGTAAAGAGCCATTATGCAATTTCTTTTCCACAAATCTGTTTTATAGGACGACACTTAGGAATTATGTAATTCAGGATGCTATCAGCTATTGGTTCTGGGATTGATTTGATGTTTAAATTACAATTTAATTTCCTTAGAATTTTGATGTACACAGTGCACAGCAACTTAAGCAAACTGAGCTTACATTAGTGTTTTATTGCTGCATTCCGTAGGAAGAGGGTTAGACTTTTGATTCAGTTGTTCTTTTTCACAGGAAATCTGACTCCTATGTTTGAGAGAGACACATAGATTCCCGGAATTTGGTAGCCAGATAAGATCTGTTGTATTCTTACTTGATTTGAGCCTGAAGTTCCAGATTTTGTACAACAGAATAGAAGCAGAACTGTTGGGCAGTGGAGACTGACTTCTGTGCTATACATGCCAACTATATCCCAACTTTATGTTTACATCTGCATTACTTTGAAAAAGTATTAGCTTCTGTTCCTCTGAGGCCCATTTGTAGGTGTGTGCTATAGGCTATACCTTGTATTAGCAATTATTTCCTTGGCTAATCCTCAAAAAGGGCAGAAAATTACTTAAAAATTAGTGACCTTAAATTTGCCCCTCCAATTGCATTTTCTATGACATTTTAGTCTAGTACTATATTTATATCCTCTTTTTGATTTTAAGTTTTTTTTTTTGCTATATAGTATTTTAAGTTTAATAAAAAGTCAACTTAGAAAGGCCATTCTGCCTAAGGGATATTTTTCCATTAAGTATTTGACATATTGGTGGCCTTGAGGGATTATTGGTTTTTGAAGAAATATTAACAGCTGGAAATTTGCATTTTAATACAGTTCTCCTCAACTACTGAGGCAATTTTATTTTTAAGACCTGTGACAGGCTTCAAAGCCTTAGTCCTAAAGCAATCTTGCCGAGTAGTAGCTAACATAATTTTACTACAAATGATTAAGTTTCCTAATAGGTTTTCCTTTTCAAAATCTTGTTTGAGGTGTCTGTGAAATCAATACCAAAACTTTGTGATTTGTACTAGAACTAGCATTGCTAATTTGGCTGAACTAGAGGGAACTGGAAGAAAAACTCCCCTCAAAATTCTCAAACCCAAAGAAAAAGCAAAGTGAAAAACAACCCAAACATCATAGTTGTACCATAAACATGTTATCTAATTTGCAGACAAGAATATCTATCAATTGGTATCCTTGATGAGTTTGCTAAAATTATGACTATACAAATAGGTTATCATAAACTTTTGTGTTTACTGATATCTGAGACTTTTAGGTGAATCAGATGCAGGGAGAGGTATTTACTGCAGAACTGGAACAGATTGCACACTGTGGAACTGTTGATACCATTACTATGCATGCAGTGTCTGTCCCAGCTGCCATTCAAGTGAAAATGCCCATTGACTTCATTCACTTTGTGTCAACACAACAAAGAATTTACAAGTCAGTGACAGTTTTGAAAATGGGTTGGACTGAGTTAATCTTTCCTGACATGTTAGCATTGCTGGCTGAAATTAAACAGACCCAGCTTGATCAAATAAACATATATTAGAGTATGATAGATTTGTTTTGAGAATGAAATCACAGGATGAAATTTGGATGATATAGGAATTTAGCTAAATCTTTAAATTTTAGGATATAGTTAAACTACAACTGGCTGCAGTTGCAGAATGGAGAAAGCAAGGCACTAATTGGGAACAACCACTGCCAAAGTTTTCAGTGCATCATCAAGTCTAGTATAAATATTATCTCCAATGAACTAATTTCAGAGGAAAATATAATGTAATTTATCTTTCAGAAAAAAAATGCAAATAAACGTGATCAAAAGTCCACCCTAACTGTTGGGATCTTTTCCACTGACCGTAGCAGATCTCAGATCAGATCTGAAATTTATTGTTACAGCTCAAAGTATTTTAAACAGAGAAAGTAAGCTTTCTGCTTACTTTACTTGTTTCCATGGTACGAAAGGCTTTTATTCATAACGTTATGGATAACATAGTCATGATCTCGTTGTAACGGAGAGTGTATGAATGGATTGTTGTGTTATGTTCAGTAGTTCACATAGGAGCATGGAAGGGCTTCACTGAATATCAGCATGGAAATTCTATTGGATATTTTGGAAAAAAAAAACCAACAACCCAAACCAGACTATGTTTTCCAAAACAGAGATTTATGAGTCAGTTATCTTTTGAGTTTAGTTCCAAAATAATGAGAATATTAATTTTTAATGAATGCATTTTTTTTATGTTTCCCTTTTGGTTTCTGAATTTTAACTTTCCACTCCTAGTATGAAATACTTGACATTGTTTACTCTCCACAACTTATTTAAGTGATTTCCCTTTCACTAACGATCCCCTTTCCACACTCTTTCTCCAGACTGCCAAATCAGTTCTGGATCTAAAGGGGCCATAGCAAGTCTGAATTTAACCCTCATATATACTGATACCCTCCAGTCCGTTATTCTACCCAAACTCCACTTTGATTTTTCCATTGTCTCTTCCCTTCTACACTAAAAGACCTGCCTAGCCTTCCAAAAGGCAGTGCAAGCCTACAGGTTAGTGTTGCATTGCATGTATCTTGCCAGTCTGCTGGTTGCCATCTTCTAATTTGCATATAGACTGGATGTCTGCAATGAGGTGAAGAAACAAATAAGGAAGTAATCCTTGGAAGGGTTGAAATGCTTTTAATCCTATTGGTCACCTATAATGATATTCCCCAGTAGAAGCAAAGGGACATTGACTTTACAGTCTGTCTCAGATCATGACTGGAATTGGATACCTCAGACAGATGGGTGAGGAATACTGTAGAAATAATCTTGATTAACCTGCTCATCAAGTCTTTTCTTTCAGATGTCCTCAAAAATTGTTTTATGTCTAAACAGAAAAGTTTCTGTTTCTTTTTTACATATGTTTCTATGTCATTTTTTTTCAAACTGTAACAGCTCAAACTGTTTATTCTTAGGTTTCAATAATGCCTTTTTTGATTCCATAGGCTAATTGAGAACTGTTAAATGATAGGAATTATAAGAAATGTTTCTTTGCCTCAGTTTTAAGTGAATATTCTCCTCTCCCTTGCATTTTAATTTCAAATCAAATTGCACTATCATTATTCAGAGCAAGGTCACAAAAAAAACCCCTCTTAATTTTACAGTCAAAAATTGTTCTAAAAACTGTGGAGATGAGAAATTTTAGGATATTTGGCAAACTCTTACTCATTTAGATAAAAAGAAAGTCTAATTTAAATAGGTAGAGGTGAATCCATTTAATGTAATGACCTATAAAATACTGTTTAAAAAGAAATTTGATTGTCTACACTACCCTGGGCTCAGTAAAAATGTCGTCATTGATGTAAAATTAGCTTGTATGTGGGGACTGCAGTTGTACTTTGAAAGTTACATGCATATCCTTTTGGTACATTTCCTTAAAATGAGTAAATTTCAGTGTACCTGTAACTGAATACATCCCAGACCCCCAAAATTTCCTTTTAAGCTGGTAATTATGTAACAAAATAAGTATTTTGTCAAACTGGATAAGACCAGTGTGTTGATTCAAACACCTCAGGCAAATAAGATACACACATAGGAATACGATTACAGCTAGAGGCTGTAACTTTATTAACTTAATTAACATAATGATAACTGGGGAGATGCAAAACAGCTATTTCACCCAATATCACTACCTAACAGGAGTGCTCCAGAGTGCTTTTACCTAGAATATATCAATCAAGTTAATAATAAAACAGCAAACTTCATTTACATTCCTCAGCAGCTGACAGCCAAACCCATTCCAGTTTTCTTCTTGTGTCAGAGATCAAGGTGAAGGATGATTCACTGTATGTTTAAAACTTTCCCATACACAGGGGCAAGTCAGCCACTAACTTGGAAAACACTTGAGACGGCCTAAAATTTTTTCCCTTGAATTACCTTACACCTTGTACCATAAGGTCCTATATTTCAAACTGACAAAAACTGTGAGAAAAACATATTCTAAACCAGTTGTCATAATAAACTCCTCTGAGCCCGCTAAATTTTGTAAGTGTGTGAAACATGAGAAAATTTACATTGCAGAAAATTAATTTCTAGATAAAATAGATGACAAATAATACACAGTACAACACTAACAAAACTCAGGAGTCAAGAAAAAATGGTTATAACCTAGAAATGCAGAAAGAACTAGAGACCAGACGGATTTGCTTAGTAAAAGATAAACATTAATGGCAACATTGAGCCCATGTAATCGTTGAGTTTGCAGATGTAGAAAAGCTGGAGTCATGACTGATTTTACTTTTACGTAATAAGCTGCAGTTGAAGCATCTTATAAATAATATCATAGAATCATAGAATTGTTTAGGTTGGAAAAGACCTTTAAGATCATCAAGTCCAACTGTTAAGCTAGCACTGTCAAGTCCATCACTAAACCATGTCCCTAAGCATCACATCTACACGTCTTTTAAATACCTCCAGGGATGATGACTCCACCACTTCTCTGGGCATCCTGTTCCAATGCTTGACAATCCTTTTGACAACAAAATATTTCCGACTATCCAACCTAAACCTCCTCTGGCACAACTTGAGGCCATTTCCTCTTGTCCTATAATTTGCTACTTGGGAGAAGAGACCAACACTCACCTTGCTACAACCTCCTTTCAGGTAGTTGTAGAGAGTGATAAGGTCTCCCCTCAGCCTCCTTTTCCCCAGACTAAACAACCTCAGCTCCCTTAGCAGCTTCTTATAAGACTTGCACTCTAGACCTTTCACCAGCTTTGTTGCTCTTCTTTGGATGCGCTCCAGCACCTCAATGTCTTTCTGGTAGTGAGGGGCCCAAAACTGAGCACAGAATTTGAGGTGCAGCCTCACCAGTGCCGAGTACACAGGGAAAATAACTTCCCTGGTCCTGCTGGCCACTCTATTTCTGATACAAGCCAGCATGCTATTGGTCTTCTTGGCCACCTGGGCACACTGCTGGCTCATATTAAACAGACTATCAACCCTTTTCCACCAGGCAGCTTTCCAGCCACTATTCCCCAAGCCTGTAGAGTTGCATGGGGTTATTGTGACCTAAGAGCAGAACTCAGCACTTAGCCTTGTTGAACCTCGTACAATTGGCTGCAACCCATCTATCCAGCCTGTCCAGGTCTCTCTGTAGAGCCTTCCTACCCTCAAGCAACACTGCTGCCCAATTTGGTGTCATCTGCAAACTTCCTGAGAGTGCTTTCAATCACCTTATCCAGATAATTGATAAAGATATTAAACAGAACTTGTCTCAATACTGGGCTCCGAGGAACCCCATTTGTGATCAGTCACCAATGGGATTTAACTCCATTCTCCACAACTCTTTGGGACCAGTTATCCAGCCAATTTTTTATCCAGTGAAGAGTACACCAATCCAAGTCATGAGCAGTCAGTTTCTCCACGAGAATGCTATGGAAATTGTGTCAAATGCTTTACTAAAGTCTAGGTAGACAACATCCATAGCCTTTCCCTCATCCACCAAGCACATCACCTGGTCAATGAGATCAGATTAGTGAAGTAGAACCTGCCTTTCATAAACCTATGCTGACTGGGCCTGATCACCTGGTTGTCCTGTATGTGTTGCATGATGGCACTCAAGATCTATAACCTTCCCTGGCATCAATGGTCAGACTGACAGGCCTGTAGTACCCTAGACCCTCTTTCCAACCCACCTTGTAGATAGGTATCACATTTGCTAACCTCCAGTCAACTGGGACCTCCCCGGTTAGACAGGGTTGCTGGTAAAAGGTGGAAAGTGGCTTGGAGAGCACTCCTGCCAGCTCCCTCAGTACCCTTGTGTGGATCCCATCCAGCCCCATAGACTTGTGTGCATCTAAGTGGTGCAGGAGGTTGCTAACCATTTCCCCTTAGATTATGGGGGCTTCATTCCCCTCCCCATCCCTGTCTTCCAGCTCAGGGGATTGGATATTTGGAGAAAGAGTGGTCTTACTACTAAATAGTGAGACAAAGAAGGCTTTAAGTACCTCAGCCTTTTCCTCAGCCTTTGTCGCTATGTTTCCCCCCACATCTAATAAAGGATGAAAATTCTTCTTAGCTCTCCTTTTGTTGATAATCTATTTATAGAACCATTTTTTATTCTCTTTTATGGCAGTAGCCAGATTAAGATCTAGTTGCACTTTTAGCACTAAGTCTAGGCTTTTTTTTGTGTGTGTTAAGGATATTCTTATTAAGGAAAACGTTTATAATGTATTATGACAAATTTTATTGGTCTGAAAACCCCAGGAACTAAGTAACAGAGCTTATAAAAATTATAATAGAAAATGAGAGATTTTTGGTAGAAAATGCTGAGGCATTAGAAGGGAACTTTTCACATGAATGTACCTGGTGGTGTTTTTGGTTTTTGTTTGTTTGTTTTTATTTTATTTGGTGTTTATTTTCTGTCAAAACTAGAAAAAAAAAGGCAATCCTGTCATTGCCGACAGATAGCCATGCACTGGCAGTATGAAAAAACAGACCTCAGATCTTTGCTCTGATTCATTTGGAAAGAAGGACTTGAACTTGTAACTCTCTTATTCCAGGGGAGCGGCACTTAGCTACTGCCTCTTCTGAGGAGAGGCTCTTTATTTTTTTCCATAAAAGCCCTTCAGAAGTCTCAGTTTTGGCTTGATGCAGAGTCACTGCAGGCTGAGATAATAATTTCCTAGCCAGTTCTTCAGTGCTCATGCCTTTGAGTGGTATTTACTAGCACTTTTCCTTGAAAACTAGCTAATATTTACAAACTTCTTTCATAGCAAGTCTGAACTCCCAGAGTCAATTGAAATATTCTTGGATTTAAGACACACTACCACAGGCCGAAGAGATTAAGCAAGTCCTGAAAATAGAGACAAGGATTTATTTTTCCATACACAGGCAGATAAAGTGATTTTCTATAGGAAAGTTTAAGCCACTATGTCACAAAGCTCCGTATTTCTATCCTTTTTGCCCGTGGCCGCTGTTCCCATGTTCTCATCAGCCTTGTTTGTGTTGGGACTGATGCTCATATGATCCTGCTGAAGAATTTATACAAGGTCAGTTAAGAAAATCAAAACAGCTGTGGAAAAAAAAAAATGTTTAGATTTAACTGTTTGTCTCCTTTCTTTAAATAAAAATCTTTAAGAGGCAATCCTTGTATTGAGTTTGTGTGGCAAGATTTTGGTAGCAGAGGGATTACAGGAGTGGCTTTGGTGAGCAGCTACTAAAAGTTTCCCCTATATCTCATAGACCCAATACCAGCCAGCTCTAAGATGTACCCTCCACTGGCCAAGACTGAGCCCATCAGCAATGGTGGTAACTCCTCTGTGATAACATATTTAAGAAGGGGGGGAAAAATTGCTGCACAACAGCAGCTGCAGCCAAAGAAGAGAGGGCTGAGCATATACGAAAGAAAGAACTAGAGTTGGAAGGGACCTTCAAAGGTCATCTAGTCCAACCCCCCTGCAAGAAGCAGGGACATCCCTGACTAGATCAGGTTGCTCAGAGCCTCATCCTGCCTGGCCTTGAATGTTTTCAGGAATGGGGCATCCACCACCTGTCTGGGCAACCTGTTCCAGTGCTCTACAACTCTCATTGTAAAAAATTTTTTCTTAGTATCCAATCTAAATCTACGTCCCTCTATTTTAAAACCATTATCCCTCTTCCTATCACAACAGGCCCTACTGAACAGCCTCTCCCCATCTTTCTTGTAGGCCTCCTTGAGGTACTGGAAGACCGCTATCAGGTCTCCCCGGAGCCTCCTCTTCTCCAGGCTGAACAGCCCCAACTCTCTCAGCCTGTCCTCATAGGAGAGGTGCAATTTGCCCAAGCTGAGTCTGTTTCACTTGTGACTATTAATTGCTGAGTGATCTCCCTGTTCTTATTTTGACCTACAAGCCTTTTGTTATATTTTCTCTCCCCTGTCCAGTTGAGGAGAAGAACTGATAGGTGCTTTGGTAGGTACCTGGCATCCAGCCAGGGTTAACCCACCAGTCTTACACTGGAATCATCTAGCCAACCAGTATAGTTAGGGATTTTCTCCAAGGTTTGCCGAACAAGATCAAGACCATTTTGCCTTCTAAAATAGGAGTTAGTTTCCTAACCTATCTTCTTTGTCTTCTACTGTCTTGTCTTCTGCATTTAGTACAATTTACTGGACCAAAATGAATCATTTGGTTCAGATAAGCTTTTGGATTTGTCCAGCCTTTTATGCCTTTCCATGAGTTTAAGGACAGCATAGGCTTGTGAGTACGAGGTCAAAAGTGGCTTTCTCCATAAACGATGAAATTCTTTGATCATTTAACTAAGTAAGGCATTTTCTTAATATTTTTATCACAGCTTTTCAAGTGTCAGTCTGGACACTCATTGCCTTAGACATGACTGTCTACCTCCATCAAAAATAATAGTCTTCTGTCTCTGTGTATAAAATGCAGTTACGTTTTCATTAGACGCAAATACTTCAATCTCTATGATTAATACTGTGAAAGTAAACTATAATTACAAATATTGAAATTAATCCTATTAAAGAACTTGACTATTCTTAACTCCTGAAACTGCACAAATGATACTCTAGAGACATCAAACTTCAATTTCTTTAAATTTCTTTATTTGTGACTTTCTTTTTCCAACGCTTTCTTAGTTTGAGAACGCCAGACTTACTGGAAACCATATGTGTGATTCATGCAAGACTTTTATTTTAAATTTTCATAATTTACAGTTCCTTTGGAACCTGCTTAAATTGATTCCGTGCGTACATGATAACACTATTCTGTAAATAAATTTTCATTCTGTAAACTGATGGATGTGAATTGTCCCAGAAATTTTAGCAGAGGTCTATGGTATCAGTAAGTCAGTCCTGGCAACCACAAGTGAGAGTGACTGAGCAAGTGGTAGTCTCTGATGCTTCACTCTATGACCAAGATGAACAACCTGAACTTACTTAGAGTCCTCTTTTCAGAGAGTTTACTAGAATTATTCTTTGTGAAAGGAATCTAATTAAAAAAATGAAAATTTATTCCAATTTGATTTTCAACATCTCGTAGTACAGATTTTAAAAATACCCAAAGAAGTTAGAAGTACAAATTCTGAAAACTTAGCATTCCTTCTCCTAAATACTTCAGTTTCTTACAAAGTGTCCTCAATGGCCTTGGTGAGAAGGAAAAAGGAATGGACATTCTCCACTTCCACTGTGTCCTTAAGCAATGATTAGGCATTTGCAATCATTATATAGGATTAGAAGGTGACTAGTTTACAGAGTATGCTTATAAGGAAATCATACATATTGTTGATGTCAGTTTATAGAAAAAAAAGTGAAGTGTAATATTTTCTCTTAGGAACGAATTACTACACTGTATTAAAAATACAAAGCATTACAAGAAAAAACATAGGTAGAAAAAGAGATATCTTCAGTAGACATTTGTAAGACATTCTGTGAATAAAAGAAGCATAATTTACTGCAGCCTCAGGGTAGCTATAAATTATATTCAGACAAATCACTATTTGTTCTGTTATTGTAGCAAAAACTTCTCCTAGCAACTATCATGCCTTACTGTATCTGTTATTTAATATACAGAACATGCTTTCTTAAAAGAATGTATACAAATGCATGACAAAGATCTTTATCTTCTTTGGCAAAGCCCACAAGGTAAAAAGGTTAATTTTAAGTTGAAAAAAAAAAATAAAAATTAATTGCTCTAGACTATTTGAATGAAACTGTAGAAAAGTAAAATGTAACGTGTCAAGAAAAGCAAGGAAAGGGCAAGAAAACTGCTAAAACTGCAATAGAGGAGAAAACATAAACAAATGTTACTATGCAAGAATTAAAATATTTAAAAAATTAAATGAAAAAGTGATAATAAACCCTGAAATAAACTATTTGAATAATTATATAGAAAAGTAGCAAAACAAAACATTAGCAGCTAGTGGTACCATATGCCTTGGAAAAACAGACATGATGAAGAAATGATTGTGCATATTTGTTATAGGTCATCTGACTTGAAATGGAAAATTCCTACATCAACACTTGAAGTGTTAAAAACCAGAAGCTACTATATTCATGAGGGACTTAACAATAACCATTTTGAAACCCATTAGGTAATGAAGACAGTAAAACATGAAAGTAGTTCCTAGAATACAGGCAAGACAGCTTTATGATCCAGAAAGCAGAAAATCCATCTAGAGGAGAAACTGTCCTGGATCTACTTCTTCAATAGGGAGGAACTAATTGAGAATGTGAATATAATACAGAGCTACTTGCATTACTCACCATATGTATCTGGTTGTAAGTAAATCCCATTGAATAAAGAAATATGGCACAGCAGAGAAAGAATATGAGACAGATTAGAACACACCTGTGCCAAACTATTAACCCTGCCTTGCAATCCTAAGGAAAACAAAGCTCTAGGAACATGCAGGAACTTGTGCTGCACAGTAATAATGCTTGGCACATAATTGATAAACCAGTACTAGTGGTCACCAACTATCTACTGAGTTTTCTCCTGCAGTTTGCAGAATTGTGTTGATATGGTAAAGTTAAGCTGGTAGTGAGCTAAATGAAGAAGACTAGTCACAGCAGAATGGAACATGATGCAAGATAATTTATCTGGTTTTGTAACTTAAGCTAACTTGCTTTAAAATAACATAAGATATACAAATCTATACTACACAGAGTGCAACATAGAAATTTTTTCTGCTGTTACTTGACCCTCAGGAGGATGAAGATGGGAACAGAATAACATAGAAGAGTAGTGTCTGGAGTACACAAGCTCCTTTGGAGCAGTGCCTTCTCCAAGAAGGCCTCTAGCACTGTTTCCAGTCTTCACTGTTTATTTGACTGGGTAGTCTCTATCCTACCCTTTCTGTTCTACACAAAACTCAACATAGTCAGATAGGACAATGAAGTACTAGGGCTGGTCTGTAACCTCACAGTACCAATGACTGACATGATAAACATGACCTGTGATGGAGTGAAAATTCTCCAAATTAAGATGTAAACTAGCCTGTGTAATGTAGTTGTGGGGGATGACAGCTTGGCTATTCAAAGCATCAAGAAGTATTTTGGTAGTCTCTTCATTCATCTGGTTTAACTGTTGTGCTGTCACCAGTACCATAGATGGTTCTTATTTGTTGCTGATCAATGGAGATAATCGGTCCGGGCAGGACAGAGAGGGAGGGAAGATCCAGTTGTGGACTCAAGAAGTGGATTAGCTTCTCAATTTATTTTTTTAACTGATTCCTCATAGGAAAATTACTTTTGGAAGGGACGTCAGGACATCTTTCTAGTCCAACTTCCAGCTCAAAGTGGAGTCATCTATGAGGTCAGACCTGGTTGCTCAGAGTCAGGTCAGGTCTTGAAAACCTCCAGGGATGGTAACTGCACAGTGTCTCTGAACAACCTGCTCCACAGCCAGACTGACCTTATGGTGAGAAAGTTTATCAATGCATCCTGCTTGACCTTTACCTGTTTAAAATTATGGCTGTTTTTCTTTCAGCCACCATGCACTGCTGTGAACATCATGTCTCTGCCTTTTTGGTTATTGCTTTGTATGCCCTGACAGGCTGCAGTTAGGTCCCTGCAAACAGTCTCTTCTCCGGGATGAATGTGTGCGGTTTCCTCAGTTTCTCCTCACAGGGCAAGTGCTCTAGCCCTTGACCATCCTGGTGGCTGTCCTGTAAACTTGCTCCAGTTTATCAATGTCTTGTACATGAGGAACAGAACTGGTGTAATGTAATGAATGCTGAATAGAGGGGAATAATCATTCCCCTTGAGCTACCAGCTGTGCTTCTGTCCATACAGTGCAGGACACTGCTGGCCCACCTTGCTGCAAGGACTCACTGTGGGCTCATACTCAGCTCACTCTCTGCCAGTCCCTCCAGACCGTTCAGCAGAGTTGTTCCTCAGCCCATATCATTACAAGGTGGTCTCCCTTCCCACATGTGGAACTCAGCATTTCTTCCTGCTGAATTTCATCAGGCCACTGTGGCCCATTCCTCCACCCTGTACAGGTCCATTTGGACCTGGCAGCCCTGCCCTCAAGCCTGTTGACTGTCCCCTCCAATTTTGTGTCACCTGCAAACTTGACATCACTTTTTATCTTCCTCCAATCTTCTTCGAGTAAATTAATTCAGGGAAGGGCTGTCTCTTTAATGGCATTGTGTGAGGCTGCAGGATCTTAGAGGGCTATCTTCTCAGAAACCTCAGGGCTTTCCAACTGTATTAGTTGAACCATCTATCACCCACTTGTATACTTAAATTCCTGACTGAAAACTCTGTGGACAGATTATGGGAGAGTGCTGTATTTCAGTTCTTAGACCAAGCAGTGAAACTAGACACTGCTAGACTGGACTGGAAAGTATGTATATTCTGTGGAAGTAGACAAATGAAATATTAAGAACAGATACTACTTACTCCATCTTTGCAATAGAAAACTTCTGTAGACTCTATCATAATTTCTTATTTTTAAAAATATTGAATAATTTACTGACCATTAAGGCCATGCTGCCTTCTTATTTAAATATTTTATTTTTTATTAAACCTAATCCATGATGTTTTAACCCTGTCAAAAATTCGACCTCATTATTCACCTGGTTTGACTACCTAATTTGGAAGAGAAAATCTGGCAGAAAAAAAGTGAAAAAAAATCAGCTATTTTTCACTTTTTGCCTCAAGCATGTAACTATGAATGATTCATAACACTTCTCGCTCTGTGACAGATTAGTTATTAGAAGTTTATTTAATTATCGATACTGTGCTCTACTCTATTAAGAAAATAATATTTTATATTGACTATTACTTGTGAATGAAGTTATCAGTGTCATTCAATCCACTTGGAATCCTGAACATCTGTTTCATTAAGTTGATAGTGTTTGTTATTGACATGTTTAATGCAATATATTTTCCAAGGGCATATTGGTAGTTTCTCCATGTGTTAAGAGAACTCTCTGGTGTAAGCTAGTACATATGATACTGTGTGTCCTGTTGTTGTTTGGATGTTTGGGCCATTATTTAGGCTCAAAATCACTGAGAGATTGTACTGCAGTGTCCACTTCAATAGTGCCAGATTAATTTATTTCATTGCTATTTTCATTGCAAATGTGTGACAAGGAGCACAATGATCTCAGCATGTAAAATATATACAGACATACAAAATAAAGAGGTTTATTATCTGCTGTTAATATCAGTTGTTTCCAGTTTGGCTAAATACATTAAAAACATATTATGATATCATGGATATTATGCAAGCATTAACATTAATATATTTTAATACATGCTTCTATTTTTTCTTCATTCCATTTCAGATTAATATCCATTACTATTATGAATGTTTTATCTCTTTTGGGCTGGAAATTGAATTCTGCATTAGAGAAGGTGGATAATGTTTAATAGGAAAATTAGAAATATTCCAAAATAGAAAAGGGTTGGTGTTTTTTTTTCTATATTTAAGGTTATTTTCATGCTCAAATGTTATTTGCTGCTTGTTTTAATTATTTTCAATAGTTTTAATGTTGGAAAATACCCGAGTGAGTAATTGGCTTTTTCTAAACAGACATTCCAAATTTAATCCACATGCTTTCTTTAAAAGCATGTGGTAAAATTACAAAATAAAGTGTTTATTTATTTATTTTGAATATACAAAGCATGAGGAAATCAATGATCTTTTTGCTCACTTCACTGAACTGGGTCTTACACTGATCTCAATTGCCAAAATATGTTACATTATAAGGAATCAGTACTCTGTTTATATTTAATGTTGTTTTGCATGCCAAGCCAAACTTTATATCTTGCCATTAAGCATTTTTCTCTCTCAGAGTTTATACATATAACTATGGCTTAGCAAGTGCTGTCGTAAAGTGAATGCCATTTTAGAGACAGAAAAATGCAGAAGAGCAAGTATTTAAGATATTTTGAAATGGTTACATGTTTCAGGCATTTGGAGGTTTTGTGTGGTTGGTTGTCTTTTTATAAGTTTATTTTTATTGTACGAGCTTTGTTAAAAAACCCTATTGTAATACAGACCAAACTAAAGAGATCAAAATGCAGTTAATATTTTTTCTTTTTCTTTTCTTTTTCTTTTTTTTTTTTTTTTTAGTAGGATGCAAAGGATTAATCTAGTAACTGGGAGAAACATAAGGCTTTATTTTCCAAGTATGAGTAAGTCTTATGATGTATCAAATGACTGTCTTTAAAGTATAAAACAGTGTTTACAAACAGTGATAAATTAATACACAGTTAGAAACACATATAACTTTGTCTTGATCAGTAAAGCCTTACTCAGTAAAAATCACACAACAGTTCTTACAAGGACTGTTAATATTATTGACTGTTCCCTGAACTTTGATCTTCCTCTCTCTGAATCTACTGAAGAAGGCAAATATCAGTAGAAGATACATTTTTTTTTCATTAGAATCTTCAAAAATCTCCATTTTAAGGTACCCACCCAACCTCAGCAGACGAGACAACTCTTCCCCTTCATGACTGTTTACTATATCCCTCATCAGTGATGATAAGAAAAATTTCCTTTAGGTTTTTGAGACTGTACCAGTATGGGAGATATTTTCAGAAGTGTACAGAAGGATTTTTTTGGATCTAAGCATGATAATCAATCAAAATTAAAGAGATTCAAGCCACAATAACAAATAGCGTAGAAAAGTGGAGGAATAAGACTTGGGAACTTGATTCCAGGTCTTCTATAAGCTAAATGAATATTATAGTTTATGTATATACAAACAGTGACTGTTTATAGGCCAGTCTAGCATCTCCCAACTAAATCTTTCAAGCTATAATACAAACCAAGAGTTTTCAATTTGGTGTCTTCCTCCAGACATACTTCTGTGAATACATGTATTTGTGTGCATTTGGTTGAAAAAAGACCCTAAATTACCATTAGCCAAAGTAGTATGAGATCAAGCAATTAAGGAATTAATCATAAAACATAAAGAATCACAGTAGCTAGCAACTTTAATATATTTTCCAATTTCTCAATGCCTTAATACTATGCACAAATTCAAGGCAGAAAATAGTAACCAAACAAGCTCCAAACACCACAGACTCTATAGTTCTAGTTTTCACATGGTATAACATAAACTAATCTATATGAAAATCATTGAATGATAGCAACTGATACTGTAAGACAGTATCTTAAAATGCTTTCCTCCATTCCTCCCTCTCAAAAATAATATACTGCTAGTTTTTACACCACCTTGAGCTTGCCAAACTCATCACAAGAGACAAACATCCATCAGTCTAATATCATATGGAACCAGACCTTATCAGAAGAATTGGCAAACCTGTCCACTGAAGCCAGCATCGTCAATCTTTTCCTCCACTGTCCCAAAGGGAACATCAAAATTCGTGAATACGACATATGCTTCCTTTCAGTGGTACTCCTATGATTGAAACTATGCAGGTGAAACAAAGCATCACCTTTTGTCGAAATGGATTTGCTTGGTCAACTAACACTCAGTGGGAGAAAATTTTTACTAAAATAGCTATTTCCTGATCTATTAGTTCTGGTGCTCAACAGAGAAGTGAAAAAAAAAAACCCTGCAAAGATAAGTCTTTAAATTAAAATAATAACTCTGAAATATACAGCAATTTATTGACTTAATTGTGATACTGGTTTTCAGACACATTCTACTCTGTTCTCTTGTCTTTTCTGGTTCATTACTTTTTACCTATTAACTAGCTTGTCCTTGCAGATCATTCATTAAAATGATTTAACTTAAATCTGTTGTTTCAAACTGTGATTTATTTTGAGTTTTATTCTATTTTGTTAAACATTGGGAAATTGAATTTTAAACTCTGTCTGCTATTTCCAGATACTTCATCTGATGTACTGGATGATATACTTCTGAAAATCTTACTTGCCATGTACTTATTATGTAGAGTTTTTATAGTACTGGAAGTTATCTTGTACCACTAACAATTCAAAACTGAGAAAGATTATAACGAAAGATCTGTGGGATACTAGTCAGTGGGCAACTTGTCAGAGTGTTGTTTTGTAACACAAATAAAGGTATCGAAGTTCCTGGTCTGAATCCAGAAATGGCTTGAACTCAGGTCTCCCACAGTTCAAATGTTTGTTCCAATAAGTAAACTTTCAACTTTGTTTACTTAATTTGTCTTTGAAACATTTTGAAGGTTTTACTATAAGCTTAGCATAAAAGAAAGAGGGAGAAGAGAAAGAAACAAATTCTTTCATTATGCTCTTACTACCTGAGTCAACTTATCTTTTTCCCCATAAAGTTGCTGCCTCTGGGGAAGGCAAAGTCCCTTTTCCAGTAGTTCAAAGTGCATAGATAGATATATGAATATTTACTGTGCCAGAAGTTTCATCTCACAGCAGCAGCAGCCTCCACAATGATACTCTGCAACTGGTGGGATGGGTGGTTAGTTGCAAGTGGGAGGTGACAAGGATTCAGCTGAGGATTAGCTATTCTCACCTCACTGCAACACATGGTTTTGGAATGGTGTATGCTTAAAGGTCTCTAGTTGCTAGTTCAGGAATCTAAAAGATGGAGAAAATATGCCCCTTCCCTCTGCAACATACACTCTGCACAGTGCCTTGTTTCCTCAGTTTTCTCTAGACAGAATAGTAACCCTCCAGACCTATTGTCCAGCCTTGGTCTTATTTATTATTTGTATTCCTCTGTCCTTCCAGATAATTTCATAATCTTAACCCTTGTATTTATTCAACCATAGTTTTTTTAAGAAAACTTACACAGATTTCACGGCCTGGATTTGCTCTATGCGATGGCCCCTGATTGGTTCATAGTGCATATAGACCAAACTACATACAGACTTTATCAGTTTATTTTAATATATTGAAGAAGTTATTTTTAAGGATCAAATTATTTATCCATTTCAATCACAAGAGGGAAAAATATAAATGTTTTTTTCCATCATACCATTTAAAAATATATATATTTATATTGAAATTTAGTTTAAATGTAATCAAAAGGGAGGAGAAAAAAATCCCACTCAATTAATGAGGTATATCTTGAACTAAAATACATCCCAAACTGACTTATTTTATACAGGTTGATTTTTTTCTTTTTACCTGTGTGAACTTTTTGTTCTCCTGGTTAGACTTTGCACAGAAGAAACCAGACACAACCCACTGAGAACATTAACTATGTTTCAAAATAGATAGACTGTTTAGAAATGTTCTCTTGAATTCTCCTTTGGAAAAAAAGCATTAATTATTCTGATTAGTATAAAACAAACACATGAAAACATAGGGGAAAAAAATTGTAAATGTTTGTCACCCTTTTTGGCAACATTTACTTAGAACGTGTTTTTTAGATAGATTTTAGAGAAAAAACACAAGATTTTCCTAAAACAATCTGATTTTTTCCCTCAGGTAATATTATTTTCCATTGGACATAGCATAAGCAAAATATTTATTTTTATCTACTGCAAATTAACTCTAAATCTCTCTCTTTCTCTTCTTCAGTACTAAAAGTTCTATACAATGGAATAAATAAATTGTTGGCACGGCAGGAACTTATTTCTTCAATCACTTTATGATACGGATATGCTTTACTAGAACAACCTATGGTGTAGTCTGCTGATTCAGCAGAGCATGTAGGGTTAAGTAAATGTTTTGCTTCAGTACATTTATACTTATTAAACCTTCACTTATTGCAATGAACCATTT
The DNA here is from genome assembly GCA_009806455.1 of Tetrax tetrax. Taxonomy (NCBI): domain Eukaryota; kingdom Metazoa; phylum Chordata; class Aves; order Otidiformes; family Otididae; genus Tetrax; species Tetrax tetrax. Next base: position 669,098 of record WHYT01017449.1, on the reverse strand, counting down.
TTGATTAATGTTGCTGTTTCTGCTTGATGGTTTTGCCGCAAGGTCCCCACTATTTTATGAAATATATTGCTGCTTAAGTTTGTTTGATCGATTTACTCCCAAATCAGATAGTTATAACAATTTAAAATTAACTTTTATTTTGGACTTTTAAATATAGTTGATATGTTCTTTACAAAGGGTGCTTGATCTGTGAATTTACTGTCACTTATTTTCTACATATTGATTTACTTGAGTTATTTTGGTAGAAATTAGGAATACAGTATGATACCAGGTAAATGATACAGTGGGCAGTCAGTTTAATTTTGGGAAACTTAGTCAAAGTTTGTGCTGTACTTTGTACAGAGATGTACCACATATTGCACTTGCAAATTATTATGATGAATTAATAATTATCTTTGTAATGAACTGGTGATATGCAAATTCTAATATGCATTTCTGGGGAAAGTAAATAACAGATGTAATCCAGGAAAACAGCAGTGAAATTATTTGCTAATCTTACACATAATGGAAACTGTGTTCAAAATTTCATAGTGACTGCAAGGCAGGAGGTCAGGAGCTAATGGCTGCAGTGAGCTCTACTAGACAACTCCCAGAGTAAAGACAGCCTAATAACACAGTATGTCTAATATACTTGTCTGTCTGATAATTTCAAGAGAGCTCATCGATATATTAGCAGAAGTAACTGAATTGCTTTCCCTCTTTTCAGATTCTCTAACTGTATCATGAACAACAGAAGCGTTGTAAAGCCTTCTTGCTAAGATGTTCAAAGCCTAGTTCAGCAGCATCCAAACTACAAATTGACAACCTGCAGAGTTAAAAATTAATTAAATCCTAGAAAGAAAAGATCACCCCATTTTTAACTTATAAAAATGGAACTTTTACTACTCCTTACGGAAGTAAATAATGATTTTTTGAGAGTAATTAAAAAGCGTTTAAAAGTGTTTGAAAAAAAAAAAAAGACATTAAGATGCAAGTAAATCTGTGTCAATTTATTTCAGCAAGTCCCAGAGAAAACAGGAGATCAGTTATACACAAATACAGCTGCTAAATATAAACTATCACAAATATCTTAGAAATAATATGGAAGTAGACCAATAGTGCTAATCGGTATCATTAAGTCAAAATAAAAAATTTCGGTAATCGATTCTTCCCTCTTCTCCTTCTTCCCTGCAAAATGAAAATTTCAGCCACTTTTTTTTTTTTTTGTTTCTTTCAAAGATAATATGTTAACCAAATCAGCTGATAAGAAAATGAAATGCTAATAACGGAGAACATAAAGGATTTGGTCAAGATCTGAGGAATCAGTAACAGTAAAAAATAAACCAACCTCTGCCTATATTACCCAAGATGGTTTTCATTTTCACATTCAGTTCATGAACCTTACGGGCCTTTGATACCCTGCCCCTCAGCCTACACGATTTATAACATTGTCATGACTTAGTTCTCAACCCTCTTAATGGCTGCTTTAGTTGTTTTCTGTTTGCAGTTAGTTAAGCAAATTTCAAGAAAGGTATCAACTGAGCAACGCTGATGTCCTGCATAGCCAGCTAGTTTTGTTTTTTTTTTAGTTTTTTTTTGTTTGTTTGTTTGTTTTAAGTCTGGTAAGTATTTCCTAATACTGGTCAAAGGAAATATAGCTAACATTTACACAGTTGTCTTCTTTTAAGATGGTACAATGAGCCAGAGATTCTCTTACATTCGGTGGTGTTCATGCTCCTAAAGGGAAAAATGCTTTTGGCTGCTAAGTCTATTAGAAGACTAATGAGCACATTTATGTTAATAGCATGTATCGCCAAGGGTTGAATAATCTATTGATTTCCCTTAGTTGAACTACTTATTTTTCCACTTATGTCTCTTAGGAACTCTGTGTCCTAGTTTGTTATGCTGTTGTCCATGCTGAATGGCACCTAATTCAGAGAGTCGTTCCATGGAATGACAATGAGGTTACTGGTAAGGCAAAGGAATACTCAGAGTGGGTAGCTGGCTTGCAGTGCAACCCCAGGTGAATTTTCAGTTTATAATTGTGGCTTATCAAGTCTTTTTAAGCACTGTACATCTCATTTCTAGATGATTCCTATAGTGTGGGAAGTGTTTCAGGGGGGTTGCGTAGTTACCTCCTATTGCACATGGAAGGGAGGCAAAACAGCGTGAGAGCTGAGGTAGGTCCTGAATTCCTGATGCCATGAAGAGATAGGCTGAATTCCTCAGTCTCTCTGATTTGCTTTTCAAGGAAAGTCAAATGCATGTGCAGAGAGGAAAGAAGGATGTTCTATGAAATGCCCCATGGAAGGATTTACCAGAGTGTCCAGGAAAAGTGAATGCCTTGTAAAAAAGCCAAAATCAAAGTGAGCACCAATGCTTGCCTGAGGGGATGTTTCTTCATAGAGATTTTAGTGAGACTAGTTTTCTGTTAAGAAAGCACTTGCATGTTTAGTAATGTGCAACTGCTGCTGCATTGGTTTATCTACAATTTTGACCCCCAAACCCACTGATGTAGTAGATTTTAAAATATTACCCTGAGTAATGTGAGTCTTGCTTATGACTAGAGTACCTTTAGCCATTATATTAGACAATTAAGCAGCATTCCAATTAGACAACCTTAATGAAATATTTCAGAGATAACATGCATACATCCTTATTTTCTCTGGTGTTTAGGAAGCAAAAGCAAATACTCAGTTACACAACATTGTGTAATATAAGCTGCCTATTGTAAGTGTGTGTTGTTGTGAATCTATATTTGTGTATAAATATATGAGATTTAGTAAGGCTAAGAAAGTATTTGTCACATTTCCTGTCTAAGATTATGGTTTATGGGATAGATTTAGTATTTTGAAACAGATCTAAGAGAGAAAGCTCGAGTAGCTGAACGATACTCTTCAACTGAGGCTTTGGTATTTATTTTTCTGCAAATGAGGATCATGTGTATTCTGCTGACCGCTCAGCAGCTGAGACATTACAACATCCTTAATCATCCTTAATTTTTAGGGGTTAACAATAAAATGTTAATTTCCAATACATAGCAAATGGAGGCTACTGCCAAGTTGGGATAAGATGTTAACATAGCAGAGATGCAGTTTAGAAAACTGTTCTTGATGCTCTTATTTCTTGGGATGTTTGACAGAGTAACACATGTGACAATTGGTTTGAGTGATTTTTTGAGTGAGCAGGCTATTATTTTTCTTATGGCATCATGAAGGATAAGTGATTTCTCTTGTAACTACAGGGCAGGTTTTGTGGAGATACATGACCCAAATCATAAGACTCAGTGAAGGGCATCAGTGTAGGGAATAGGGACCTTTATTTTCCAAGTTGCGCTGGATTAGAGCTGGCCAGAATAGAAACTTTTTTTTCTGATGCAGTGCTAACAGATGATGTGTTTTACTTGCTGTGCAATGTGTGGAATGAAAAGATAGATTTGTTTTTTAGTGTGGGACACTAAAAGTGATTACATCAGTCTCAACAGTTGTGAATTGCTTCAGACTCCTAAAGGAGAAATCAATGCAAAGCTTACTGTTCCTAACAGTGTCACTGTTAGAAAGAGTGACAGAGTCAAGATTGAAGAACTGTGGCAGATGATAGTAAAGTGTCTTCACTACTAATATGCTTCATTAATTTCTTTCTCTACAAAATTATAATATTGTTAAATATGCTTTCCTAAAGGAGTATTTTAAGGTCTAGCAATTTGTCATTGTTTTTAGTGTGTTTTAAAATCCTCAGGATGAATTCTAAGTACACACGATACTATTATTATTTATTACTCCTATTTTTCAAAACATCATTGTTTACTTTGTTAATTTTGTTTTCAGTCTGGTCAAGCAATGTAATACTTATTAGTATATTAAAATCATAGCATTGAAGCTGTAGATATGTCGTGTCCCCCCCCCCCCCAAAAAAAGAACACAGATGAAAACAATATGATAAAGCTTGTAATCAAAATAAATTATGCCTTGGGAAAAAATGTAATTTGCACAATTAGGTGATACAATAGAATGTTCCATAATTAGGTGCAATACAAGTGTAACCATCCTTAATATCAGTAGTATGCAAGCCTTTCAGACTCCATTAAAGAGGTCCGTTGCAACATGTGAATAATAGGATTAATATAGCCATGGGCACTGCTGGGTCAGCTGGCAATAGATCAATCCAAAACGTAGAGCATATTAAAAGGATTATAGATTAGCAATTAGATGGCTTTTTCACGAGCAAGGAATAGTTCCTCAAGCTTTGCCAAAGGTTAACAGAGATAGGATGTCGATTTTTCCAGTTTATAATCCAGTAAGAGCCTTAAGGTGGGAGAAGTTATGGCATTTTGAGGATAATAAGAATGATATGAACAAAACATAACAAACCTTTAAAGATCAGTGGCTTGGCTTCACAGGGAAACTGTTCTTATACAAAAGGTAGGATGTAAATATGTACTGTTAGTAACTACATTTCTAAGAAAGAAAATTTCAAGTGAACTATCTGAGAGGTCAGAGACAGTTTTTAAGCCCTTATCCCTAGCATTCGTTTTGAAAACCTTTGTTGCATTTCAGAGAATACATAAATAAGTCCTCTAATTCAAAGTCTACAAATCAATGTTGAGTATTACTAACACTATACACTACTGGAATTATAGTTTGGCACTTACTTTTAGTTTGTCAATAACACACATATCTAAGAATTTTTTTATAGCTTCCTGATGAAATACTGGATGACAATATTGGTATGTTTTCAACTGCATAAAGAGAATGCAGTATGTGGAATCAATATATATTGATTACACTGGGAGCTGAGTCTCAACATTTCTAAAACTCAGGTCACTTATTTGGATGTCTCAGCGTGCTTTTACTTCAGACATCTAGCACTGAAAATATGTGCTTTTGCATAAAAAGAGAGAGTAAAAGTATTAAAAAAAGACAAAATGCACATTCAAATAGGAAATAAATCAACGGTACTTGGAAATGAAAGAATGATTAACAGTGAATAATTTATTCAACAAACTTAAACATTTATGTCTGCTCATGAATAAGTTTAAGTCCCTCATTATTCAACTGCCTTGTTGTCTTTCTGCAGAAATTTTAGGACAGAGATCTGACTGTTAGTATTTTGCTGTATCTATTTGTTACTCCGTAAGAAATGTGTTGGTGAGTTTGTTGGGATTAGAGATAAGGAAATTGCAATAAGTAATTATCTGAATAAGGTCTCTACTACAGAATAAAGTTTAAGTTCTAAGAAGATTCTGTTAAAAAGCAGAAATACTTGTAAAGTTTGTGCAAAAAAAAAACTGTCTAGGAATTTATTGAAAAACATATTCTTGTGGACGATTAAGTGTCATGGTTTTCCAGGCTACATGACATTGAAACTACTTAAAAATACCTCTTAATAAGTGAATGAAGGCAGTCACAGCTGCAAACCTTTTCATAAATTGTGTAATATTGCATAAAGCTGCAGTGTCTTCTCTACAACAGCCCCTGTAGAGATCTGTGGATTGGATGAAAGGTTTAATACTAATTCTCCCTCCTTATTCTGCCCAAACCAGCAGCTTTGTGGGGACTGTAGCTGCATTGGGTAGTTTTCTGGGTCATCCACTTTTTTTAAATAACAACTTTGTCGTGGAATTCATCTCTTTGAGGACCTGAAAAACTATGATGCAAATTCAGTCTTTGATTCTGAGTGCCTCTTCAACGTGCTTACTATATTTTATTGGTACAATGATAAATACCTCAACTTTCTACATAGAAAAGACTTAAGGGATAGAGGATTATATGTAATAAACACATGATTTAAAAAAAAATAATTCACAGTATTATTTTGTAATACTGGAGATATAGAAGAATATCTTAGTCTCAGCTAACCTGCATTTTTTCATAATCACACTCAGCATTCAGAAAAGTTGAAAAGGCAGTATTTTCTATTTAAAAAGTTTGAAGACTTCATTTCTGACTGAAATCTGTGTAATTACTACTTTGACTTTAGCTAAACTATACTGGAAATTTTATAAAGTAGGGATTTCTAATTATAATTCTTTTCAATTTAGTTGAATTGTGACAGCTGCTCTGATTTTGACAGACAAGAAACGAAGTGTTTGTGATGCAATGACAACAACATCCATGACACTAATTGCAGCTTTTGTTGGAAAATGTCATGAATTACATTTCAAATAGGATCTAAACATAAGGATAGCTCTTCACTTGTTTTACTTTGCAACAGAACTCTGGGATATTAACATTATTTTTGTCTTAGTTAAACTAATAATTCATTGCAGCAGTGTAGACACTGGTACAGGCAGCAGCTATCAGTGTTCAATGAACACTGAAATAGTCCTGTCAGCTCACTGGCTTTATCAAACATTGTTTGTCAGCCACTGTTCCTGGGTGACCAGAAGAATGGTGTTATATGCCTAATTATTTTCTTTTAAAATACAGCAAAATAAGTGGAAACAAGCAAAAACATCTGTATGATCTTTTCCTCTTAAGACTGTTTAAAATATGAGATGAGGTGGCACTTATTTCTAGAACTGAGGCATTTGTATTTTTGTCAAAATCAAAAAGTGACAATTGCTAGAGCTAGAATTTTCTTAAGCTCATAAATAACATAGGAACAGAAGTCTCACTGTTTTTTTTTCATGTGGTATGTGTTTCTAAATTCACTTTAGTTCAGACCTTTTAGAGTGTTTAAATACCTTGAGGATTTTATTTTCACATTTTGTTTTTCACATTAGGCTTTATTATTTTAATCCACCATTAAATTGGATGTTCTTATAACCCTCACTATGAATCTTACTCTTCCTTAGGTGCCCACATACCTCATAAGAATATGGCTCTCATAGAAAATCCTACCTGGAATATGCTGAGGTCTTGCCCAATGGAATTAAAAATGGCAAGAAAATGTAGGTTTCTGAACCCAATATTACTGCTTTGGGGATAATCGATAATTCCCTTTAAAGTCTGTGGAAATTATATTGTCCCCTATTTATAGCATTTGTTGATATACATGTACTATATGCTTGCAAGACAACAAGGTTGGAAAAAAACATTCAGGAAATAGAAAATTGGGATTTTATCTGTTCAAAAACTGGTTTTGAAATGGAATTGAATATACATAGCATTTTCATCTCAGCAAAGATGAAGATGGGGAACAACAGACAGGGTTAATTTTCTGAAACAAATACAGAGATGCAGAGGTAGCTTTCTTCTAAGGTCAAGAATCAGTGCATTCTTCTAGGGAGTGCTTTGGCAGGACTTCCTTCCATACACCCCAGTACTTGAGAGAATTTGCCAAACCTGCCTGCACATCTCATAGTGTCCAAGTGCTCTTCATGGTCAGCCCCATGTTTTCTAACTTACAGTAATTCTGACATTATGACAGGTCACATTATAGGATTTTTTTCTGTGCTACATGGCGTCTCCGTATGTCCTGACTGAATCAGGTCTTTATGATTTATGTAATGAACTGAGGTCTTCTGTAATGAACCGAGATCACCATAGCTGCTTATTGCTTATCTATCAATATGTTATATCTCAAGACCTCTGTTTGATTTCTTCATTTTCTTCCTTGCCAGCTCACAGAAATGTCTTTTTAATCTGTCATCTTCTCACATTATATAAAAAGTTCAGACTCATGGAGATGAGCATGAGAAACTCCCACTCATCCCTTTCTGTATCCTATCAGCTGACATGAAACCACTTTTTCCCTCTCCCTTTTCAAAATACAGCATCTGTACTGTTGAAACACAATGGACTAACAATGAAAAAAGTCTAGACTCTTATACTCCAGTATCATAATCCATGTCACAGCAGCTAGATAACAGAACTGTAAGCTGAAGTTTACAATTATTACTTTGTGAGCATGCAGAAGCAGAAGTAAATCTTCTGTAAATGCCTTCCAGTAATCAGGACATTTCATTGTGTAGATAAAAGTTTCTCACTGAGACTGGCTATGTTACATTCCTCTTTCACTTGTAAACTTCACCTAATGGGAGTTACAATGAGTAGCCAATCTGTCCTTCTCCAAGTCCTTTTCCACCAGCATTTCCCTTAGGGAAGGCTCTGCTTTGTAGCACAGTGTCCTGCAAAACCCTTCTTCTATCTAGAGCTCTTCACCTCCACATGGCATAGTAAAGTCACTACGGCTAGTACCATACTAGCCAAGAAGTTACTTCTACTTGGGTTGCAAAAGTCCATAATCATATTAATAAATGAAAAACAGTGATATCTGGAAACTTGCTCTGTAAGTGGGAATAATCAAATTGGATTTCCTTTGGGTTTGGGCTTTGCAGTTGGATTCTGTGATGTTTAATAAGGTGAAAATGACAACTGTAGCCTTTTTACAGATGTGAAGCTTGTAATGGCTCTCAGCTGAACAAAATCCCAGTGATTAGCAATAGCTGAACTCTAAAGCAGCCCTTATCCTTCTGTCACTATTCAATGATGTTTTCTTTCTCTTCTGTCAGATATCTTGGAGACTCTTACCTTCTGTCCAATGTCTGTAACGGCAAACATATTTGAAAATCATTGCTGAGGGCTCCCAAACATCAGTAGATATAAACATACCCGTATTGAGCTCTGCTAAATAGCTCCCTAAGATGTATGAATCTCCTTGTTTGGATATAGATGAATGTTAACACCTTTGTTTCAAAATCAGTTATTCTAAATTCATTTGTTTTGAGGTTTTTCCCCTTAACATAACATAACGTGAACTTCTTTTTATAAAGCATTGTTTTGCCCTTCATTTATTTACATGTTTCTACTCTTGCTGTTTATGTTGTAAAAAACATAAAGTGCAATAATATCCTTGTAATATTCTGAAATTTATTACTAATATTTATTCTTCTAAATTGTACACTCTGGGGTTTTTTTTTCTTCACGTACAGGCGATAGGGGATAGAGTAGTATCTATCTAGCTGAATATAGATGCCTACATCTTTTTGTAGTTATGAAGTTGTATGCAGAATTCTATATGTCTATAGAGAAATCTACCTATCATGTGGAATAGCCATTTTATTTGATAATGATATCTTAGAGTAACTGTATCAAAATAGCATTAAGAATCAGCTCATTTTTCCTTTCTTTACAAGAAAGATTTTTTGAGAGTAATACATAGTTTATATACTGTCATGGAGATTTTCCTAGGAAAAAATCAGTCTCATAAAAGTTGCTAGAGAACAGCATGATTGCATGTAGATTTTTTCAAGTTATAGGACTTTAAGAAAACAATGAATTTTGAGAGACTGTACAAGTGTGGTCTCTCTCTTTTTTTTTTTTTTACAAAAGTAACTAAGTTGTTTTATAATCAAAAAAGAAACTTGGGAAGTAAATTTCTGGTATTTCTATATAAAATATGTTTACAAGGATAACATAGCTATGAAAAATATGTTTCCATATTGTGTGCTCTACTGTTTGACTATTGCAGGAGTGTAATAGGGGCGACACTTAGTCTATAACATAACTCTATAATAATATGGTGTAAAAATATCTCAAGCCAGAGAGAGAAAGTTTTGCATGGTTCCTTCTTAGCCACACGTACAGTATTTTTCTTATGCTTAATGTCTGCCAGTTAAAATTACTATGGACAAACTAAGTCAGGTTTTCTGAGAAACTCTGAGCCTTATTTTGGCTTTGAACTTATTGTACTTACATGTAATGTGTTGTAGAATTTTGGCATCTAGGTAGAAAATGGTACTGTAATTTCATAAGTGTTTCGTCCCTCGTAGACTAAATATAACTATCCTTTTTCTCAGAGTGGATAATTTCATGGCCTCTTCAGCTGCTTGAAGGGTAATATTCAGATTCCTTATGACTCTGAGAAGACATCACTGATCAGCCATCCTGGACAGTCTCATTAAACAAACAAGGTGTATGACTTATGGGTCACAAATCTCTCAATAGATCCTGTTGTAGAATATTGATATAATTGATCATACCTATTCACCTTCCTTTCATAGTATATCTCCTTTGGGCATGGTGTCAATGTACCCATAACCTGAAAAAAAAACCTCCAAACTCTATCCCTCCCCAAAAAACTCCAAAAAAAACCCAAACACAAACCAGAAAAGAAAACTGTTGGAGTATCACTGGAGGAAGTCTAGTAGTGGCTGTCCTTCTTTTCTCTAAAGACTGACTAATGTTTCCACTCTTGTCTGCATTTCTAGGCTGACTGTAATGTGCTGTCTGTACAGTGCTCTTCTCAGTTTCATTGGCATGTGGCATTTATTTTCTCATCTGTTAAAATGAAGATAAGCTCCAAGAGTGGAAGTAACAAAGAAAAGTAAAGATCTGGACAGGGAACAGGCCAAAGAAATAGTAAAGCACTGTGTAACAAAAAGATCTGAAGGAGCAGAGTGAGCATTATAGCCAGCAGTACAGAATGTATATGGTAGTGGCAAGTAATCATAGTTCCTACTTACTACTGTAATATAGGATTAAAAAGGGGGGGATTGTATGAGTGTTGAGGATATGCCTGGAAGAAGACAGAACTTGCATGAGGGAATTCCCCTTAGCAGTTAGAGAGGCATGGACAGAAGGATGGAGTATTGCTGTGGGAGACTTACAGCCTGCTTGAGCAGCTCTGCAGCTCCTCCAGTGCGTGCGAGGCTGAAGTGCCCTGAGGAAAGCAGGGTTCCAGGTGTGTGTTCAGCATTTTCTGTTCTCATTACAAAGAACTGTACTTTTCATTCTTCAGTCTTAACTACCTTTGCTTAGCACCTGCTTACTGGCCTTGCTAATAATCAATCACTTTTTATTCACTTAACCTTTGTTTGCCTGCCCCCTGCCTCATGCTTCTTCTTGTCACAGTAGACAGCACAACTTCAACTGTTTGTTGATTAAAAAATGCACACTGTTTGTGCTGCAGCCATTTCAACTTCTTCACTGAGCATCGTGCTGTAGCCGCTTTAGCTGCTTCTTTGCATGTTGACTGAACACTGCTCGCATTGACTGCCACAATGTTCCTCACTTACCATTATAGCCCTTGTTTCTTTCTCCCTCATCACCATTCCAGTAAACATTGATGTTCATCCAGTTTCTTCTGCCCTTATATTTCTTCACCATCTGCATCTTTGTTTCATTCTTGTACTTGGAAATTAACCACATACAATCATTTCTTTTCTTCTTTGCTGTTGCCTCTGAGGAACATTTCTCCTAATCATCAGTATGGCCGATCTCAGGAGTTCCACACTCAGAAATCATGAGTCAGCCTTCCTTTTATCTCAGATCAGGATACTAATCTAATACTGAGAAAAACTTTTTTTTTTCATTTGTTTCCTAGGAAAATAAATATAGGCATCTACTCTTCTAAGTTGTGGAGGAAACCTACATAGAAACATGAAGGTATTGTTTATGACTCTCAGGAAAATAATTTTGTCGTAATAATAATAATAAAAATAAAAACAGTAGTTATCACTAAATGGCAAGAATCTAGGATGTGAAGATGAACATCAGCTAAGACAAACACAGGATGCAGCAGAGAGGAATATAGGCACTGCTTGGTGTAGCAGGAGATGATACTGAAGATCCCAGCTCTATAAATTAATGGTCATTTAATGGAATGTAACTTTGGGAGCAGGGAAAAAATAAATTACAGGGATAAAAAGAGAACAAAGAACAAATATTGAGCATATCTCTGGCATTCTGAGTATCATAAGTTTGCATGTAATATGAAGTTGAAGATCAATGGAGAAAGAGCACAACATGAAAGGACCTTTGAAGTTGTCAAGACACAGTCCCAAGTGGAGGAGGAAGGGTCAGCATCATGCTCCTCCTGGGAAAGAAGAAAATATGTCACCAACATCACTTGCTTTGCTTTGAATGAGAGGCTGGACTAAATGACCTCCGTTGGTCTCTCTCAACCAGCATATCTTTGACTCAAACAACTTGTTAGTAAAATTGTGAAAATTGATATTTAAACTTGTTTTCCGTCTGTATTATTCTTCTGTTTTTTTTTTCTACACACTTTTTTATACCTATCCTCATAGGAAAGACTTATTGACAATTTTCTGTCAAAATACTTTCTGGCATATGGTTGCTACAGGGAAATATATTGTCAATCTGAAGATAGGGGACAGGTGGAGCATTTTTTTCCAGTTTAGGAACATCAAAAGAAAAATTATCCTCAATTGAAATGCCTTCATTTTTAAAGGCAATGAAGAGATTTTGTTCTGGGATAACAATCACTACACTGGAGCAGGTTGCCCAGAGAGATGGTAGATGCCCCATCCCTGGAAACATTCAAGGCCAGGTTGGAAGGGGCTCTGAGCAACCTGATCTGGTTGAAGATATCTCTGCTTCAGAGGAGTTGGACTAGATGACCTTTAAAGGTCCCTTCCAACTCTAATGATTCTATGATTCTATAATTATTGCAATTAGAGTCTTGGAGCTATCTATTTCTAGGCTCCCTAGCAGCTCAAGTTCTTTGCATGGGCTATATTTCTCTTAACATATACCAGCCTCATCGTTGCCTCATTTCCAGGAGTGTACTGGAAACTCTATAAACTTGGGGTACTATGAGAGATGTAATTTGGCAAAAAAAAAGCCAAGCTCATAGAAGAAAATATCATTTCACATCCAAATGAAAATGCCTAGTAACATTTTGTCAATTAGGTCTTGGGATGTAACATTAAAAAGGTGAAGAAAGTGCTAAAGAGAGGTCAGGAAAGAAGAGATCCAGCAGCAGTTCCCCACTCATGTACACCAGGGAACAGATTTTCATGCTGAGTGCATGCTGAGTACAGGCAGTGAAGGATAGGACAGCAGGAGCTGAAAGTAGGATTTGCTGAATGAAAGTAAGGTAGAACCAGCTGTACTGGACAAACATACCAAATTAGACCCTGTGCTACTCAGTACCACCCAGGACACTGCCAGTGTCAAGGAGCAGACAGGTACTGCTCAGTGTCATATTTAGCAAACCTTCTCCACCCAACACAGACTTTCTTTTTATCTTATGAAATTTTTATCCATAACTCATTTCCACATGTATTTCTTCTCCATGATTTTTTAGATCATTACAGTACCCTAAGCCTTTTTTTTTTAAACACTTTTTGTTAAAATTGAGGGAGCTAGCCTGTTTTTTCAAGCTCCTGTAAAAACATGAGCATTTCAACTTTCATTTCTGAAAAGCCTCTCCTGTTCCTGAAATATTTAACTCAAACATATCCCATATCCAATAAGGTATGTAGAGAAAGTATATATATCTCTTTATTTTAACCAATAACCTGAAGTTTGAAGGCCTGAATAATAATTTTTTTGGACACTACAAACAATACTTTTATATTAAATGTTTCATTTTTTATTTCTAGCTCAGGGTGTTTTTTTAATCTCACCTCGAACTCTTTGATACTCCTTCAGGGACTTCTTGCCCTTAGAAACTTTAAGTCTCTTCCCATTTCAGGCGCTTTCTTGACTCTGAGTGTCTTTGAGATATTATTATTTTGCTAATCACTCTGTATTTTCTGCTACTTGAGAATAGTACCCTACTTTTGAGAGTCTTACCCTCTAATTTGTTCTCAGACTTTGAGGCAATTGAAATTCTTTACAATGAATTTCAGTTGCCTCAAAGTTGGACTTGAGCAAAAGCACTTAATACCAGACAATACATTCTGTAAATGGTCGTATTGTATAAAGTGGGGTGATATAGGAGACAGCAGAAAAAAAAGAGAGCATCTGGTGTTTTGATTCACTCCGTTGTGGATGCCTGTAAACTTGGAGGTGATGAGTCTCAGTGAATGAGACTCACATATATGAGAGAAAGTTCCTTGGTTCTTGGCCTTTGGCAAGAATACTGTAGGAATACACTTAAGTAACTTTAATTATAACTATGTAATGACTTGTTCTGTCGTACATGCTAAACTACTTAATGTATACTGGCACTTTTATATTCTCTTTCTCATGCACTGTTTTTGGGAATGTTCATTAGTGGCACTGAATTTTCTTATTTAATTTCATTTTGCTCAAACCTAACTGCTTTTCAGAGACTAACAGCAGTTTTGATAAATGTTCTTTCTAGACTAGTTAATTTCTTAGGCTGACAAAAGCTATTTTAATAAAAAAAAGTACCTTCCAGCTAGAGCTCAGATTTAAAAAGATAAGAATGTCTAGATTTCTTTTTTTTTTTTTTTTTTTTCTTCTTGTTGTTGCTGGTTTTTATTTTACTAATTTCTACCTCTCTTCTACTGAGAAACCTTGCTTACTTTTATTCCCCACAGTACTCACGGCACTCATACTCTGCTTTTCATCGAAGGAAACTAGGTCTCTCTTTTGGGTTATCTCAAACTCCCACTAAAACACAGCTAAGTTGCTCCTTTTTTTTTTTTTCCAGAAGGAGTAAGAATAAGAGAATTAACTCCAGCATGTCTGAGGAGACCTCAGAAAAGCAAGACATTTTTTTTTACTGTATGCACCTTTTAAATACCCTTTTGAAAAATGAATCTGATTTTGGTAGAAGACAAAAATGTGCTGACCATGAAGAATCTGGGGAGCAAAGTTCTGATGATGTAGTCAGTTGTAGGTTTTTTTTGGAGTGTCCTTTTGGAGGTGAAAAGTTGCTATTCAGCAAGTCATCTTTACAATCGTGAATGAATAAGTCCATCTCATTCCAGACCTAATGCTACTTTCCTGATAGATGATTTATCAGTCCTGCCATGGGAATGGGTGCCACTGCCCATTATGTCAAAATCCACAACTGCTTTGCTCCTTCTGGGCACTCATGAAAAGTTAATTCCAAATGGCAGATATACTGTTCCTTATTGTCCTCCCTTCTACTGTGAAACCATAAAAAAAACCAGAACACAAAAGAAAATCTGACTCAGCATCACCAAAATTGTCGCCCCCCCCCCCCTTTTTTTTAAAAAAGCAGGTAAAGTATGCTTTTATTTCCATTTTAGTACGAAATAGTTTCTGTTTACCCCCTGGGATCAGCTGATTTCTCCTTCCTGCAGTCTCTATAACTTATCTCAAACAAAACAAAACAAAACAAGCAATGCCAATGTGGAGTGAAAATCCACCAGCTGCTCCTATGCAGATAGGCAGACTGAGTATTTCCAGCCCTTCCCTGCAAATTTTCTGTTATAGATTTGCTGGCAGTTGGCTCAATGTGCTGTCCCTCCAGGGAAGTACACCTAAAATTATGCTACTGCCAAGGTGCTTGTGTGATGTTTAGAATTACTATGAGCAGTGTAATCTGATAGTGCCATTTAACTATGTTGTATTATGATGTGTTTATCAAGAAATTAACTTTCAGGAAAGAGTGACTGCTCTCTTCTCTTCTCTTCACTTCGCTTTGCTTTGTTTCAGTTCTTCTCTTCTATTTTTCTTGAGAAAGTATACACATAGTGTCAGATTTTAGTTAGTGCTCTATTGGAGATGGGGGATGTGAGAAGCTTTTCCTCCATTTCAAAAGAGGCAGAGATATCATCAGTCTTTCTGATGCAAAACTCGCATTCCCACTGATATGCCACAGTGTATGTGACATTTGCAGGCAGCAGTGCAACTTTCCTCACAGTAAATAGCTGCTGGTAGATAGTAGGTCCGATGAGGGAAGGAAGGGATAGTCCTAATTTAAATATAGGACTTGATGAACAGAGGAAATGAAGTGGTTTACCCAAAGTCAAAGATGAAGAGTCAGTTGATACATCTCCCAGGTCCTAACCAAGTCACCTAACCAATAAATTAATTTTCTAGCCCTTCCTGCTAGCCAGAAGAACAAGGTTGGCAAGTGCAAAGGGCATGTTGCTGCCCATAGGAGAAAGCAACTGAGCCACAGGGCTCTTCTCCCCGGAGCTGCTAAGTTGGCTGCAGGCACAGGCCAGGGAAGCTGTTGTTGAGGGCAGCTGAAAGTTATCACTTGATTTACATTACAACAAAACGCTATGTGCCTTTGCTACCTCTTTTATCAGTGTTTCAGCCCTGGAAAACCGTATCAGTTTCTGCAGTACAATGAGTGAGGAGTTTGGGTATGTAGGGAAAGGTAGCACCTGCCTCTTACAGGTGTTTAGTCTCAATTCTCACCTTGCCTGTCCCCTACCACTACAAGGAATGCCAAACCTATCTCTTTGGGTGCTTTCCCACCGGTGTACAGAGATTCACATCTTCTCTGTCCGCTCAAATGTCTGCTAAGGCTCCAGCTGCTACAACACAGAGCAGTCCAGCCCTACTAGACCCCTTGGTCTCACAGGAACAAAACTGAGTTTGTCTACACTGCTGAGAGAAGACTTCAGGGAACGCTGCCCTAATATACTGTACTTCTTCACGGATTGAAAACATTTCTACTCTCCTCTCAAAAATGTTGATATTGTACCAATATATAAATAAAGTTTCAGTGAATTGGAACTTTGTTATTACAATTACTTTAAATATTTTCACTTAATTATTTAATTAGAAAAAGCAACTAAAATCTGAAATAAAGAGCTCTTTTAGATAAAATCACACAAAAGGTATGTTTTGTTACATAGCTTTGTCAACAAGGCAGTTGAAATTAATTTTCTGACAAGTCAGTATTTTCTCACAAAATAACGTTTCCCAGACAATTTCCTAAAGGGCTGCAGCCTTTGCTAGACTGTGGATGCAATAAAATACCTGTTCCTCAGTATTGCACTGCCTTTTGGTTTCAACCCACACGTTATCCCTCAGTGTTATCCAGTTTTAGCTGTAGAATCAGTGACTTGGAGAATATTTTAACGGGAGTATCCCTGCAAGTTTGAATATATCCTATTTTCAGTATTCTGATTATGGAACCTCATTTCCCAAAAAATAAAACTGTCACTACCCAGGTCTATACAGATTCAAGTCAGTCAGGAGAGTTCAGAGTGACAGTGGGATGATATAAGTTGGTATGGCAGACAGCGGTCTTCACAACCTAATGGTTGTCAAGCTTTTCCAGTGGTTTCAGTGAAGGAGATGTTTAAGAGGGGGCAGTGCCCTAAGCAGGGGAGTAGAGAAAACATTACCATTCAGCAGTATCCCATCACAGGACAGGAGGCAATGAGCACAAACTGAAACACAGTAGGTTCCATCTGAACATCATGTAACACTTTTTTAACTGTGAGGATGACCAAGCACTTGCACAGGATCCCTAAGGAGGCTGTGGAGTCCTAATCCTTGAAGTTATTCAAAAGCCTGACTCCAGGTGGCACTGCTTGAGCAGAGAGGGTTGGACAAGATGAGCTCCAGAGGTGCCTTCCAACCTCAGCCATGTTGTGTTTCTTTGATTCTGAAATACTAGGAAGGTAGGGAAGGGTGGGTAACCAGGAGGCTGGAGTTGAAGTTGCAACCTTTTTGTAGGGTGTAGTCTGTAGGACACAAAGGGAAAAATTTACTTTAAATGTTATGGAGAAGGGGGAGGCAGTGGTGGGATTTAAAAGAGGTGATATAGATAAAGCAATGGCTGTGGATGTCATCTTAACATAGCAGAGTGAAAAAGGAACTGATTGCAGGGGGAACTGCAGTGCCATGATTACAGAAATAGCTATGGTGGTATACCCTTTCACTGTACTTCAGGACATTCATGGAGAAAATATTTAATGTTCAAACTAACAGAATTTTCTGTAGACACGTTATAATGACATTTACAACCAAAGCTGATTTACTGAATAGTGACAACCCCACTGCCTGTTTTTAACATGTCTGTACACTGACACTGTGTATTTCAAGTTCTCATTTGTCTAATATACATACACTGTATTTTGAAGTTTTGCTGTTTCTAACATGAATAATTGCATACCATATGGTAACACATCTGCAGAGGTTACTCTGTGACAGAGATACACCTTTTTATTCAGCTCAGCAACTATAACTGTGACTATATGTTTAAAAGAATAATAGAAGAATTTACATAACAACAAAAAATCAACTGATGCATTTTTAACACTGGAATGTTAGTAATGACACAAAGCTGGCTTGCTGTGTTTCCCCTTTGTGCTGGAGGCCTGATAGGATGCCATGATGAGCTTGCTCTTTTAAGCCTAAGGGCTTAACATTAGCAGCATATGACAATTTTCTTATCAGAGTCTGCTTTGCAGAGCACACAGGGAGGAGGAAGTGGACTGAATGCTGTCATGTATGGGATGGTGTGGTAATTAAGCAACACTGTTCAAGCACGGAGAGAGCAAAAAACCAAGGGTTTCACGGTTAGGCTTCTTACATGATTGCAAAACACGCCAGTGCATAGCTTTTATGCCTTGCAATAAGGGACTTTTTATTAAAAAAAAAAAAAAAAAAGTAGTTATTAAACTCAGCATGGAGACAATCTGAAACAGGATCTTCATCAATCAGATTAACTACTTTCCAAGATGAAAGTAGACGAGGCACAGTGTGAGCCTGAGAAGATATTTATCAAAACCCATATTAATAACCACTTTCAGCCTTCTCCTGACAGTTTCATCTTAGCTTCCATGTTTAACATTTGAGTATCATATGTTTTTGTCAGGATGAGGCTGCTAAGAGCATCAATTAATTAATTCCTCTGAAGTATGGTTTGGAAAGGTAATAAAGTAACATTCCCTAAGGCCAGGACCAGTAATGGTAAGCAGCATTTTGGTGCTGTGCAATTTGTTACTTCAGAAAGAAATTAAAAGCACAGAATCATTTCCACTTTTAAAAGCAGGATATATTCAACTTTATTCTAATAAAATTGCTGAGAGGTATAATTTTTTTAAAAAATAATATTTTCAAAGCAGATAAAGAATGTTGCTGCTTTTTATTTGTTTTATTTTAATAGGAAAAAGTAGAATGCCTCTGGCAAAATAAAAGGCAAAAAAGATGACTAGAATATGTCTCAATGTTGTTATTTATTTGTTATCGTTATGATTTGCCTTGTTATTTGGGTCTTACTGTTTTGTTCTGGAATTTTTGCTGTGGGATGAAGAAAGCCTGCTGACAGCACAGAGGAATTAACCTTCTCCTTGTTTGTACTGCTGCCGCCTTTACGTAGGGAATTTTTAATGTACCAAAACTTCCCCATCTTCTGCCCTGGTTAAAACCAGCGTAATTCTTGTTTCTTTTACTCTGTAAGAAATGAGATTTTTTGCCTTATAAGTAGTGAAAGAAAAGCATGGATAAAGAGCTGTCTGGTGACATAGGAAAGCATCAAGATAGTATTTTTTGATATTTTAAAAATTATAAGCAGATAGTGGTTCATTTGGATACTTTGCTTTTATCTTGGAAAATGTATGCACCCTTTTGCTTCCACTTGCAAAGAGACATCTTATATGCATGCAAACTGTTGATGGCAGCTCTTTTCTTATTGCTTGTGGGGAATGTCAACCTATATAGTTACCGGGCCCTGATGACTGCATGAGTCAGACCAAAACACTTGGCTCACCAGTCGCTAAATAAATGTCTCCACACATTTTCTATGAACTTATTTCAGTCTGGTCTTCTGTGAGAATGAGATTCAGGTGGCCATACTCTACATCTGTATGTGAAGTGTGTGAATGTGTGCCTGTGATACCTCTGCTTACCAGTTCTCACTTACAACTTTTGAGTACTTTTGACTACTCTCAGCTAATCTAGAGTAGTTCTGAAGACATTTAGGTTCATGCAAACTAACTACTCTGTCCCTTAAAAGAGCTAGAGATGCAGTCAATGACTGTGGAACAGGCTGAGAATAAGAAAACTGGTGAAGTTGCTTTAATAAAGATCAACAAGGCAGGGACTTTTTTCTTTTCTTCACAAGATAAGTCCAGAAAATCACTTCCAAACTTGACATGCTTCTGATGTCTTATAAGAACTTGGCTAATTTATGTTCCTATTCTACATATAGGGGCTTCATCTGGACACCATTATTCAGGGACAACAGACCAAGGGAGCCCTGTGTAGCATCGTCTCCTTTCCACAAGAGTGGAGGCCAGAAGCCTGCAAACTGGACTTCTTAACAGACAGTGTGTCGTCATTTCCAAAATCAACTAGTTTATAAGGAATATAGATTCTTTTGTAAAAAAGTTATTTGGTAGTGAAATATCCATAAAAATAATTACATTTTACATGGCAAAGTTATAATTTTGACCTCCTCTAACTTTCAATAAAATAGTGTTCTTCCTCCTTCCAGAGAGGAACCTCTGTCTGCTTAATTTTTCTCTTTGGAAGTAAAAAGGATTCAGCAATCCAAGAAGAGAGCTTCAACCAGAGAGCCCAACTCTCAGCTCTTAAAGAACCTGGAAGAAAAACCATATCTGTATTCAGCTGTAGTTTTTTCACTTATATTCTAGCAGTGCATGTGACCAGTCATTAGTAATTCACGGAGATCCATTCTGCAGAGATCTTAGAGCACAATCCCAATAAGTTCAAAACATATTGTAGAGTTTGCGAAGAACTTGCTATGTCCTGACTCTAATAAACTGCTGAGCAAAGCATTCAGCTTTTGCAGCAGGGAACTCAGACTGGACCAGATTACCTCTGGCAAGTAGGACTCTTTGTCAACTCCCCTGACCGTGGTCAGTCTTATTATATGATGTAGATGTTGCATGGTCCTAGTCTTCTCAGAGTTATTTCCAAATGGCCCATGGGTCCTCATGTTGCTGATGTTCATCAGCCTTTTTTTGTTTGCCTTTGGGGTGGCACTCATGAGTAAATGCAGCAAAGGGGAGAGAAAAGATGGGAAATAGTTATTTGAACATTAATTTTCTTATAGAAGTTTCGCTTACAGCGTATATAAAGTCTGTTAACCGTTTTCTGAACTGCTGAAGGTTGTCTCTACTTGGGTCTCTCTTGTTCTTAGTTGATATTGCTAAGGGTTTCTGCTTTGGTTGGTGAAAGCAAAACCAATCTAATATTTTTCAGGTTAAAAAAGAAATAGCCTAGCACAGCTAGATGGTATTCATATTCAAGGTCAGGGGTGAGGGACAGACATGAAGGTGTTCTCTGGCCCACTAGATGAACTGGTATGAATCAGATCCAAAGTCCTGTGGAATTCCCCTTGTCTTGGAGTCATGCTCTTCTCCAAGTATAAAATCAAACATAAGCAAAGTCAAACATAAGCATCTTTACAGGAAAATACAAGTGAGAAGGCGTTTGGTTCAAACTCTTTGTACCATGCTCTTTTCTGAAGTTTAAGGTAGCTGTAAGTGAATTAGGGAGCATTTTCTGTGTAATGCAAGGGGACTTCAACAGGAACGTGAGAAGACTGTTTAGCAGCCAGCCAGAATCACCAGCTGAGGTCCCTTGATTTGCATTTAGAGGTTACAGAGCATACAACAAGAGGGAGGATTATGGAATTTAGAGGTCTTTAGGCACAGGTGGGCTGAGTTTATAAGTACTGTAAAAGAAACAGAAAAATCTCAGGAAGCTGGGAGCTGAAACAAAACTAGTTTGTCTTATGTCGTAATTCAGCTCCAGAGAATTAAGTGTTGATCTGTTTGCTGAAATTCAGAGATTGTAGTTGAACTTTGTGAGCATCAGAAGATCTACTGTTACTGTCTTCCCTACTAGAGTAATTGTTATTGCTGGATAACAAAGGTGTACATAAAAGCAGAAGGGTTGTTGTGATTTAATACTACTATTCTAATCTGCAATTCTGCAAATGGAATTGATTATTTCAGTGTTCACAACTATGGAAAGTTAACATTTAGAAATGCACAATATTTCTTGCTAAGGTAGTTAAAGAAACATCATCAAACTTAGTGTATGCCCACATGCTTTAAAGTAAATTTTGCTAGGTAGGATCTGTGAGGCACTAAAATGAGTATGCTGCTTAAGATCAGTACAAAGCACTGGTGCAGACCAAGAATAGACCCTACACCTTGACTCTGGTTAACATCGTGAAGAGGCTTGTTGTAAAAAAAAAAACAACAGAACAGCCTGCAATTTCCGCTACAGCATCCTGGGAATCAGAGACCTTCTTAAACGAATATTTCCTTTCATGAAGTTTTGTGCTGTGCTTCACAGGGTCACTGGGACAGGTCAAAAACATGATCACAAATATCTTCTCTGTTCTTCCTGCTTTGAAAACGTTTCCCTGCTGTTTGCTGACTATCAGTTCTGGTTACTTTGTGTTACTCCTAAAGCCTAAAGGAATGAAACTGAAGATCAGCACAGTGTTGTTAAACACACAAAGACAGACAACTTGAAAAAAAAAGAAGAAAATGAAGCATTTCTGCAAGTCTCTTTTACTATTACTGAGATCTTGAGGTTATATGTATATTACATGAATATGTATATGGGTAGCAGGATGTTATTATCTAGTGGAGCTGTGGTGCTTGACACTAATGTGCCTTTATAAGTAAATGATTATGGTCAGATAGGTCATAATTCCTGAACATAGTAATGTAGGCTATAATTCTTTAGAAAATCTGAATGGAGTTGTTATGGTTAGTTTTTCACCCTGTGGAGGTCCAGTGGTACTCAAGATCATTCGCATGGCAGTGTTTGTGTACTCTCTTAGCAGTTCAATTTCATTTGTGGTGTTTTCAGTCCAAGTTAAGTTACAGGGTTTCTATGTTACGGATTAAAGGGAGGGAATCTGTGAAGCTCCTCTCTGAGCATTATGCTTCTGTCTGAGAACCTGCTCATTGACAAAAAATGCATAATTTTACTGAGTCAAAATGGATGCTTCCTGCTAAACAGCTCTTTCCAGAAACTATTTAAGAGCCCAAATCTTGAGTGAGACACTCAGGGCAGGCATACTTTCAATAAACATTCTACTGCCCTATTATCATACTGAAAGGCATACTTTTTACAAACAAGGATTTGGTAAATTCATGTTACAGCCGATTGGCTTGGCTCCCAGATGACATCTAGAAAAAGATCTTCAGTCTTTCCTTACGTTTGCATGGATCTACTTTGGTTGCTCATGTCCTTGGACAGACTCTTAGGTGGAAGAGAGTATGTCTGGGATAACTGGACTGTAGTTGTGGATCATAAGGGGTTTTTTTTAGCAGCTTTTCTTTCCTCCCTGGCTATCAAACTCCCATTTCTGCCTTTCTTTTTATGTTTTTTTACTTCTTCCTGTAACTTCACTGCTCAGAGTACCCTATGTATTCCACTTGGCCCCACTGTGGTTCCATATCATACCTCAAAGAAGAAGAAATTGATGAGGTCTGTATTTATGTATTACACTAATTTTTATTATTTTGATATATGTTTTTTACCTATGTTTTTTACCCTATGGTTTTGAAAGCTCAGCTGGAGTTTCTTTATCCTTTTTACTTCTTGTTTGCATACATACTGAAGGCAGTTGTGCTTGTTGATAACTGCATGCTTAGAATGGCATGAATCTTTTTTCAAAATGACATAGCTAATGGTCTGCATGTGCAAGTTTCATATATTCATCTGTAAAACTGCAAAGAATCCCTTTGCTGCCATCTTACATATGAACTGAAGATTGTCCTGTGGATTTGGAGAAATTGCTGTTTCCTGCTGCTTACTTTTGCCAGTAACTAATGTATATGCCCAAAGAGAAATAGAATTTTTTAAAATCAGGAGCTTAGAGAAATATTGTCAGTAATGACAGCAAAATAATTTAATTGCAATATCCAATCTAAAACATCCATGAAACTTACAATTCTCTAGAAAACAATTATTCTATATTACTGATATTTTGAAAAAAGGTCTCTGATTATTCCTTGTTATTGATTCTGATGGGAAGCATAAAATGGAATGTCCCAGCTGGTCATTAGAAATTATATTCCTATCAGTTAAAGTATTGGAATCAAACTGAACTATATAATTGTATTTTTAGACAAACTATTGGTCTCTGTTAAGCAAACTTTAAAGGTAACAAGAGATCGCTACTAATATGTCCTGGCTGAAAACATTTCACCTGAAGGAATTAGTCCATGCTCCTTGGACCCACAATTATAATGCTATCCGGCAGATATGATTTCAGCACTATGTTCTTTATGAGATAAGGTCGAGCCAAACACAGATTCAGGGTACAAAAGAGTTTAATAATCTTTTATTCATCATAACAAACATTTGCATATACTTTAATGGAACAGTTCTTACAAGAAAATGTTCACCTTCTAGCATTCTTTAAAATATTGTGACATATTACTTCTTCTGAAACATCCATAGTATTTTTATTGCCCTTTTTTTCTATACTTAGATTTTTGTACTCCTCTACTGGGATTCAAATTTATGTTAAAATAATTGCATTATTTCACATATAACTAAACACATTTTAAGACCTAAGGCCAGTAGTAGTGGAATACTGAAGATCCGACATTCTCCTTTCCAATCTACTTGAGGCAGGACAGTGAAATGTTTGAAAATCTGAACTCTGCAGTCCAGCTATCTCTTGTATTACTGAATTGGATACATTATTATAAGTAAATAGAGGCACAATTTGATTTCCAGGGATGCATATATATGCATATTCACACACACATTGAAGTCAGTCATCTGCTCAAACTTAGATAGTCTGCCAGTAGAGTATTGCTAAGATACAGAAGTTCTTTTATGCCGTGCCACACAAGGAACAGTAGTATTAGCAGCATATCAGATTGCTCTCAACTTCTTAGCCATGATGAAAGCTTCTTCTGTTCAATTTCAGGTGAAACAAAGAGATTTGAACAAAAAGATCTTGTGCAGGCATATCATGTACACTGTCTAATGCAGCTATGGGTGTTCTCATTATCCACATAATGGAAAGGCTCTGGTTAAGATTCGTTTTGCTTTGCTTATATGTTATGCATCTGTCCATGTTTGAATTAATTGTGTAAGTCCTGTTATAGTCAATGGAGATATAGCCAATACAGTCAATGGCATCTAGAGAACAGTTCATCTTGTATTAAATTTGGTCAGATGAATTGTTCTTTAAACTCCATTAACTGTATTGATTAGCTCTCCAAGACTATAATGGAGTCCAGACAGTAAGTCTGTTTTAGATAGGCTAGATTGTAGACATCTAGAGTGAGAATTTCATACGCTCTGCTGTTCTTCACTACTATGAAAACTGGTTGAAATACCAGTGACCCTGGTGCCTCAAAGGCAATTCAATACAAGAAGAATACTCAGGTTACAAAACAACTTCATAAAAGAGTAGTAATTTATCATCATAGCTCTGACTGCCTGAATAGCAAAGAGCATTGGAAGAAAACTGGTTGTTTGTTCTTTTCGACTCATGGAGAAGCCCACAAGACCCTTTTCCATCCGTAATCTCGTATGGTTGTTCAGGCTAACATATTCATCCTCAAACTTGAAGGAACATTGTCCACTTTCTGAATGTTTTCTCTGTCTTGTTCAGACCAAATAGTATAACTGCAATGATCTCAGTAGGTCACTCATACAAAGCTAAAACCAAATACTTTGTTGTCCTTCTCTGCTGACTTGCCTTTTTATATTGGGTTGTCTTCATAAGCTCTCAGCTTAAAGAGCCCCAAAAAATTACTGTAATAACCTAATCAGCCCTCCTGACAGGCTTGGCCATGAAATTTCCCTGAACAGGAACTGCTTGAACCTGGACCACATCTTGGTTTAAAAAACAACCATTGGTGAAAAATCCATCACTGTCATCAATAAATAGTTCTAGCTAAAACTTTCCCCCTTATTTCCCATATGAACTTTTCTAGCCTTTATAGTCATGGAAGCAGTGTGCTAGAACAGAAAGCTTTCTATTATCATGTTTTTCTTCCTTTGGCGTATAGTTTTAGATGGAGCAGGATAAGCAAGGGGCTTCCTGCTGACTAGGTATGTGCAGTAGCTGCCAGAATGTAGTGGTTTTTTTCCAAGCTGTCTTACTGGAGCCATTTCACATCAGACAACTGATTAAATATTTATCACAGTGGGGATTTAGGACTCTCTTTCTTGCTTCCCAAGGGAATACAACGAACACTGGGTCAGCCTTTAAGTAGCTGGTCCAATGGATTATTTATACAGAATGTCACAGTGGTAAAGAAAGGGTATGATGGATCCTCCTTCCATAACCAGGATAATCAGTTGGGATGTCAAAAATGTCCTTGTCTGAGTCAGGCAAAGGAGGACCTTAAACTAAGGACCCTTGTATGCATGTATGCACAACTACTGGGCTATAAATACACTAGGTGAGGTCTTTTTTCTTTTGTTGTAATAAAAATTCCAGTGTGTACCTAACAACTCTTTCCAATGCATATTTAATTCCCACTGTGTTAATTTTAAAAGTTTTGATTTAGGAGAAATAGTATTTCCTCCCAGAAGAATGGCTGTTGACAAATTTTTAACCTGTTGCTTTCAAGCTATAGCTGTTGATAACAATCCCCTCATTACACAGGAAAATATTCAGTTGTTCTTCTGTTATCTAATTGGTCTTGTTTCTCCTCAGAGGGGATGCAAGAAGGCAGAGCTGAGCAGAGTATTTTGTTTGCTTTTTTTCCAGTCACTTCTCACAGGAATGTAACACCATCCTTCTAAATTCATTCTTCTTTGTCTCAGAAAATTTTCTATTTCCAGTGGCAAAACAATTCTACTCTTCCTGTCAACTGATTTCAGGAAAGTTACTTCTGAGCAGATGAGAAGTTTGTGATTAAAAGCATAATGCCAACTTACAAGATTTTCGGATAATAATTTCCTGTCTCAAGTTTTTCAATGCATATTGATAATTTCCCTTTTGGGGAAAAGCTTAATATTCAAAATTCCTTTTATTTTTCCTTGGAAATATTTGTACAGTTAAATGCTGATGCTGGTACAGGCATAGTATAAAGATATGGAGCCACTCTTTGCCTCAAAGCACTTTCAATTTGGGCAGACAAGAGAAACACAAACCTACAGGGACAACAGTATGCTAAAGCATGTGTAATTGTGTGCAAATATATGTCATATTTCTATGCCATGTTTTGCTTTGTATAAATAAACATAACTGCTTCAAAGTCTAGGCATCATTTTGCATTGCCTTTGGAAAAAAATGTAATACTCCCAGTGCCACAGAATTAGGTATCATGTTGGGATTTAAGGGAATAAATGGTAGTAGCTTTTCAGATTTGTTTTATAGGGAACATCTTGGGAGAGGATTGCTACAATTTATCTCCCTGCCAGCTTTTGCCCCATGCTGCCTAGCTTGGGGTACCCAGGAGGGCAGGACACTGCAGCCTTCCATGCACTGTCAAGCACCTGCCTGCCTTTGTGGCCACGCTCCTGGCTGCAGGGAGATAGGGCAAATGGAGGTGCAGTGCCAGCAGTTCGCCACTGGCCTCCTGTGAATAGGCCTGGGCCCTGTGTTCATCATGATGCTCTGAGAAATGCTGCTGAGTAGATTAGGACAAATGCAGAGTTGTGACTGCTGCAGTGAAAGATGGAAAGTTTGTCTTTCTGTCAGTCTCTTTCAATTTTACCACCATCCCCTTGACATCTGCTTGCCCTCTGCACATGCTTGCTTTGCCTGTCTCTGTAGCGGGTATTTGCCTGTATCGGGTCTGTGGGACCTGATAAAAACTTAATTGACCATTAAAACATCTGTATGAAGTGCTACCACACTGTTGAATTTTCTCTCCCACAGAAATGACTCCTTCCTTACTTTGCAGACTATATTGATCTGGAAAGAACAGCATTTATCATCTTAATTTCAGACTGGGGGTACTTTTAGTGAGGCTTTCAATGAGGATGGCTACTAGCGTCCTAGCTATTGCTTATGATGGTCTGCATTTTACATCACTGCTTCTTTGCATGCTGTCATTCCTTTTCCTCTCAATCCCTCCAATATATTTCTAGCACTTATGTTCTGTACTATAACATGGTCTTGGGTAGAGATTTCTAGTATTCTGAAAGTTTGGTTTAATAAGAAAAACTTAACGGGGTTCATAAACTGTATTTAAAGAAGAGTAGACATTACATCCCTTGGTACCACTGCTGGAGAAGCGTTTTACAGAGTAAAGTTTCCACATAAACTTCAGATAAATTTCAATTGCTGTTGAATTTATTTTTTTTCCACGCTTATAGTTAACCTTTGTGGTTTAGGTTCATCTTTGTTGGTACATGGCACTAAAAAGCAGCATTTTTGCTGTTTATTTTTGTCTTATTTTTGTTTTTGTTTACCTTCTCTTTACTCTCAGTTTTCCCTTTTCATACATTTGATCTCTTTTCATTCTATATGAGCAGTTCTGAGGAAGGTGACAGACACCTTCCTCAGAGACAGACACCTTTATCCAGAGCAGATAAAACCACAGCTGAATCCTTAAGGTTTATTGGTTTCTGTTTGTAATGAGGCAGTGATGAGGACAGCCTGGAGAAGCTGGGTCCAGGCTTCTTTGTTCAGTTGTCTGCCTTTGGTGACAAGCTGTGAGGATAGAACGTTGGTAAGAAAGACATATAAAGACCTCAGCTTTCAGCCATGGTGGTGAGCTCTGCAACAGAGTGGGTGTTGAGATTAAGTCTAACAGTAGAAAAAATAGTACAGAATAAAAAACATGTAGATCCTTGCAACCCATATTGATCATGAGAAGAGCTTTTGTGCTGTGTGACTTTCTAATATTTTATCTGAATTAATAAATTGTGGAGGAAGAATAGAAAATGATGCTTTGACATGATGTTCCCCATCCCTGTGCTAGGAGATGTAACAGGAGCTGTATAACCCTGACCAAGACTGAGGAAGAGTTCCAGGATAAATTAGAGAGAGGATAAAGGAACAACAAAGAAATAGCAGAAGCTTTTGGGAATTAAAATGAAAACATTTGGTAAAAGAGAAAGCAAACAATGAGAGATCATTAATACGTGATGAAATATCCTGTGACAGTATACTGTACAGTTAACCTTTCTGAACCACTGGAGATCTATTCTAGTTGGTTAAATCCAAACCATTTAGCAAAGTTTAGAGATGAAATAACTAACATTACCATTGAATACCATTATAAATATCAAACTTAGAAGATTTTGAAGTCTTTTCATATTTGTGACACTTTGCCCTTTTGTCACTACTTTCAAAATATATGAACATACCCATTTATATTAGCCGAATCTTATCTTGTTAGTATTTCTTTTCTGGGTATGCTTCACAAGTTCTGCTTCTGTTGATTTTACCTTCATTAGTATTTTTGTGATCTCTGCTATTGTAATCCAAGTGAATTTCGGGCATTCTCACTTAGTCATTTATGTATCTCAAACTTGAATACCAGAGTTTCACTTTAGCATAGTTTAGTAATTATTGCCCACCCCCCTCAAACTGGTAATGTGAATAGGCACATTTTGGTTATGTAAAACGGAATATTTTTTGCTTTTCATTGTTGTATCTATGACATGCTACACTTCAGAGCAATGCGCATGCCTTCACCTTTGGCTCATGATGGCAATATTTTAAGGTGTAATAAGTAGTTATTTCACAATATTTAAAAAGTTAAGTACTAGGTTTGGTATATGTACAAATATAATTTTTGTACACATGCTAAATTTCAATACCATTATTTAATATTTTGGTAGAAGAATAATCTATAAATTTATGTCTCTGCAGATTTTGACGTGGCATTACTGTGGCCATACAAAGCAGCAGTAGCAGAATGTAAGTACTATGCAGTATGGTCATGGACAGACTTAAAGCACCACAACGATGTCTTTGTATGGTTAGCTGGCTTTCAGTTTTCTAGCCAATGAAGCAGAAATTATGCATTCAAGTAGGATTACACCTCTGAAGGTCTAGGTAATATTTACAAGGGATCAGACCCGTTTTCTTATAGCAACTGTAACTGAGAGGATTACTGAAGCATTGAGTTAGTGTCAGAAGACCAGGATTTATTCCTTACTACCTGTATCACTTTGGGCAATTCCCAGTGCTTCAATTCCCTGCTCAGAAATGAGGACAATAATGCTTCTTACCTTACAGTTATTTCAGGAGAATGCATCAGTTGGACTCCAGTCGCCCAGACAAAGAAATGCATACAATAAAGAGTTCACCTATGTTTAGGCATTCATCTCCTTCTAGCTCTTACCTTGTTCATATGTAATTTTCTAAGTTGCTGTTAAAAGCTCTATGTAAGCAATTTCCAGTCTTTTCTGACTTTTTGCGTACAAATACACTCACAAATCACAGCCTCACGTTGCACCGCAGAGCAATATTGGGTAGAGGACAGAGCACTGGTCCTAGCTGACTCTGGTCACTTTGTCTGACTCCTACATTAGGTGTAAAGTGTTAAACTCAGCTCCTGAACATCATCTATTACCACAAAGACATTCCCACAACCCAATCAGCCTTCAGCAACTTCATCATCTTCTTTGAAGTCAGACTCGTAGGAACACCTTATCACTCTGCATTGGTGAAGTTTTCACCTTCTTGATTGTTGAAGGAGGAAGTGCAAAATCAGGTTTCTCTCAAAACTGCAGCTAAGACATCCTGGACAGAGGTTCTTTAGACAAATAAGGATCAAATAGCACATTGTTGCCAAAAAACCCCCACTATTTTTGATTCATCTGTCATTAGAGAAAAGAGCTAAAAACCTCTTAAAGTTTACATAGCTCAATTAAGAAAGTAAGAAAGACTTCTACAGTCATCTCAGGGATAATTTTTGTCTGTGGTGTCTTTTGAATGGATTGCAGTCATTTTGTGTCTAAATTCTAATAAATTTCTCTCCTCTTTTCTTCATCTGCCTCGTGATTTGGTCTTCTGGTAATGCAGTGGGCGTACTAAAATATGCCCCTCTCATCTTGTTTGGGAGGGGCTCACAAATTGCTGGATTAAAATAAACTTTTTTGTAATTCTTGTTTGTTATAAGTGTTCTTATTTCTTCTGTTTGAAATATTTGTTTACATATAAACCTCGGTGCAGCCTTTGTTTCATCTTGAACTAGGAGTTAACCTGGAAGTCAAGCCTGTATCAATATTTTTCAGGGCTGGCATGCACAGATACACAGATATTTTAGAACTGACATTTTGGAACCGAGCATCCTAACAGTAATTTCTTTGGCTGTTTGCTATTTCTTCTTAATCTTATTGTGTTTCTGAGTTTACTGACTCTGGGCCAATTAAGTACTTACTCAATCAGAACTCCTACTGAAGTCAGTGGGAGTTTTACTTATAGTGAGTGGGAGTTGTAAGTGGAGCTTGTGTTAGTTATGTCTCCTTCAAAATTTTTCACTTTCTGTTGCTCAGTTCATTTTCCTCTCGAAGAGTTAAATATATTCTGATTTTGTGTTTTAGGGGAGCAACGACCCTACAGAAGAAATCTGCAACCACAGCATGCTACACACCAGGGAGTTCTAAGTGTTGTGTCCCTTTAGCAAGTGGGTCTAGGGTGTCCCCACACTACCATGCACAGCAATGGGTACCTTCTACCTTCTTGGATGTTCACAGACAATGGAAGGTTGTGAACATGGAGATCTCTTAGCTGTCTCCCCTAGACCTTTCGACTTACCTCTGAGTTGAAATATGAGATGCCATATTATTATGGAATTCAGAATGTTCTGTATGAAATCCTGACAACCAAATATACTCAGTTATCTAGAAGTAAACACCTGCAGAATACTGAGAGCTAGACTGATCTTTAGAGTAAGAAACATTACATTGTTATCTATCATCTTCCTTCTTCCCGTGGCAGGTATAAGGCACCTGACCTACCTCTGAAAGGATCTGAGA
The DNA here is from genome assembly GCA_009806455.1 of Tetrax tetrax. Taxonomy (NCBI): domain Eukaryota; kingdom Metazoa; phylum Chordata; class Aves; order Otidiformes; family Otididae; genus Tetrax; species Tetrax tetrax. The sequence continues at coordinate 637,668 of WHYT01017449.1, read as the reverse complement.
AGAACCATGGTGCTGCTGTTCAGGGATACTTGAAGAAAAATGGGTAATCCCTTACTTCTCTCACACCTCTACACACCTGGAGCTGACTGGAAGAGCAGAGAAGGTGTGCTGGAGTACCTAGAGGAGTACTGAGAAATAATAGCAATAACGTGGTATTTCCTGAAAGCACTTTAATTCCAGTGCTGTCCCTGAGACAATGTACCTGTTTAGCACACCTTCCAATGTGGGACAACACTTTCTGTACCTTAAGCTTAGGTATCGGTCAGGGCCAGATCTACCTCAAAAAATTTTTTTGAAAAGTGACTGAAAACCAACCAACCAAACAACTCAAATTCCACTCACCATCAAGAAACACATCTTCAGGTTCTAGGCATACCAGAAAAAACCTCAAATTTAAAGCAATTTGAACAATCTCCTCTATGCTGGGTAAATAGAGTTGGCTGGAAGACAGACACACATTGCAGCTATATTTCAGAATAATATATGTTTGGTTTTTACATTTTATTGAAAGGAAAACTTGTCAGAGAGCTAGTCTGCAAATGGAGCAAATTGCTTTGGGATGTATCATAATACACTAGTGGGTTGCTTCCAACACTTTGGATAAAATATTTATCTTTTCTCTCTTTCATTTAAGATTTTAATTATTTTTGGACACATCTTGGTACATCTGTTCAGTTAAGGAAAAAAAGTAACAACACCAAGATGCACTCTAATTGGATGTAACTATCAAGTAAATATTTAATATGCTGGTGTATGGACTCTTTTTGAAAACTGTGGTCATGCCCAACTCATAAAGAATATATACTTGCATGATTTATCCGATGTGAGGTCAGAAGAATTTTTTATTTTTTAAAAACCTGATCTCTGCACACAACGGGCCAGGAAATTAAATGAATAGTGGTTAAAAGTAAATGGCAATTTACAGCTACATCAGCTATGTAAGATATGACATAACTGAAATTATAAACCATATGTCAAGACTTAAAGTTATGAGGAGTATACTGTATCCTTTGTCAAGCTACATCTGCAGTTAATTATTTTTTTAATTCCTCTAATATTAAATATTTACTCTTTGATACAATAACTGTACTAACTCAAGTTCTTTGGTAACTTCTTCCTTCCTATTCATTACATGGCTACTTTTGCAAAACTATACTATTCCTGATGACAAATTCTGTTCAACTTGTGGTGATTCTTAGCTTATCCAAGCTCTTTGAATATGTCAGACTTACCATTTTATGGTTTTATTTTTACAGCCAAGCCAGGCGAGGGAAATTGTGAAAAGGAGCAGGGTAAAGAAAAGCTGACCATGCACTGGACAGCACATTAAGATGAAAAAAAGAAACATCAGGAGTTTGCAGTAGGAAATGTGTATGCTAGTGTTACACCCCTTGAACGGGACTTTTCCCACTGAAATTGAACTATCTAAAAGTTAAGGATCTATGCAATCTTGGCTCCTTCTTTAGCCAAGAACAATGAACGCACATCTCCAGAAAACAATTCCTCCATTCAAGAACTGGATAAATTGTTGTTTGGAGGTACTTGCCTCTTCAGCGACTGCACAGTGACTGGACAAGTGGTTTAAATTAGATACCAAAAATTTAGAGAACTGAAATCAGGAGAGTTGAATCCCAGCCTTCGTGTAAATCACTATAGTATTTCCGTCACTTTACAAAACAAGAAAAATATTCCTGTGAATGAAAGGTACTCATCTTCATCCAGCAATCAGATGAAAGAAGGGCTAAATCCATAGTAGATATGGACAATACCATTCTATACAAAATAACATCTGAAATGGTTTTACTATAACCTTCTTAAACTTTGTGAGTCATACTAGTTCTGAACATTCAGTCAGAAGTAAATCATTTGCCTTTCAGGAATTACTGCTGATAGAAGAAAACATTCTGTCATGATTTTCATTGGATATACCTTTCTGTTCTTCCACACTATCAATTTTGTTCTGCAAAAGAATTATAGCAGTATGGATCTTACATACTAGGAGCTGCTACAAAACACAGAAGAGTGAATACTCAATTCTAAACATGCATGATTACTGTGAATAAAATTTTTTATAATCATGCTTATTATTTCTCCAATATTTGCAAGTGATTGAAAGCATGGAGAAGCTTAGGAGCTTTGATAGCTTAAAATCTCCTGCTTTTCTCTATTTGTGGATTACATTAATGAAATAATTAATTTATGATTGAAGTATTTGGAAGCATATCTACAGGTACCTTGACAGACTAATTCCATGTAGCTTGTTTGAACCAATTGTCCACATGGAACTGACAATGAAATTTGGTAGTCTGCTTGGACATGTGGGGCTGATAGAGCTGAAGTGTTTTTCAAAATCGCTCTGAATGTCCTAATCATTTGAACTACTCTGTCCTCCAAGAATACTTTATTCTGGTTATGCACCAACATGGATGGAAAGTCCTTCTTGAAATTAATATATTTATAATGGGATTGCATGTCCAAATACTCAATGTACACAATGCAAGTATGGCAAGCATGGGCTCAAGGAACTCAATGCAACTTAAGCAAATCTAAGTGCCACTAGCCATGGAAGATGCAAAGCTAGTTAAACCAGAAGATTCAAGAACTGTGTAGAGTTTGTAATTAGCTTTGGTATGTAGAAGAGTAAACTGTAACACGTACATGGGAAAGCAACTCCAGATTGAATATCCACTTATAATTACTGTCCACATCAATTATTTAGCAGTAAAATATGTTCCCAGTAGTTTCTCAGGTCATTTAAAGCAAATTAATGAAGCAGATGTAGCAAAGAAAATCATAAACCCAGTTAAACTCACACACTGGCTGCAAGAAGACTATCATTCACTTGATACACAAGTATTGTTTTGTGACTAAAGCAAGACTGAGACAGAGTAATAAATATGTACATTACTATAAAAGTAGAACACCTTTCTTACTTCCATCACCAGTTTTTTTTCCAGTTATTACTTTGATATTCTTCTGCTGCTAATGTACTTTATCTCTCATATCAGTTGGACTCCAGTTCCCTGTTACAGTAAGACTTGCTCGCAGGCACTGTGCTGATAGGTGCCATAGAGCTTCAAGAGTAAAAGAACAGATTTATCTCCTTGAAACATTTGGAGACTGCATGTGTTGCTAGGCTGGGGGCAAAGGAGAACTTCCAGAATAAATTTCATAGTGGAGTATGACTTTATGAACAGATCTATGCAGGTTTAAGTCGCTTGCAGCTGTTTTACAATTTTGGCTAGAGAGCAGGTGTAAACTGCGGAAGGTGATAAATGCTTTCCTTTTATTGACCTCAAGTTGTCTGCCCTTTGAGGCCATCAGGAAGCCAAGTCTGAAGACAGATGAACAGAACATTGTATAATCTCAGGAAATGATGAAGAGCTGCATTTCTAGTCGCCATCTGGTGGTTTCCTGTGAAACAGCAAATAATATGAAAATATTTTAAAGGCGGTTGTGATGTCATGAGATTATTTTTAAGGATTGCACCAAGTGCAATAAACATTGATGCAAGCATTTTACAGACTTCCCATGGTGTGTGTATCACTAGACATGTAAGAACAGCATCTACTAACTGATCCTAAAATGTATTTTTGAAAGTAATTATTACAGAGATCTAGCTTTCACTAGTTGAGAATTTCTGTCCTTGCTCGCTCTGTTAAGTAGTTGGTAGCAATAGTGAAATCACAGCATATGTACTACTATCTGAGAGAACATAATTCTCTGACAAGCCCTAATTTTTTGATCATCTTGAAGCTTGAAGTATTTTTTCACATGTTGCTTACTATTTTTTGCTTCATTTTGTGGAGATCTTGTCTTTTAAGTAACTGATTTTTTTTTCAGGTGCTGCCATGTTTACTTAAGATCACTTCCCTTACATGTGTGTTTACTTGTGTGAATAAGTGAGCATGGTGTTTTACAGCCCTTTGTCTTTCTTCAGAAAGTGTCTTGGAAGCAGAAAGGACACTTTCTGTTGGCAATTACCTTTTCTGCTGGTGTTGAATAGGACAGCCACATTTCCAGTCTTTAAGAACATGATGAAGAAGGGCCACTGAAAATACTGTTTTCATGTAGGTAGTTTGTCAGGCTGAGATATGCAATTAACAAACCAAAGCATAACCACTGGTTGGAATTTTTATGAGACCTTCAGTACCTCAGGAAAGGTTGAGATCTTCGTATTGAAGAAGATGTGCTGTCATTAGTCAGTAACTAGAGGAAAAGACTTGTGAGCCCTAGGCTAGATTATTGATTTATAGTGAATATAAGTAAAATAGGCATTCTTCGTCTAGTAGAGAGGTTGTGGGAAACCTGGAGGGGAGGCAAGGAGCTAACCATCAAGGTTAGAGGTTTGGAATAGCACTAAGACAGAGATGATAGGTCTGTGTGAGATACCACTCCTCAAACCAGGAGAGTTTAGAAAAGGTCTGGATTCAAGGCAAAAGCTAAGCAGTGGCAAAATAATAAGAGGATGATGCTAAACAACACTTAATCACTCCCGGGTAGGAAGTAATAGCAAACATACAGAAAGCAAAACCACCAAACTGCAACCTGCGGAAAAGCAGTTTCTTCAGATATTACCAGTTATGATTTTAGTCTGAAAAAAAAAAGCTTTTTGGACATATTGTTCTGCCTCTGATTTGTGTACAAACTTCCACGTGTTAGTACTTTGGTGCAGCAAAGAGGGCTGGGAACAAGCACAGTATCAGAATGTGAGAATGAGGGGAGTTTGATGGTGTTTTGAGAGATAATTTGTTTTTTTTTTTTTTGTAAATAAACAAGCCTGACTCTGTTTATTGTCCAAATGTTTTTGCATATAATTGCTACAAGACTTTACCGGTGTAAGAAGTGGAGCAAATAGGAAAAAACTATGTACACATAATAGAACTGTGGATGTGTTTCTTGACATCCATTATCTCAAATAGCAAGAAACTTTTGGAAACAGAAATATTTACAATATAACATAGAAAATAATTTTTTTCCCCAAGTCGGCAATTTATATAGTGTCAATATACACCAAGCTTGGTATGGTTTCAGTGGAAGTCATGTTATTTAATGACTTTTATGCTTACTCCTTTTGCATGCTAGCATAATTTTCCCTTGAAACCATTTTCAGTCATAATTTATTGAGAGTCCTAATAATCTTTTGCTCTTTCGCACTGATTCTAACAAGGTTCTGACCTGGATCCTCATGTGTTCCACATCATTTCCTTCTGGAGATTACCAGGCCAAGTCAAGGAGTAAATGAGTTGTAAGGTCAAGAGATTCTCACTGTGAGACAACTGCTGAAATCCTGGTAGCTATGATTGCATCTTTCTATTACAACTTAATCACTATTTGACAAATTCCAATCAGACATTCATAAATTAATGTGCCTTATTTTAATTAAGGCAATATGTTGCTTCACTACAGGAATACTTAAAATGCACAGACCCTGAAAACAGTAAATATGTCTTAAAAGGATGGTAAAATGATGGAGCTTTAATCATAAATGACTTTTACAGATATAATCTCTGATTCAAGAGTGCATACAAACCATCACCTAATAGTTATGAGAGAGGGAAAGTAGATTTGAAAATAATATTTTATTTTTTTAATCTCCAAATACTGCTAAACTTTTAAAAATAAAATTAAAAAAACAATTTAATGAGTTTACAAACTTTACTATAAAGTATATTTAAAAAGAAACTACTTCTGTTCTTTTTACTCATATTATGGCATTTTTAACAGTTGAATGTAGTTTTTGTGAATAGCTTTGTTCTCTTCAGAATAATATCATTTGGTGCTGAATAGTCTAGGAACCAAAGAATCAGATTCAAAACCCCCTACTATACACAATATTTTTGACATTTTTACTAACCAGAATCAATGACATCACCTCTTCGGTAGCAGAATCTGTCCTAAAAACAGTAGTATAGTTTTTGTCTCACTGAACTTCTTTGAGTTGGCTTGAAATATTATTTGTACACAAGGAAACACCCAGACCAATACATTTAAACTTGCAGAGCTTCAGTGAGGTTAAGACACACCAAGTTCCACAGCAGCGGGAAGGAGAGGAACAAGTCTCTCATTTAGGCGGGCCACTCTAGATGATTAGATATCAATTTAGCATTCAGATTTGACAGTGAAAACAGAACAAGGCTCTGACTCCTGCCTCTGTATTATTAGGGGGAAAGTATAATCACTCTTTCATCACACTCACTGTAGGAAATGTACCTTAAAATATGTACACTTTCATTTCCCCATCAAAGCCATGCTTTATACTAAGATCTCAGTGTTTACTGAAACATTAATCGATTCAGTTTTGCGGACCTCATGATCAGGCAGGAGAATGTTTGTTGTTTGCATCTTGTAGATTCAGAAGGCAAAATACAATTTCTACTGAAATTCACAAGGCACTGTGTAGGAATATAAGGAACACAAAGAATGTGTTGTCCAATAACACTTCATTTTCCTAGCAGGATAAACAGTACATTTTCTAGAGATTAATGTAAAGCAATCACCTTCATGAAAACTACTTGTTGTATAATAAATGGAATTTATTTCAAGCACAGGACAATAAAAAGATCTTACTCAGTTTATAATTTCACTTCGACAAATGGCTATAAATATTAATTTCTAAGGTAAAATTCTTTGTGTTTAGATCAAAAAAACCAAGGGATGTGTTTAATGCTGTCAGACTTCTTGAAAATCCAATGAGCTGGTGAAATAGTTCCACTGACAATATACACTATAATATCAATTTTCTTTCAAGCTTGCTGTAATCCATGTTTGCTTTAAAGATTATAGACATAGTTGATGTGGGAATCAAAACCCAAGTATAGGTCAGATGATGATTTACGTTACTAAACATTTGTATCTCTCTGTCTATCAAATCCTTCAGTAATATGTGAACTCAAACATCTATAGAATCTAGTACAGCAGTTGAAAATTAATCCTTAAAACAGGTGCACCTAAGACTGGCTTTGATATAAATTTAGAAGCAGAGTTTGTGTGTAGATATGAATAAGATTTCAGTGATTAGAATTCACAGGACATCCCACTCAAGACTGATCTGGAAACTGAGCAGATAGGACATAGTTGGAGGAAGATAGTTATGGAAATGAAATAGAATACATTTGGGAAAATGACTGAAATTTGCTGATGACACAAATGATAGGGAAGGTAGATATAGAACAGAGAAATATGGTGCTTTAGCTACACTAAATTCATAGGCAGATGACTGTTACGAAAGATGTCCATTGCAAAAGGAAAAATAAATGGGTGCATGAATTATTTTAGAATTAGCGAATAAGGACCAATAAATAGATATGTTCTATGGGCCCATGCCATCCTCATGAAGTTCAACAAGGCCAAGTGCAAGGTCCTGCACATGGGTCAGAGCAATCCCAAGCACAAATACAGGTTGGGTGGAGAATGAGTTGAAAGCAGCCCTAAGGAGAAGGACTTGAGAGTGATGGTGGATGAGAAGCTCAACATGAGCCAGCAATGTGCCCTTGCAGCCCAGAAAGCCAATGGCATCCTGGGCTGCATCAAGAGGATCATGGCCAGCAGGTCAAGGGAGGTGATTCTGCTCCTCTATTCCGCTCTGGGGAGACCCCACCTGGAATACTACATCCAGTTCTGGAGACTCCAACATAAGAAGGACACGGACCAGTTGGAGAGGGTCCAGAGGAGGGTCACGAAGATGATCGGAGGGCTGGAGCACCTTTCCTACTAGGACAGGCTGAGAGAGTTGGGGCTGTTCAGCCTGGAGAAGAGGAGGCTCCAGGGAGACCTGATAGCGGTCTTCCAGTACCTCAAGGGGGCCTACAGGAAAGATGGGGAAAAGCTCTTCAGTAGGGCCTGTTGCGATAGGAAGAGGGGTAATGGTTTTAAAATAGAGGGAGGTAGATTTAGATTAGATATTAGGAAAAAATTTTTACAATGAGGGTGGTACACTGGGACAGGTTGCCCAGAGAGGTGGTGGATGCCCCATTCATGAAAACATTCAAGGCCAGGCTGGATGAGGCTCTGAGCAACCTGATCTAGTTGAAGATGTCCCTGCTCCTTGCAGGGGGTTTGGACTAGATGACCTTTGAAGGTCCCTTTCAACTCTAACCATTCTATGATTCTACGATCCCTATTATCTAAAACAAAAGCTCCATTCACATTCTCACCCAGGAGTCAAACCAAACTCAAAATATCTTCTTCAGATCTCAAGAAAGGCCAGTTGAATCCATCAAATGATGAGACCCAAGGCATTTCTCCTAACCATATGTTGATGCTAGATATATTTTTTTTTCCTAGATTCTGCATATACTACCTCTATCACAGAAGTTTGCCAGTCAAATTGCAATTTTCATATCCATTTCATAAAGACTTCGTGTCTTCACAGTACACAGTGAAATCTTTCTGAGAAGGGTTCAGCACGGCAGTGGTTGGGACAGCATGGTATCTCACTGTTCGCTGCTCTGCACTATGTTTAAATTGCATATGTAAGCTGGATCAGGGCTCTAGGCATTTCCCTACTGAAATGGCCTTGCAAGCACAGGTCTCCTTGAAACAGAGAAGACAGAGAGGAAACCAATGGCTGATATTTACAGAATGATTTACAAATACTTGACAAGTGGTATTAGTGCTCTGCTACAAAGTCACTCTGTGTTTGCCATATTTGCTGTCTTGCTTGTGATTCAACTAACAAACTGCTGAAAGATTCTGCAGTCAGCAAAGGAGGTATAGTCATTCACAGGAAGATTGAAAAGATCTGAAAGGCTGAGAGAAAGATTTTGGGGTTACACAACATTACATTTCTTGCTTAGGGAATACTAATGATTCTATGTTCAGTGCCTTCAGCTCTTTTTAGTAATCAGTACAGTGTTAAACCTCATTGCCTTATGCACACCAAGAAGACAAGCTTTCTGCTACATGATAACAATAAACACTTTAAAACTCTGCAGAGACTGTGCTTACTTTTTGCTACCTGAGCAGTCAGGGTGACAACTTGTGATGAAGAGGCTGAGCAGTGGTGAGGTACTGGAGAAATCCTGTCTTTCAAAGGTCAGTACAGGTGGCAAACACTGCAGTTCTAGGAAATAGGAAGGAGAACTAATCTTAATATACTGAAATTAAGCTGATTTTTGTATGGCAGGTCTAGAATGGATTGATCTAATGCTAAAGTACTTACACTGTCTGTAGGTCTGAGGTAGACAATGCCTTCCCAGGCTGAATTCAGAGGCCCAGGTGGAAAAGTGTTCATGAATTATTTTGGTGTTTTAACAATGCAAACGGAAAGTTTAGTAAGGATTGAACCTAGATGCTACACTTTTCCTCGGTTTCCCCAGCTGTGAATACTGCAGCCAGCACGATGTTCACAGTGTGCATCTAAAAATAGTATTTCAACAAAGTCAGCATTTAGACAACTGAATGTAACCTGAGCCAGCCATTTGCCAGACACAGTTAGGAAGGAGATGCTATGGTGGTTGTAGTAAAGATACAATCACTTTTCCTCGTATAAGGTGCACAATAGAAACATTCTTAAATTCTTTAGTTACTTTTTGTTTTTCCAGATAATAGAGTGCTGCAATATGTCATGATATCAATGCATAGACAAACTGAAATTTCATTGGCTTGCTTTTGCTGCTGTATTTCTTACTGCTGCCAAATCTGTGATGAAACAGTGTTTTGACTATGAATTTGTAAAATATAACCACCTTTTGAAAATACTAAAAGAATTGGAAAATGAATTTGCAAATCCAATAGTAAAATTTTCAGTTAATTTATTAGTAGGGAGTTGGACTTAGAACATTCAAAACTATAAATAAAATACCAATCACAGTATCTACTTTTGAAAAAAGGATTGTGGTAGGGAGGTAGTCCAGGAAATACCTGCTCATATCAGTCTGAAAATGTTATGTATAGGATGCAGGTATAAATGGAAAGTAAACTAAAATTTACAATAGTTTTATCAAAGGTAATTTCTGTCAAATCAACTTAATGACTGTTAAGATAACTGATTTCTTTGAAAAATGGTAAATGCATGAACTTCTTTCAGATATATTTAAGAAAAAGCATTTGATTTAATGCCTACAAATAATCATTTAAGTGGAGATAATGGGATACATGGAGTTTATTTTATGACGAATAAAAAGCTGGCTAAGAGAGGGATAATAATTCATTGATACTAAAAAGAAAGGGGATTGATCACTTATTATTTTCTTTGGATACTGGGTTTTTTTTACAACTCCGCTTAATATTTTCATTAATGATCTTGTCGATGTAGAAAAGTAGAGGTGATACCAATACAAGCCTTACTACCAGTCTGGGAAAAGACAAGATTATCATATGGTATAACTTCAAGGGATGGAGTTACTGAATGAGACAGATCAGATCAAGTACAAGATCATGTGTGTTGGAATGGGTAACATAACATTTGTTTTAAGTAAAAGTGGTTCATCAATTTAATGTGATGTAAGAATCAAAGAGTCATAGAATTGTTTGAGTTGGAAGGGACCTTTAAAGGCCATCTAGTCCAACCCCCCTGCAAGGAGCAGGGACATCCCCCACTAGATCAGGTTACTCAACCTGTCCAACCTGGCCTTGAATGTTTCCAGGGTTGGAATGTACCACCTCTCTGTGCAACCTGCTCCAGTGTTCCACCACTCTCATTGTAAAGGTCTGAATCTCCCTCCATCTATTTTGAAACCATTACCCTTTGTCCTATTACAGCAGGCCCTGCTGAACAGCCTCTCCCCATCTTTCTTATAAGCCCCCTTTAGGTACTTGAAGACTGCTGTAAGGTCTCCCCGGAGCCTTCTCTTCTCCAGGCTGAACAGCTCCAACTCTCTCAGCCTGCCCTTCTAGGAGAGATGCTCCAGCCCTCTGATCATCTTCATGGCCCTCCTGTGGACTCTCTCCAAATGGTCCATGTCCTTCTTATGTTGGGGACTCCAGAGCTGGATGCAGTACTCCAGGTGAGGTCTCTTGCGAGTGGAGCAGAGGGATAGGATCACCTCCCTTGACCTGCTGGCTACGTTTCTCTTGATGCAGCCCAGGATGCAGCTGGCTTTCTGGGCTGCAAGGGCGCATTGCTGGTTCACGTCATGTTAAACTTCTCATCCATCATCACTCCCAAGTCCTTCTCCTTAGGGCTGTTTGCAATCCATTCTTCACTCAGTGTGTATATGTGCTTGGGATTGCCCTGACCCATGTGCAGGACCTTGCACTTGGCCTTGTTGAACTTCATGAGGTTTGCACACGCCCACCTCTCCAGCCTGCCAAGGTCCCTCTGGATGGCATCCCTTCCCTCCAGCATGTTGACCACAGCACACAGCTTGGTGTCGTCGGCAAACTTGCTGAGGGTGCACTCCATCCCACTGTCCATGTCACCAACAAAGCTGTTAAACAGGGCCAGTCCCAATACCGACCCCTGAGGAATGCAAGAAGAACAAACCTAAATGAGCAAGATAATGATTAAACATCAGCAATGGAAAAAAAGGTGTCAGTTTTGCAGTATATAATGTGAGATAATTTCAGGATAAATATTATTTCTGGCACTGTATAGCTGCTTTACAAGACTACTAGTAGGAGCACAGTTAGAATACAGTAATACTATGTTAAGAAGTTTGTGTTTAAAAAAAACTAACAAAATCCTCTGAGACTGTCACAGGAGCAAAGTAGGACTACTTGTTTAACTGGAGGAAATGGAGGACTTATCATATATAAAGAGATTAAAGGGAATTGGTTTGTTCAGCCTAGCAAAATAAAAGTTGAGAAGAGTATGATTATTTTTCATAAATACATTCAGGAAATAAATGCAAAGGCATAAATACTGAAGGATAGTACTTACAGAAAATTAAATGGATACAAATGTATAAATTTAAACTTGAAATTAGAAATACTTTTCTAATCAACAAAGGAAGATTTGGAAAGGCTTACAAAACATAGGAGGAATCTAAATTGCTTTCAAACTTGTGAAGCTGATGAGTTCATGGGAGGTATTTGTAATATGACAGGAATGATTTTGACGTAAAAAAGCAAAGATTTTTTTTGTGTTTTTTTTTTTTCATTAATCTTGCTTCACTGAAAATGCTTTTATTCACCCCAATATAGTAGTTATTTTAATCAAAAAAGACCTAACAAAACCCAGATAAAATCATGTGAAGTTATTTCTTGTACCTCTTTGAAAGCTGTCCTCAAACATCATTTCATAATGTCATCTCTGAATAGTAGATATAAGAAAAAATTACAATTCTAATTAACAATTCCATTAACATATGGATGTGTCTGAATATCTGCATGCATTGTCTTTTTTTTTTTAATACCTTTATTCCTTATTTACTCTTTGGTGTTGCTGCCTGCCCTCAGTTCTCATCTGTTATAGGCATAATATTCTTCACTGGGAATCAGATACACAGGCTAATAAAGCTCCAAAATAGACACTACTGGCTATAGTGACAGGAGAAACAAATAAAAAAAAAAAAGCATAGCATGGTCTGGTACTTATTTGTAAGGGGAAACTGAAGGATTTGGGGAACTGTTTCTGTGATGTCAGATCATCCATTTGCATGACTGCTTTTGGTAGAGGAAGACAGAGAAACTCAAACAACCCAAAGGAACAACATGAAAAAACATCAATATCCATCCTCCCTTGACTGGCTGATCATGTTTCTTTTGATGCAGCCCAGGATGCAGTAGGCTTTCTGGGCTGCAAGCACACACTGTTGAGTCATGTTGAGCTACTCATTAACCTATGAACCCTCAAGTCCTTCTCTTCAGGGCCGCTCTCAATCAGACATTAAATGATTTGTATATCTTTATTGTTTTATAAAGTTGACAGTTTTTAATGTGATAGATATACTTTGACAATATACATACTACATAAATATAAAGCCAATATTTTTAGATATTCCATTATGACAAATACTTTCTGTAGTAAAAAAGAGGAAAGGGAGCAGACATAGTACTTTACCTAAGAACAATATTGTCCCTAACAACAAAGAGGAAGAAATAATAGTGGTCTATTAAACTACCAGGCATTCTGATCAGCAGATCTGTGACAACATACTTGAAATCAGAGAGGCTCACCTTTGCTGAACTCATTCCAGCTCAGGGACCTTAACTTATATCACGGTATCATGCATTCCAAGTGCATGTACTTGGAATGTGAAAACAGTATAAGCTTAATACTTCTCTTTAAGCATGCAAGTTTGACTACACTTGCATAATTATGGTGAGTCCTCATTTGGAATTCAGTGCATAAGAAAAAGGGTTGTCACAGTGTTTGAACCTGTCACTTTGGCACAATGCAATTTCAAAGAAGAGACTTCTGTCAGACATGTGGATCAGTCATTTTGCCTATTAGAGCTGACAGTGCTAAATAAAAGGCTTTTATACTGATCTTAGTCATGACAAAACCCCTTGCAATTATCTGCAAGGCTATATTCTGTCAATAAAGAAAGCAACTTCTGAGTGGAAAGTGGTAGAGTAGATACACACAATATTGCCTATCATACTTGCATTGAGAATCAGCACAGTGTTTGCCAACAGAAAAAGCCTTGTCTTCTTTCTACTGATGCAATGGGAATTTTGCTGATGGTACCACAGTAACACGGAGATCTGGAGTATCATTGACAAAAAATATATGGAAACACAAACAGGTTCATATAGGCTTCTTTGCTGGGTCTTTGTGTTTTCTTCTTCTGCCTCTCAATGTTTTTTTTTCATCTGGTAGAGACAGTATAATTTTGCCATTACTTAGCAGAAAATATGCTTCCATGTCCTTTGAAAGTGTAAAGCTATTTGGAGAGATCGGGTGCATCTTTGAACATATGGTAATATGGGTTTGGAAATCTGAAAGTATTAACTGTGGTTGTCTTTACAGTAAACTCTATTGCCTTGAAATAATGTGAAACTTGGCAACTTTGCTTTGCAGGAGTCCATACAAAAATTTTATTTGTCTTTGATACACTTAGAATAACATCTTCTAATTTAAATTTTAGTTTTCTGTTGTCTCAGTAAAATACTGTTAGAACTGTATTTCTCTGAGTTTTACATGCTATCCATGAAAAATGACAAGTTTGGTATGTCACAAACGCATCACATTTTTTCTCAAGCTCAGAGATTCATGAGTTCCAACTAATGTTTTGCTTAAAAAGAGGAGTTTAGCACTTCACAAAATGACTAAAATGTGAATGACATTTTGGTTTACCCTGAAAATGCAAGGTAAATTTTTGTTGTGAGAAGGAAAAGCCAAGCTGGTAGAAAACACGGACATGAAATCATTTTGAATTAAGACTAGAGTTAACATGGATTTTTAAGAGTCTAGGTAAGATTAGGGACAAAAAAGTCTTAGAAGGATAAAGTAAATACTCACATATGAACTATCAGAAATTACATTAGACAAGCTAGTTATGTGCTTTGGACATTTCTAATTGAGGAATTTTAGGTAACTTACCCAGTCTACAGAATCATTGTCCTCATTAGTGTATTGTCACCATCATCATGATCTCAATCCTGCCTAACACCGGAGCCTGAGGGATTAGCCATCACACCATTGGGCATCCCATTTCCTTGATTCTTAGATAGCTTTGAGACACTGTGAATCTCAGCTGCTATTCCCCAAGGAGCCTATTTAAAAAGCAGAGCACAGGAGGGGGACTCTGTTGTTGGCAGCTCTTGTGGCTTACACAGATGGTCTACTGTGCTCAGAGCCTACCGTGTCTTTTAAAAGCTCGTTTCATTCCTACATACAGAAGATTAAAGTAAGAAAGTGTCAATCACAGATGTGCAGATTGCCAAGTCTGACTGGCTTTTGAGTTCCCGGGTAGCAACCACTCAGGTATTCCAAATCAAAGGAAAACTAATTGGCAGAGAATTTATCTACACCATGACCATACAGACCCCAGAACTCTGACAAGTGAAGAGCAGAGACACCTTTGCTTTGGAAATTGCATGCCAGCCAGCCTGGGCCCACAAGCAGCCATCCTGTGCTCAAGTTAATAAATTGGGAGGGTTTTTTTCACTGAAATGTGGCACCTTGGCTGTACAAACTTATCGGTTTTTCTGAATACTGCCTTGTGCACTGTGCTGCATGTGCAGTGTTGACCTGTTGCAAAGTTCTTTCATGCACTCCAGCCATCCAGCGCTCCCAGTGTTCAGAGTATCTGTGTTTGCTATTATCAATAGAGAAAAGCAAATGCAAACACATATAAATGGCAGAGCTACTGGGTTACACATTTTAAAATTGCCATTTCTAAGAAATTACTGCATTTTAACCTGCAACAAGTAAAGATTGTATCATCAGGATTTGAAATACAATCTCACCCTGGGTTGGGAGTAGCTACACAGCTAGTAGTACTTTTACTTCCAGGGATTTGTTTTTTAACAACTTGCAGAAAGTCCTCTACTGGAACAATTTTACATTGGGAAAAGGTTCATGCATTCAATAAAATCAACACCTCTGCATCGATTTAATTGTCTTTTTTTTTTTTTTCCCAGAAAATAATCAAAATGTTTTGTTTTGATGTGGCTAGAGCAATTATATTGGTTTATTACATGACACATCTACTTTGAATTCTTTTCTAATGTCAGCTATGGTATAACCGAAAATGCAAAGGTGAACTCAAAGATAATGTTGGAACCTTACTGAAGCAACACTTGCTTAAAATGAACGTATTTTGGAGTATTTATAGGGGGAAGATTTTGCAATTTTTATTTATTATATCCCAATTTGGAAAGACAGCTAGACCAAATTGTTTATGAGAAATTCTTTTTGACCTGCTCTGCTACTCAAGGAGTAAATAAATGCTCTAAGGGAACAGTGACTGGGGAGCCAGTTCTTTCCATCCTGTCTTTGTAATTTGTACTTAGCCATGTGTAACACCCCACATTATGGGCAACATGTGATGTCAGCGAAAACAGCTGCCTGATTAAGTGCTACCCATTGCAGAAACTGGGCCCTGGGCTATGATTTGTGGGGGAACAGTCATCGTAGTTAGATAACAACAGTGTTTACTGTAACTTAGAGGGCATACATAACAGTTTTAAAGGCAAGGAGAAGAGGAATATATGCCTCATTAGTATCTACTTGGTAAATTCTCAGAATATATATCCATATGCATATTTGATATATCTCATCCTGTTGTCTTCAAAATGCTCCTAGTTTGGATATAGCTCTAACTTCAGTCTGGCTTAATAGGGTAAAGCTATATTTCAAACCTACACTGTCATCAAAGAGTTGTTTATTTCACTTGAACTGATATAAGACCTCTCCAGTGTCATCTGAGATATAAAAAATGGCTGGACTGCCACATTTAAAAAAAAAGAACACAGAAACATCTTTTAACTTGGAAACTGGCATCTTGGATGCTGTTGCTTTAAATGTGTGATGAATTTCTGGGTTTCTTCAGTAGCAATGGTGATTTTCAGAGAATTAAGGCACAAGATGATGACACTTAAGTTCTCATGTGGAAATTTAATGACTTTCATCTTACTGTTTCAGCCTTACTCCTTGGAGCAGGCAATTAGACTCACTAAGCCAAGCACTACCGTTGCCTCTCTGCCTCCCCGTGTGTGCTTCAGTGAACCTCTTGGGACAGGAAACAGGGCTAAACCAGGCTCTGATCGTTCTTTGCCATCCTTCAATTTTCTGGTTTGTAAGAAGCCAGTAAAGGGAGAGTATAAGAAAGCACATAGAGTCTTCTGATAGCATGCTGCTTTAGAGCAGACTCAGGGAGACTGCAGTTATCTGTAGGTGATTCCCAGCTACCTATGGAGTTGTACTTTTCAGGGAATGTGGTTCCACTCCAGGTGAATAATGCTGAGTCAGGGCTCAGATCTTGGTATACAGTCTTGATGGATGAAGACACACAACCAGGCTGCATACATCCTGCTGAAGATTCTCTGGTGCTCTTAATGGGGGAAGGTAGGCAGATCAAGATGACATGATGTAGAGTTATCAGGTATATGAGTTAAGGTATCTGTTTACATTTGCAAAAAGTATGTGAAACTAGGTATTACAATTTATTGTTATGATGTCATGATAAACTTCTATGTTCCAGTGACTCCCGATGGCCTACACCTTGAGTGGGTTCAGTAGCATAACAGAGTGTTAGTACTACAGGGTGAAAGGAGTGTATTTCTCTTTCACATGCTGCTAATCATTCTTACTAATCATTCATGCGCATTGTGTGTTGGTTTTTGTTCGATTTATTCAATTTTGGAGACTTTAAGCTCCTGTACGAATACTTCATAAATACAGGTAAACTCCCAGAAGTCTGGTTTCTGGGTCCGGAAGATCACAACATGATCTTTTGTTGAAAAAACCCATAAGTGTTTTTGAAATAATTGCTTGAATAGATGCCAGAGCTGTGGCACTCAGAATCACTGCCACCATGCTGCAGCATGACAAGCACCTGGGTCCCGTGGTTCTGCTCGTGTCCTTGTTGAGTGAGGCTCGTGCCAGCCAGAATGATCTGATACAGGGGCACAAGGGAAAAGTCCTGGTTATAGCCTGCCTGAGAAGTAAATTGTATATATTAAGTGACTTTTACCAGTAATTCTTGTTTACATACAAAGTGAAGGAGAAAAATGAGTACTGTTAACTTTCAAAAAAAAAAAAAAGCGAGAGAAACATCACAGCTTCTTATTGCTCTCATGAAGTCTACAACAAAAATCTCATTGATTTCAGCTGGGAATTTTGTTTGCATATGGCTTGCACTAGCCGTCAAAGAAATTACAAAATCAAAGACATTTATATGCAGACAGTTTGAGTGTTGTCCATAATGTAAATACTGGCCTTAAACCTCACAATATTTTCCCACTTAATTCTGGAGGTTTTACATTTGATGTTTTTAGAAACATACTTTTTAAAAGAACCCTAAGAATTCAGCTACCATTGTGTATTAATTCATCCTTCTGTCTCTGAAAGTCTACTTGCCTTGAGAAAAGATGTGTGATGGTTTTATACGGGATATGAAATTTCTCTCATAAATGTGATATGATCTAATAATTAATGAATGCCAGAAGACAGCTAGAAAGCTTAAAGTCTAACAACTTTTGTCTAAGTTATTCTATCTTCTCACTTTCCATCAGACTTTCAAATATGTCCAGAGTTTATAACTAGGTAGATATTAAAAGTCCAAATCTTTTTATATTGAAGCCCTATTTCTCCTTTTATGTGTCTCTGCCCATATAACACAGCATCAAAATGAGGTGAATGTGATGTAATTTATTTCCACTTTAATGTTCCTTAACAGTGTAAAAATGGCATACAGTGGTAAGGGTATTACTCTAGAATCTTACTATATATAAATTAAACTTAGGCTAATAATAATAGTAATATTGATATATTCATTTACATATACCTTTATATATATATTTTTTGCTAGCATGTCTAGGGGAAATGAATTGTAGGTACTATCAAATGTGCAACATTTTTTTCTGGACAATAAACATGGAAAGGGTCATTTTAGGTTAAATCAAATATTTTGATAGAAATAGGATGCTTTCTTTTGATTAAGTGATTTTAATTTATATTTTTAATTCAATTGTTAAAAATTATTTCTGTATAAATGTTAAAATTCAGATGTAAAATATACTGAATGGATGGAAATCGGTCAGTGGAATTTTACAGAATGTAGGGCTAGTATACAGTCCAAATAATTTTGCAATTTTCCATGACTTCCTGAAGACAAAATTTTCAGAAGTTTATTAAGATATTAGACTGGATTTTCAGTGTTTAAATTAATGAGAGGGAGACAGATGCCTGACAAATTATAAAGTGCATAAATGGGCTACCACACCTTTTAGCAAGGGTTGTGAATATTGGCACAACACAGAGTATCTTTTGTGCTTATATACTTGACAGATAAATATCTTTTTGCATTTTACTAGGATTAATCTTTCTGTATCACATGTATCAGCTTCTCTGCTACTACATATTTTACTTCTGTTCCCTTTCATGGAAGATTTATGTATTTTCTTCTTTTTTTTTCCCTTTTCCTTCCCAGCCCTTTTTTATTTCTTCTGTCCTATGTGGAAAGAAAACCTCATGCTACAGCTGCTGAGGAGACAACATATAGTAAAATGATTCACTTAGGTAAAGGTTGGCAAAATTGCCAATAATAATGTCCCTGGTCAAAAAAATAAACCAGAGGTACTCGGGCAGATTTGCAACTGGCCATGTATCTTTGACTTTTCAAGACCGTATAGAATGCAGCAATGAATTGCTAACCTATTTCTTGTACAAGAACAGGGCAATGGAAGATACAAAATAATTGAAAGAATACATAAAGAGGCTGAGGAAATAATTTCTGAATCCAGTAAACAAATGCAAGTAATTACCAATAAAGTAGAGAAAAAAAATGTGAAACTGATTTTACAGCCTGATTTAAATAGGATGATGTCATTAATACAATTCTATTAACTAAGTTTAATTATTTTTCTCCTGAAAAGCTTTGACTACTTCCAAGTATATACTTAAATTGTTATTCTAATTGGAAAATACAGTCCGAATTTTCCCTTTTGTGTAAATTCAAAGCCAAATAAAGCATTATTTATACAATTCTAAGGCAGAATAGTAATTGCAATTTTTAAATGAAAATAACTAAATATATAGGTGTTACAGTTTAGTAAAAGTGGATTATTGAATATATGGATATATTTAGCAAATAGTTGGCTTAACAGAGAACTTTCTTTCTTAGTGTTCTTTCAGGATTCCAAAAGAAACATTCAGGACCAATTGAATAATAAATCAGTACTGTAAACAGAAAGAAATCTGTAGTTCTTGCAATGAAAATCACTGTTCAGATAAATTGAGAATTGTTGGTTTTATTTTTAAAATACTGTCTAAAGTTTGGTGTCAACATATTTGTGCCAAGTAAAGTGAACACAAACCCACGATCCAAAAACGTAAAATGATGCATACAAACTATATTTAGAGTAATCCTAATGTAATTCTCAGTTGCTGAATTGATTTGATCTCCTTATCACGGGGATAAATTGGACTCTGAGATATTATCAACAGCTTCTAACTCCAATCTGATTATTGCTATAATCCTGACAGTGATTGATTCTGAGTAATTATCTCAGAAGGAGAATTAGATTAAAAAACAATATTCCAGATTATAGAAGACTCCAGTCCATTCTTGTAATTAGTTCTGTCTTAGAATGTATGATGCTATCACATTTGAATAATTTAGAGTAAATTATTCGCAAGCAGTCTATTTAACTATACTTTAATAGGAAAACAGATAAACAAGAAACCGTAACATTTTAAGAAACATTACATTGTAAATTAACAGCCTCCTTGCAGTAAAGTTGTCTTTGCCAATGTTTTCAGTTTGCCATGTAGCTCCTAAAATATTACTGGATAGTAAGCAAAAGCCCAGTGCTACAATAATCAGTGATCATGCATTCATAATGATGATTTATGATTACTGATGGTGTCATTATCATCAAAATTATAGACTATGAATTAATTTTTCACAATTGACATCTGAATAATATTCAGGCCTTTCCTTTGTGAGAAGAATTATTTGCAGGTAATGGCCATAAAGAATGGACTTGAGAGAATGAACTAAAAAAAAAACCAAAACCACATATTTGAAGTTCCTGAGCAATATTAACTTATTATTTTCATTATTTTTGTTTATAGCAGTGATGGCCAGGACTAAAAAGGGATGAAGCTTCATTATGCTAAGCACTTTAACGAATACATAGAATTAGTGGTCTCTGCCCAAAACACAATAGTAACAGGATCTTAACAGAAAATAAAGATGTATATATGTCTTATGTATTGTAATTTATGGAAACAGATGTCTCCAGTTATTTTCTCCCTTCCTTTTTTTTTTCCTCTCATTATGATCAATTGAAGGAGTGGACTCAAAATACTCCACAGTCCAGACTAATTTTGAAGATCACAATTTCTGCGGCTTCCTTGGAGCCAAAGATTATGTGTTCTGGGCCATCTCTTTTCATCCAGTACCTTGGGATTTAATAATAGGTATTTTGCTCTCCAGGTGCATGCTTGGGCTTGTGTGATAGAGTTTTGTCAAAGACACAACAAGAAAAATTGTTTCCAGACAGATCCAGACAGATGTTGCGTCAGAAAGGAAAGAAAGAATTTAATTCAATGGTGAAAGAAGCAAAGACAATCAGTCACTGCATCATATATGGAAAACTTTTATGATTCTCAATATCCTAGGCTTTGATTCTGGGTGGACTTCAGTCTCTCGTTCTTTTGTCCTCATGCAAAGCTCAAGTACATGTTGTAAAGGAAGGTGATATGGGAGGGGAAATAGTTGTTGACAAAAGCGTTGATCATGTTTGAAGTAAGATAAATTGGACAAGGAAAAAGGAATTGAGAAAAGGGACAGACAACTAAAAAATCTTGAGTTTAAACAGATTAAAACTTTTGACCTTTTAATTTTTATGTAGATTTTTTATGAAAGTATATCTTAAAATTCTAACCGCTTATGATACATTTTATTTTAAAGTATTAAATGTATGTACAGTAAAGTAATCTTGAATATGTGATGGCACCAGGAATTAATTGCAAAGACAGAGGCCTTGAAGGGGACCTTGCTCTAAAGGTAATGGTAACAAAAATGAGTATGATTAAGATTAACTATTAATTTTAGTCTATTACAAATCAGCCATCACTCTGATGCCTAAGCATGGCACAAAATGTAAGAGTAGTAAAGATATGGCCTCTCTGACCAGTACAAAATTAGTGATCATTCCATTTGGATATGTGCAGTCTAAGGACAGGGCCTTATTTTGTTAATGAGATATAAAAACCATGTTCACTGTGCTTTCTGTCACTGCTAAACAAACAATGTAATGCCAACATATAATAGATGATGATAATGGTAATCTGTTATAAAGCATGGGTGGAAATTGGTGCTTTTCTTGTACCTCTGATTTTTGCACCTAGATTATGTATGCTTTGGCCTTTAATAAAGATGCTGATCTGTTCTTGTTTCTTGAAAATTCTTTGGAATAAAAATACACTGATGTATTTTGGATAGGCGCATGAAAGTAGTACATAAGGTTACTGGAATAGCTTTGTCATGAAACTCCAGATTTGAATCTCCAGAACATGAGTAGTTGTGCACTTGAGCCTTCCCATATATTTTTGTTATGCGCTGAATTTTTTTCTTCCTAAATATGGTATCATTTTTTTTTTTCTAATTGAACATGTTCTTTATAGCAAATGAAGCTAATGGTATTCTGAATCCAAAAAAAAAAAAGGTGCTGTGGGTCATAGACTGAACTACTGCAACTTCTCTTATCTTCTTTGACGGTGTTGAATGACAAAATCCAAGAGCTGAAAGTTTGCCTTTTTTAAATCACTTCCATCCCGATGACCTCTGATGTTTTTAAAGTTGTATTACCCCCTTCACTGTCACATTAACTTTGTCACTCTGTTCTAATCAACAGTATTAAAATTATTTGTGATTTTGATTATATCTATATCAAGAACAATTTTTATACTAATAATATTGTTTAGATAGAAGAGTAGAAGGGGAAGAGAATGGCAGTCCGTAGGATAACTGAATTTTAAGGCTTTAGCACGAAAAGGTATTTCTAGTTGAAAGTTTACACCTATTTCATTTATGTGGTTTTTAACACTAGTTTCGACAGAATTGGTTATGTCAGGCTCGACTTAAACACTGCCTGTGGCTAAACAAAACTTGCTGCAGACGATATTTTTATGTAAAGCTAACTTTGTTATTGAAGCCTTTAGCAGTGAATATATTGCAAACAGCAACTGAGGACATAGTGAGCGTTGACTCATGGGTAAGTGCAACTTCATAAGCTATTAGGTGATTGCATGGATCCGCCATGTCTGACATTCTAAGGTATTTGAGGTATTCTGCTGATGGTTATGGACTTCCAATTTAATTAAGCTGCTTATTTTATTTTAGAAAAGTACCAGATTTGGAGAGTAAAGGAAAGAAAGGGTTGGGGCTGTGCCCTAGAAGCCATCATTGTAATTGTTTAGAGTGTGTTGTATTTATAATTACACAGGCCAATCTGTAACTGCTAGAGCATAATTCAGAACTTACTTCTGGACTGTAAGAGAGTTGTTTAACCTCTTTACACTGAGAAGCACATAGACAAAGGCTAGATTGGTGTCCTTCCTGATGGTTAATAGCAAGCATGATTTGTTTCTATATTTTCAATGGGGTTTGATCCAGTTTTCATCCCAACTATAGATGTGAGATTCAGTGGTTACAGAGGGACAACAGATCACAGCTATCACTGCTTTTGAATGAACTAATTAGCAATGACAAAGTCCATTGAGTATGTTGATTCTCTAATGTACTGGTTTCGGCCGGGATGGTGCTAATTTTCTTCTCAGTAGCTGCTGTATTTTGAGACAAGAAGTGGCAGCAACTAATTGAAAAGTGTGGGACTTGAGCATAATGTAGATGATATAGAATAAGAGATGGATATTGTCCTGGTTTTGGCTGGGATGGAGCTAATTTTCCTCTCAGTAGCTGCTGTGTTTTGGATTTTGTCTGGGATTTGGTTTGTGAAGAATGTTGATAATACACTGATATTTTATTTGTTGCTAAGGAGACCAAGGACTTTTTCCAGCTTGCCAGGTTTCGCTAATGTGTAGGTGCAGGAAACTGGCAGGGGTATAGCCAGTACAGTTGACCCAAACTGGCCAAAGAAAGTATTCCATACCACAGATATCATGCTCATTATATAAGTGGGGAGTTGATCAGTGAGCAGCCCTCTTGTGCTCTTTCTCTTGCTGCGATCATTCAGAAATTGCTTTCGGTTTCATTCGGTGATCACTGCTCAGGACAGACTGTATCGGCCATCAGAGTGTTGGGTGGTGAGAAATTGTGCATTGCTCTTTTTGTACATTTTATTATCCCTATATTTTTTTTTATTATAATAATCTTCCTTTGCTATCCTGGTAAACTAAGTTCATCTCAACTCATGAGTTTTCCTTTCTTCCCAATTCTCTTCCCCATCCTGCTGGGGAGGGAGAGGGTGAGCAAGTGGCTGTGTGGTACTCAATTGCTGACTGGAGTTAAAACACGAACTCTAGCAATACAGAGGTCGGGACACATGGCTCAAATAAAAAATGCCTGAGTGTTCAAGCTATATGCTGAAGCAGAACACAGAAAGAGCCTGGTTGTCCAGGATAGCTTATCAAGGACATCCTAAAACTTTGAATTATTTGCAAACTTTAAAAATCTTTTATCTGCAAACAGAGACCAACATGAGGAAAGCCTCATGACAAAAAAAAAAAAAAAAATCCTCACCATGCTTTGATCTGAAAAGTTACCTGTTCACCTAGCATAGCCTATATTAAAACCATATCTATTAAGGTGGGTTTTTTTCCTTAGTTTTGAAGGTTATTGACAAAAAAAAAGAGCCACTGAGATAAAAATCAGAATTATCAGTTACTTGTAAACTGGATTGCTTCTCTGAATCCTTTGAAAGTTACCCTGAGTGCTACACTATAGTCTGGGTGACATTCTCATGCATTAACTAAGTTTCATACTTCTGTCCATACCTTTGGCCTTGGTACAGACTATTTGAACCTTTGACGTAGGTTCAGCAGTAAGTAGGTGCACAACCTCATCATTGAGTGGGTGATGAAACACGGAGAATACGTAAAAAAAACTTTCCTTCACCCTCTGCACACGACAGCATGAGCAGCTGAGCTGGCTATTGTGCCGTAGGCCACTTACTGTGAACGCTGGCCACCAGCAAAGTACACCTAGTTCCCTGGAGGAAAGGAATTGACAGGGAATGACTTATGGCAGAGAGATGTGTTTGTGCCACAATGATGCCCAGTGTTTCTCCTGAGGTGATGCCTTTATTGTAATTTTCTTAGCAGTATGCATTGTCACTAGCTCACGGCTGTTCCTGGAGGCGCAGACCAACCACTGGTCATTCATTTTTCATGTGCAGGGCTCAGCTGCAGCAAGTACCTTTATCAAGCAAGAATGCCATCTCATTCTTTCCAGAAGTGAATGACAGACTAACAATTTGACTGCATATTTCCATATTCTAAGCTACTTTTTTTAAAATCATATTATTCTAGTATTTAACGATCTATATAGCTCATTTCCTGTTATTTAAGAGTATAGCAATCTAGATAAGTCTTATTTACTCTTTTATTATATTTTTTTTTTCCAACAGGAAGGTTTCTTCACACCATTAAAGCAAATAAACTAATCCTCTAACTGATAAGCCTCCTTCTGCTGTCCTGAGACACTTTGAAATGGTTAGTCTCCTGCCCCTTTTCAAATATCTGTTCCCAGATAAAAATGCAAGCCTGTTGAGAATGTTTATTTTTACTGAATATCAAACTAAGCACCTGTATCAAGTGCCAAATTGTCTATTCTTTTATGTTGTTGCGTGTATAGAAATAGCACTAAGAAAACTCTTTCAACATCAAGCAATTCTATTCTGTTTTTTCCAAACGACAAAAAGGCATGATTTTCTTATATGGATTACTTTTTCCCATCTCTCACTCTTAACAATACAGACCTTTTGACCATCAGTGTCACTAATACAACTGCCTAAATCTCTTTGTAAGTAAATCTCTATCCTTTTATAAAATAATGTTCTTATTTTTGTTAGCTCATCTTCATTATAACTAAACCTAAACCACGCTCTTCTAAAGGATTTATGTTTTTCCACTATTAAGGGAATGCCATTTGAAATATTTCCTTTGGAAAACAAAGAAGATATAAGATCTAACTATTTCAATCAGTTTAACATTTGTTTCTTTAATGTAATTTCAGCAAATGTGGAATGTAGACACACAGCACTTTCCTCCATTCTCAAAGCCAGACGTATAAGAGAAAGCTGAACAAAAAAGAGCCCTCCACACGCATCACAATTCTTGTCTTGCTGCAGCCATTTCTGATACGCTTAGGTGATACATCCATTCTCATTAGCTATTGTTCTTCTTTATGGGCAGACTATCTTGAACAATCAGCTCCACTAGACCTTACACAGGATAAAAAATAACGTGGCTTTCTTCCTCCAAACCCTTCAACATGGCTTCTTGTCCCTTCTTCCAATTAATACTATCTTTTTCAAGCCATTAGAGACTTCATATTTAATTTCCCCTGTGTTCATATATGTCAGAATATGTTAAATTACATTCTGTTTGCATAAAATAGTTCAGTTACAACGCATGTACAGAGAGTAAAATATGTTCCTTCCAACTTAACCTAGCTGTCCAACCAAATATTTTTTACATAATGAGTTCCATAACATATAAGAATTCTATCATAAAAACCTAAACATAATATTAATATTATAATCTCACCTTGACAGGATAGATATCTTTCTATAGTGGGTATCAATTATTTATAAATAAATCTTTCTAAAATTGTTTTCTGTAATCGTATATATATATATATATATGTGAAGTTTAGCAGCAAAATTCAGGAACAAGGTTTAAGAAGCTGCAAACTTCAATGAACACTCGATAATCACTTATGAACAATCACAAAGGCAAAACTGAACTATAATACCTAAGTCTGCTGAAGAAAAGCAGTTCTCAGGAAATCATGAAAGCACATATGTAGATACAGAAAGCATTAACTTTACACATGCTCAGATATTTCGCTTTAATTAAAGATTATTTTTTAAGATGTTTAAGGTAAATTACTTGCAGTCTTATCACTATTATTAAAATTTATTTTAATTCCATGCCCGGGTAGCTGACATGACTAAACAGAACAATCAACAAGCAAAGAAACAAATCAACATGTGAATAAATAAAAAGATATACTACTCTTTGGCACATATAAATAAAAGATATACTACTCTTTGGCACCTATATTTGGAATTCCCATTTATTTCCAAACCCAGAGCTTCTTGCAATGCACTTCAGTTCTTTTTCTACCATCTGTAGATTTTCCTAAAATGAACCTTAATTCTCCTACACCTGTTTTCTTCTTTGTATGAGAGCTCTTATTATCTCTGATATTTTGAGGAAGTATCTTTCTTCTGGTTTTTGTATTTTGGGCAGTGGAGTAGGAAATAGCTTTCAGTTTTGATCTCTACTCTGTCACATCAATTGTAGACTCAGTCTTCCATAGGTTTCTAGTGCGTTGTGTATCATTCTTGGTTTCTATTTCTAATCTATGGTATTTTGCTAGGGGAAAACATCTACACATATAACAAACATTGCTATAGAAAATTGTCTGCAGATTTCTCTTCACTCTCACAATTCAGGCTTTTAGTGAAGAAAGCAGAATGTATAGGAAAAATGGTATGTTTCTGTCTATGTGTTGCATCGCTCATACCAAATTAACATTTCAGCATAAAAATTAATTTTAAACATGGCAATATTTTACCTACACTCTTTTCTTCAACTTACTTTAATGTCGAATTAGAATTCAAATTAGGAAAGATGTATGAATTGTCCTTTTTTAGGATGACCATTTAGCATAAATATAAGACTATCTCAAGTGACTGTGTATGTCCGTTTTTATTCAGCATAGTGGTTTTGCATATTGCTGCTGGTATGCTTCTCCTGGAGAACACAGTACAGAGATACCTCTGGTGAGCCATTTTGAAGTTAATTAGCATGGCACTGGGAGCTGTCTAGGCATGGTAGCAGAGAGCACCACAGAGGCTAAATTACCCTTCTTCTCAGGCAGCTTTTCAGTAGATTAGGCTTCACTTCAACTGAACTCTGTGCTGTTGCAGCTACTCTGCTCCTGCATGTCTCAGAAGCCTGTGAAAATCTAGCTCAGATTTCAGTAGTTTGGAATGTAGAGATGTTGAAAATGCCACTGACTAGCTCTTGGTCATTGATAGGACAAGCTGTTTGTAGTACCACACAAGTTTTGTTCAAGAAATGAACAAAAGAAAATACCACAACTAAGCGTTAAATATCTTATAATTTGCATCTGCCCTTGTGAAAACTCTCAAGTTGATAGACTTCAAACATTTATGGACCAGATGATACTAGTAGTTTGAAAGGAACAGATTCTAGTAACAAATGAGAATTTGTTAAGAATTGATCTTGTACAGATACATTCCTTTTTGATGTAAAGCCCCAACAAGTCAGTGTCCTCCTCTGTTTTATCTGTCTTCACCCAAGCCATGCCACAGATATGAAAGGGAAAAGGATGTAGCAGGAGCATGGGATAGCCCTTGGGTGTTGTAAGCCAATGAGTTTGTGCAGTTCTGTGTTTCTTATACTTCTAACACAGAATAATCTAACTCCTTGGTTACTTGATTACTACTGATGTAGTAATATAAGTAATGTTATATCAACTAGCTAATTTACATTGAGTCATTTTCTCCCTAAAATCTCTTCCCAAGCCCTTCCTTGAGGAATGCATGGAAACCAGTGAAAACTAAGCCTTACTTGCTAGTAGTAAGAATGATTTGATGCAAGGAGTGCATCAAAATGAATTTAATCAGCAAGGAATGCCTCCCTGAGGAAAGTACATTCTCCTGTTCCTAGCCATATTGAATACTTAGATTTTCATATGAAATTAAATTCTACAAAATAAAGTTATTTTATGTGATCTATTACAACACATTTGACTAGGGCTAAGGCATGTGAAAATTCCAAGTGTATTGCTGCTATTCTGTAAGCAATGATGTTGGCCATGTTCCAGCCTTTAATGTTTTCTCTTGGGCTTAATAAACTCATAAAAATATCCACTAAATTACTCTAATTTGTTTTCTAACTCTTTTTAGTGGTCTTCATCTTGAATGTATACACTGTGATCTTAGAGTTTTAGCATTGTGCAAGTTTCAAGCCTTTTAATAATCATTAACTCTGTTATCAAGATATTTTCTAATTTCTTCTCTTTTGTCCTGGTAAATCTAATTTCTGATGTAGGCAAATGTTCATTGATTTCATTTGTACAGGCTGTGCTTAAGTAATTGTTTAACATCCTTTCTATTTTCTTATCCTGTGTCTCTATAATTCTGTGCTAATCACTCTTGCGAAGGTGACTTTTCCTCCCTCACCAATTTGCAAAACTGGACAGAATATTCTTAGTCCTTTATGTGAGAAAGCCTTCACAGAACTACCCTTTGTTATACCTCCTTTTATGGGAGATCTCTTTATTTTTAATTGTAATTTTCTGTTCCTATGCAATTGCCTGAAATTGACGTACTAAACAATTCAGATATAAATATTAATTATGTGTTTTTCAAGGCAAGATAAGCAGTAATTCAAATCATGGTTAGAAATGCTTCAGAAACTATCCTGGGGATAGAGTATGAAGAAAGCCTTATGGCTTCTTACATGATTCCTGGATTCTTTGTTGATCTTTGCCACCAACTTAACATATGTTGATAATGTCTTTTGACCTCACATTGGAAGGATCTGCAGAATTAAAGATGAAAATATACAATAGAGTAGCCCTGTTGCATTTATTTTACAGCAATTAATTAACTTAACTCTGTGATTATATTTTCACTTTTTCACATTTCAGAGATTTTTGTACCTGTGGTAGGTAAGTTTAGTCTATAAACTGTGAAGGCCAAAGCTGACTCCAGGATACAACAGACATGTCCTATTGTGGGACAACAACTGGTGTATTTGCCAACAAACAGAAGTGACAGAGAATATATATTTATGAAATAATAACATTACCAATGAGATTAGTGTGAAGCACTTAACATGGAACAACACCATTGATACTTCAACAGCACCTCCATGTTTCAGCGTTATCTCCTTCCTGAAGTGAATGGGACATTTCACATTACTCAACCTTGTTTTGCTGTTCCACTTGGTAACTTTTTAGATTCTATTTTTGTTTGAAAAGATACCTTTCCAGTCATAAAAGACTTAAATAATATTAATCAGAAAAAAAAAAAAAACCAAAGAAAATGCCTAAAAATGAGTTTTGGCTTATGACATCATAATTCTAGATTAGATCTACTATGAACTTTATGGCAGTCGCAGGATGAAAAGTCTAACTTTCCTTTACCCCTTACTTTTACTTTTTACCATTCTTCTAAAACAAGTTATTTGAATTTTTCTTTTATAAGTAGTTTTGACCTGTTTTATTGATGGGTGTTTTCTTTTACTACAGAAGTTTGTATTATAGTGAGCTCCAGTGCATTTTTGTTACATTCTCACTAGTAAATCTAATAAACTAATTATTTTTTTTTTTCATAGACGTCTTGGTGAAACAAGATAAAATATTAGGGAGGACAGTTTTCCCAGGCCTTTGTGTTTACATGTCAGTAAACTTAGTGTCATGAAAACCACCTTCAGAAATATCTGATCAACTTTATTCATGACTATAGCTATTTTATTTTTAATTTGGCACTGCCCGGAGTCAAACACCGCTATTACTAAAGCAGTTATCTGCCTCTGGTGAAAAAACTGAGCCTGGAAATAACCCTGTAAAACACTTTGATATACTTATGCGAATGACAGTCTGTTTCCTTACTCCCTCTTGTAGGTGAACTTAGGTTTTTTGGGTCAATTTAGTGGAAGAATAGCTGAGTAGTTACTGTAGATATACTGTTCACAGCACTTTACTGTAAGTTTGAACCCCATGAGCTAAGCTTGCTATGCCTTCTTGATATCTTGGTGAATTAATTCAACCTTTTGTCTCTCCTACCATGAAGGCCATTGATAAAATCCAAATAAGAGTTCTGTGACTTGTAAGGAACACATACTAATGACAACAAATGATTTTGTATTACCTCAAAGACTGACACTACTTCCTTCCCTGATGGCTCCACCACATCATACAAGAAGGAATTGTTCCTGCTAGATGTGTAGGTGAGACATAACCACATAAAATCTTACAGAAGCTCCGTAAGATCAGAGCCTGAAACAAAAAGCTGTTTCCAACTAAAACTGCAATGAAAAAAAGAAAAGTAGCTATTCAAAGAAGGATTTTTTTCCCCATTATTTTAGGGTTAATGTTTCTGATATTGTAAGGAAAAAGAAATCACTTTGAAGATTTTTTTCTTTTTTTTTTTTTTTTTTTTTATTGACTGATGATGCATTGCTTTTTGTTCTGGGCATTTATTAGACCTTGGTTCACGTGACTCCAGATTGAAAAGGAGACCTGAAGTCAACTGTAAACTAGATCTGGATGTCTCAGACCCAGTATAGAGTAAGCTGAATGTGCTTGGCAGTTCTGACAGAGTGAATGAACAGAACCTTTGCAGACCAGACTCACTGCACACACAATGCAGGTTCTTCTGACTGCAGGGTGACACATCAGGTACGTAACTTTAGGCCTCTGCTGATATACAGTAGTCTTCTGGGTTGTTTACTTCTAAAGCCAGCTGGGAAGCCCAGAATATGCCAGGACTGTTAAAATGATCCTAATACTACTGATGAATCTTTTTATAACTAGTATTACCTAATGCTAGCACACATCCAATAGATGGCATAAAAGCTGTCCATGTAAGAGTTAAAAATATAAAGCAGGCAGGTTTCAGAAGCTGTTAGATACCAGAGTTTTACTTTCAGGAAACTCAAAAGAAATGAGAAAGGTTCTGGTTTGCTTTGTTTTGTTGTAGTGAAATGTTTGATTCGTTCTATTGTGTTTTGGGTGGGTAGTGAAGCCATTTCCTGAGTAGAAATTACTTCCAGTTTATTGTTGCCATTTCAATTAAACTTAAGTTGAATTGAGTTGTCAGTAAAATTGGCTGGGTTTTTTTTTTTTTTTTAATTCACCTCTGTACTATTAAATGTTATTGCTTCAAACACAATACACTCTGGCTACTGTTGGGTGCTTATAGCTAAGATATGTAAACAAAACGGACCAAGGTCATGCCTGGTGTAATTTACCAGAATTCAGCACTGCCACACCACGGGCAAATTTGGCTCAGTGTTTTGGCATTAGCAGTAAAGGTCATTCCTGCAGTTTGCCCTCACTATAGAAAGTGTGATCAAAAAGTTTTCCATTTTATTTCTCTTTTGATGGTCACATTAAATCTTATTACACTGTTAGTACTTACCTCACTGGAGTGTCTGTGGGTTTTCTTTATAGGCAAAGCTTTCATCCCTGGATGTCCATAAATAACTCTATTCACTACACTTTCTCCCACAGCACATGAGTTATGTTTCAGAGTTGAGACAACTGTTAGTTTGCACATTCTGCAGATGGAATTCTGCTTAATTTTTGTCCACTTCAGAGAGGTTGCCTATTAAGAAGGGCTGTCTACCTCTGGACCCTCTGTTCCAATTAGCTCCATCTGCATGTTGTCCCCTGCACCATGCTTTTGATAGGGCACTTATCCAACTTTTGTGATTAAAGTGCATTTGCTACTGTAGATACGGAGCTCTTGAAAGAAAGGGCTGCTGCTGAAAATTCTCTTTTAAAATTTGTTTCTGAAACAGATGCCACAATAAAAAGACAAAAAGTGCTAACTGCATATTTTTTCAATAAAAGGGTTAGTATTTATGTACTTGTGGAAGTTATGACTCAGTTGTATTTTATTCAGGGCTTCATTTGTGTAAGTTGCTTTCTGATTAGTTATTGATTATAATCAGAACCTTTGGAGCTAAATGTGCAATACAGCTAATAAGCAGGTCTTCTGCAGATGGAGAGGATCCTTAAATATAATTTTGATGCCCTTTACACTTTCTATTTATTGAACTTTGTCACAAATGGCAAATTGCAGCAGGCCATTAAAACTATAGCAGTAGATTTGCAGTATTTCTGTAAGCAGGGAAACAACAGAGTCTTAAAAAATGTGTTGTTTTGCAGTCTCCGAAGTCAAAGCAATAGAAAGCATTTCAAAACATCCCTTAGAATCTAACTCAGTCCAATGCCAGTTAGTTAAATCTCATGCACTGGGTGTAAGACTCTTGTAATGGGTAACTGCCTCATCAGCTCTCACAGGCCAGTGTGGGTTGCAGGATCAGACAGGGGAGGAAAGCTCATGAGGGTGCACTGACAGCTGTGTCACCTAGGAGGGTCCCTGGTCAAAGTATACTTCCCAGCTTCATGCTGATGTTATTATTCCTTCCCCATGGAATTAATGATTTTGTTATTCCTTCCCACTTGGACTTCAGATAAGAGCCTACCAGAAGACAAAAAGCACCAGGTATTTGTCCTGTGTGCTTGCCTTCTTCAATCCTGGGAGATAAGTGACTTGAGAGCTCTGCTCCGGACACTTTAAAAGGCTTCTACTTGATGGTCAAGGGCACAAGAAAGGAAGAAGAGTAGTACAAGGCACAAAAGATTGATGTCGTCTAGCCTCAACAGCCCATGGGAAAACAGAAGGATGCTGTGGCACTGGTTGCAGAGGAAAACGTACTTCTTCGATCCAGGCAGTATATCTGGCTGCATTTTAGATGTCTTTTCACGCTTAGTACGTATTTACTAGCAGCAGACATAGAGGTCAAAAATATGTACGGAATCTGTTAAAGGGCTCCCTTGAAGTTAATGAGAGTCTTTCAAAGGGTTTTGGCTTAAGACATTCTGTATCAATGAGTTAGAAATCTGTTTTCTACTATGAGTTTTGGTCAGTAAAATTATGCTAGGATATGAGAAATATATAAATATTTATAATGCAATCTTTCTCATGAGATAATATTGATTAATATTCACTATAAATAGGAATCCTACTAACAAGATTAGATAAAACTTTGGCAAAAGCAAATTTGTTGTCTGAAGAAGCCAATGGAAATCAAATTCAGGGCAGAATTTTTACCATTAAGAGGAGCTCCAGAACGTTTCAGTTCAATCAAAATTTTTCAAAATCTTCTTTTTGGAAGCATATAATCTTTTTGCTGCTTTTAATTTGCATTTTGAATCAGGCATGGAAAGTGAAACAGTCAAAATTGCAGTGCAGCACATAACAAAGACTGAATCCATAAATTAACATGAATTTATTTAAGGGAGAAACTGAGTCTCCTTCAAAATGACATATTCTTTGATGAATTTTGTCCAAACTTTTTAGCTTAAATATAGCTTGAATTTTGAAATAAAATGTGTATACTTGGCTTGTTAATAAAAAAAAGCTCTGATACTGCGATAAGAGTATACACAGCTCTAATACAAACTCCACCAAGACTCACATGCTGGAAGATTTTCAACTGACATCTTTTACCACTTGATTCATCTCTGTTATTTGATTCAAAATTCATGGAATGTCTCCTCTGCAACTTGCTTATGAAATTGTTTGATGACAATCATAAACCCCTGACTACTAGATATAGTATCTGCAAAACCTTTTGAAATTAACTCTCAAACACAGAAATTTATAAGGCCGATGAATAAATTATTTTATTTCCTAAAACCCTGAAATATCAGAACTATATAGGATTTAGCTATCCTGGCAAACAGAAAGGGGGCCATGATGTAATGTAAGAACAGGATAAAACTGAGTAAAAAAAATGTAAAAAATGGAAAGATTCAAATGTCACTGTGCTGAACCATGAAAGAATTGGAGTCTCTCTAGGCTATGGATCTGGCTTTTGTATCCATCCTCCTCTGCAGAACTCATAAGACACTAACAAGTAACCCCAGATGACAAGTCCCAGACTGGATGATCATTCCACATTCTCATTCGGGAAAGTGCCTGCCTCAGACTGCCCATGCAATTAAAATAAATGACAGCCTTGGGATTTTAACTGTTGTTACACTATGTGGAGTCTTCTATTTTGCATGAGGAGGAGAAATCATGAATGCAAAGAAAAAAGTTTCCTAAATGCTTCAATTTAATTTCAATCTTTACTCTATATGAGCCCATTTATTGGACTTAGGAGGAGTCTCATCAACCGTTTTGAAGCTGGCTTAGAGCTTTGCAGTTTCTTTTCACTTTCTGAAAGCTTGATATCTCATTTCATCATGTCATAGTTTTTAATTCTAGCAGAGGTAAATCTAGACAGCAATCACAAGTATATAATAACTGATGGGATGTGTGAAGTGAAATACATATCCTTCACATCCATGGATTTCACTGGTTAGGATTCTTACCTGTATCTTCCATGACAAAGCAAAAAGACTTTTCCATGAATGCAGTAATTTAAATTGCCAAATGCTCTTGAATTGGCTCCACTTAAACATCCACAGTTTAATGACCTTTCCCTATTATCTCTGGGCTGTTTCTTAGTTTCAGGATGAAAGATTTTTAGGCTGATCATTCGTATATCTACCAGAATGTTACCTATTTTCTATACTTTCTTTTTAATTGAAGCGGTTTCAGTATACACCCTAGGAGTGACAAAGTACGACTGGGCAGTCATGTGGTATCTGGGACTGACATCAGATTGTCAGATTCTTCTCAAAGCCATTGGTACAAGGGATGTGTTTATCATTCTCTTACTCTATGTACATGCATATTATACAGTACACTGGGTAGAAATTTGCCTGTAAAAGCTTAACATTTTAAAAGACTTTGCAGCTATAAAATCCTAGTTTTATAAAATAATATTTGTACAATAAATGTATCTTTTTGAATGAATTTCTTAAATTTCTGCTTGAAAGACACCAAAATAGACAAAAATCTGCACAATGTACGTGCTGGCATGTGAGGTGATACAGAGAACTACTCAAAATTCTCCATAAATGTTACTAGCTCGCTAATTCAACAGTCCTATGTAAAAAATCAACCAACCAATCAAAAAAAAACCCCCAAAAATCCAACCCAAAAAAATGCCAAACCCACAAACAGCTGAAGGGTTTTCCAGATGATATACCTGTAGATCTGTGCTCCAGCTGCATTTCGTGGTCTCAAAAATGGTGAGCATAGTGGTATAACAGAGTGTTTTTATAACAGAGTGTGAACTTAAGAGAGCTATCAGTGATTTTGACTGTTTACCAGCTGGGACTGCTAAATAATATTGCTCTGTGCAGTAAGTAAAAAGAAGAAGGAACTATATTTGCTTATCTATGAATAATCTACATGACTACGTTTGTTGTAACCTTTACATTTTTCTATTAACTGTCACCCATGAATAGTAGAGATACTGGATCTTTCATCTTGCTTTTAAACTAGGCACACAAATCTTCCTTAGGTGGGTATAGCCAGTTTTCTTCACGCTGAGCAGAAGATAGTGTTATTGCAGGAAAAATGATATTTTGAAGGGTACTAGAGTGTGGAATGCTGTGGGGAAATGCATGAGGCCATGGTGAACATCTATGGTAAGATGTTCTTTGGGGCTGGCTGTGAAAGATAGACTAAAATCTTTTGGTATCTTCATGACAATGCTTAGTTCTGAGACTTTACGTACTCTGAAAATTTCATTTATTAAACTCAGGGAAGGAAATTTCCTTACCAGGCTTATGTTCTTCATTCAGCACAAACAAATATATCTCATTCTCTTTTTCATGGAAAACATATCGTATAATGCACATATGTCTTTCTTCAAGATATACATGTGTGTTAACAGTAGAGCACTGACAGGCTCCTAATTGTAAATCCACTTTGTAGGTTACGTGTTTTAAAAGCCCAGTAAATTTGACAAATTAGTACAATTTTCAGCAGACTAGTAAAAGTCAAAGTTGTATCTCCATGACAAATTTGGTGTGTCTATCTTTTCTATAATGGGAAAGATGTACATTTTTCCTCATCCATTCTTAAAAGTAGCAACTGAGTACCTGAAAGACAGTGGTCAACTGTATCTAGCTTCTGCTTGAAAAGGAGTGACATGTTTATAAAAGCTGAAGATAATTCCTTAGGAATAGTAGCATCATTTTACAAAAATGTAAGGTATGATGTTCTGCAATAATATTTTTGGTGCTGTACTCAAATGCTTTGATTTATAGTTGCTTAATGTTGTGAGAAAGATTCTTGTAAAATCAGGTACAGCACTAAATTAAATCTCAACATTTGAAAACTCTTAACTGAGACAATATGACACATCTTTGAAGTTATTTTTATACACTTTCAGTCTCTTTATCCTGGAATTCAGATGACTTTGTGACAACATGTCACAAAATTTAGAAAAAAAAAAACACAGCTAAAAGTATCAAACAGTAGTGGGGAGAATTAATCTTATCTAAGATAATGGTACATGTTCTCTTTCAGTCAAGAATGTGTTTGTATACACATGTGTGTGTGTATAAATACATATATATGTAAAAATCCGGTCCAAAGCTATGGCAGATTATAGAAAGGTGCAGGAGATTATAAAATGTAAAAGCAGAAGTTCCAGTTAGCAAAAATCAAATTAAATAGAAAAGATAGATGTAAACAATAACAAGGCAAAGCAAAAAGATTAAGAAAACCACCTTTCCTAAATCTTCTTCAAATGCAGAAAAAAAACGCTGGCAGCCTGCCAGCGAATCTGTAGAACTTATATACAGATCAAGATCTTAAATGAGTTCTCAAGGAGGATGAGGACACCATAGAAAACCAGAATGAATTATTTGACTCAGTGCTCTGTTTAGAGGAGTTTACTACAATCTAGATTCATTCTCCAAGGGGGATAGGACAGAAGAACTATGTCAGATTGTGGTGCCATCATTTAAAGTTTAGACAGAACTGATGAAATGAGTATTAATATCTCAATGACTAGATATTTTTTTTGCCCAAAAGTTCTAAAGAAATCACCATATGCAAGTGCCAAAATACATATTGTGGGTTATCTACCAAAACAACCTTTACACTACAAAAGAAGCAAGTTTGTAAACATAGTAACACACTAAAAGGTTTCAAGGGAAAATTTAGAGAACTGCAGGCTAGTAAGCCTGAAGTTTGTACTGGGGAAAATGTTTGAAATTACAGTAAATAATAGGTTCAGGAGACATCTCATATAGTGATAAAGAAACAGATGGCTTTTCTAGAGGGAAATAACATTTATTAATCTACTTTGAGGAATCAAAAAACACACGATAGAATATTTGAGTTTATTCATATTCAGGAATTTTTCAACATGTTTCTTAGCAAGGAATCTTAACCAGTTGTGGAGTGAAATGAGTGCTCCAAGGAATTAAACAAAATATAGGAAAGGGGATTTTCATTTGCTTTGGAGAAAACAGGATATTAAAGGAATCCCAAAGACAGCTCTTCTGGATCAAGTTGTATTAACCACATTGATAAGTGATCTGAAAAAAGAAAAGGATAATATCAAATTTGCTGATAATGCAGTTACTTCATGTGTATAACACTAACATTTAAAATATGAAGATCTCATGAATGTCTGAGTGGCATTATGGGAGATGATTCTCTTTTTAATAAATGCAGAACAATCACCTTGAGGAAACAGAGCTGAACATCCATGAATGATGGTGGACTTTATCTTCTCTGTTGCTAAAGAAACCTTAGAGTGCATCTGAATTGTTCTTCCAATTGGACAACTATATACTAGAATTTATAAAGAAAATTATAGAGAATAGAACAGAAATCCTTACACCCAAGCAAATTAGTGGTGAAATACTATCACAAATATTATGTACCATTTCAGTTAATGCCCTCTCAAAAACAGTATAATTGGATTTGATAAGTTACAAGGAACTGTAACCTGAATATTTAGAGTTATTGAATGACCTTGGTAAAAGGAGTGATGAAGTAGATTAGAAATCAACTTGAAAAAGAGATGTGACAGGTAGGGATGGGTATTTGACAGAATATTTTTTATGAAGTACTTCATTAAGTTCTTGGTACTTTACCAAAGGATGCTTGAACGCCAAAAGAATAATTGTATTAAAGAGAAATAGCAATGAAGATGCTTTACTTATGAAGTCTGAAAAGCGGGTGAGAATATCAAAGGAATTACCATACTGAGGTTCTTACTCTTATTTTACACAATTTTTCTATAGCAAGTGTTACTTTCCCCTCTCCAAGTATAATTTGCGGCTAAAAGTATAACTATTTTGACTTGCAATGGCTGTTTGTATGTCTTTTTTGAGTATGAAACCTTGACATGTTTGTATATTCATTGAACTGGTTAGTCATTTTTATGAAAATGTCATTTATTGAGATGCAGATATAAATTCATACAGATATGATGGCAGAAACTAGTTGGGGTTTTGTGTTTGTATGGTATGGTACCTTGCATGTTCTGATTTAGAAACAGTTCATCATGTATCACTGTGATGCACAGGATGACGGACATAGTCCCAGGAAGAGCAATAGATCACAGGTGATAAGCATCAGCCACAGGCACAGCATAAACCCAGTTCCTCAATCATCTTTGATGCAGAATAAGATACAAGTCATTCAAACTGATAGCTCAGTCTATATTGAATTTTATTCCTAGAAATGGCAATGTGTATAACAGTTCAGCCACCTGGTCAGGTGTTAGGAAATCCTTTTAGTTTTCTTGTCCTGTAGAGAATGAGATCAAGAGACTTCTCAGTACCCAGGTACCAACAAAATGATAATGAAAACATACTAAAATGTCTCTTGACAATGTGTCAGTGAATAACAGTGTTCATAAACAATTTGAATCCCTGGGCTATTTCAGTTAGATGCTGTAAAATGCTTAACAAACATGGGTAAAATTTCTCTAGAAGAGGTACTGTTTACTATGACTTTAATAGGCTATGGTAAAATCTCCTTTCTAAAATCTTCAGCTTGTCTCATCACATGACAACACATTCATAGGGTTAATGCAGAGTTATGTAATACAGTCGTCTAGAGTATGAACACTGATTTCATTGACGACATCATTACAGGCTTTTTAAATTTTTTTCGTAGAGAAAATGCAAGATGACTATTAAAGTGTAATGGCACAGAACATTTTGTTCTTTTAAAAAAAGCCTTTTACAATATTCTTGTTTGTAGATGATATTTATTGCCTTTGTACTCTTATGGTGTGCTTCTAAGTCAATTGAAATGCAAGCGCTAATGAAAACTCTACCATAACACATTCATTCTTTCTTGCACCAAATGAGTCTACTACAAGATGTAAATTACTTACATATATCTGCTGCTCAGGTTTTATTGTTTTAGGTTAATTTATTCACTGTAATATTCTTAATGAAAGTAATGACTCTTCCAGTAGTTTGTGTTTTCATATATTGCAATTTTATTAAATCATGCTGTGAAAGTTCACACTGGCTGCTCTAAACATTCCTGAAGTTTCATGTTACACTTAATATATAAATACAATCTTCTAGCAGATTATCAGCAGAATATATTTTGTTATCCTTTACTCTTCCTAATTTGTTCACACCAGGATATATCCAATGTACAGGGCTACTTGTACAGGCAAGGCTGTAGCATTCTTATGCATTTTGTTAGCACAGACCATTACAAACACAGATCGAAATCTACAAAAAACAGCCAGCTCAACACATGTATTTTTAAAAATATACTTTGTGTTATAGAGACTTAGTGTAAATATACTGTTCCGGAAAAAAAAAAAAAAAAGGTTATTTGTCAGCCAGAGCATTGGCTTTTACTTTAAGTGCTCAAATTGAATCTTTTCAGGAGCACCTAGGCAATAAAAAATCTGGTGACTAGTATCCTTTCACTTCCCTCACACAATTGTAAAATTCTGATTACCAACGATGTGTAATGTAAACTATTGGATAATACACTTTAGATGATCAAAATCTTCTAAAACTCTTTTGTTACATAAAGAGCCTGCATTTCCTTTTTTATTATTATTAAACTTGTTGCTCTGTCAATACTGGTAGCTCTCATGTCTTAAAACATTCTTTAAACATTAGTTACGAAATGTTAGACTTCTCTTAAGAAGGAAGAATTACTAGGATCAGTGTACAGAATAAAAGCCTAAAGAGTAAAAAGGTTAAGTGAGCTGCCCAAGGACACAGCAGGCAATAACAAAAAGAGCTTCTGGTAACAATAAACTATTTTCTGGCCACTGGACTCCATTTAAACAAGCAAAATCTGTTTTAACTGAAAATTAGGAATGTTGAGATACACACTTACTTCCTCTACTGCAGTTCTAGGAGAACCATGTAGTTTGTCATGCATCATATATAGATTAACACAAAATAATATACTCTTCCCTCAGACAGAATCAATATCAGGATGATTCTCTGTCCTTTTCCAATATGAAGTTCCCCAGATTTTGTTCACTTTAAAGAAAAGTAAAAAACTGGTTTAAAAAGTCAAATTTTAAAAATGCAGATAATGAAGCCTTAATAACATGTGGAAAGTTAACCCTCTTTTAGTAAACAGCATGCTAGTTTTCTCTGTACATTCTTCTCCTGCTTACTCTATATGTAAAAACATAAAATAGGAACTGTTCCATAGAAGCAGTAAAAAACTAAACATATTTATTAATAACTGTCTGCTTTGGGGCAGTCAGCGATTTCATTCCTGCCTGACAGTGTTACTCACAGGTAAGAGTTCATTGTGGTACTGTTGTGTCAAGGCACTGCAAACAGACTTTGCCTTCCATTCTGTCCTTTACAAGCGTGAAATTGGAGAGTAATGATGTACACAATAATTTGGATTCTGCAGATTATATTTTAAAATAATAAACTGCTGAAATAAAACACGTATTTCTGACTGTATTGACCAAAATGTGCCCTGCAATGAATGTTATATTTTATTTTTTTTTTTTTGTAAGATTCTTGACATAGGACATATCAGCCTTCTATAATTACAAATATAAATGCTACAATAAGTGTTCATAGAGTTGGAAGAAACTTTTCACAGATGGTTTAGCATGTAGATAGAAACCATTTTGTCTTTATTACTTTTAACTCTTTTTCTGCTTTTCATACTGCTATTCTGAGCATCCCTTACAGGGTTCAGACTAATAGCCAGATCCAAGAAGTGAGGTCATGAAAGTCTGATGCTACCTAACATTTTGGTGCTAGTCTCAGAAGTGAAATCCATGTGGATGTTTCTACAGGGGTTGGAGAAGTTAGCATAATGTATATTATCTTCACATGCAATTAAAATATATTTCAAATGTCAAGTGAAATTTGTAGTATCTCTTGCTGTGGTTATGCACGGGTGTATCATTGCGAATCTGAAATGACACATTTCTAAATCATTCCCTTCTCCTAACTTTCCAAACATAGAGACCTTGCTTTCCCATTTTAACATAATGACATAATAATATTATGTCATAATACTATTATGACAGAATGATACATAATTACTATGTATCAATGAAACTCAAGATGTTTTCAAGATATAGGTGTAACCTCCATGAATATCTATGAAAGATAACAAAAAATATGTGCCCAAAAATCCTAATCTCAATCAGTCTAACTGCTAGAAATATTTTGTATATTTTTGTATATTTTTGTTCTGTCCCTTCAGCAAAAGAACAAAGCAGTACAACATTCTCTTCAAATGTTGAAAACACCTGGAAAATATTTCAGTGTGAGAAGTTCTCTCAAAAAGAATTATTTAACACATCACAACTTTGTTCAGAATGCATCCTTCTATTTTCCACATTAAATTATTTCAGAATATTGGTAGTAGTGTGAAAAAAAATACTGTCAACAATTGTGTGT
This sequence comes from Tetrax tetrax, assembly GCA_009806455.1. Lineage (NCBI taxonomy): Eukaryota > Metazoa > Chordata > Aves > Otidiformes > Otididae > Tetrax > Tetrax tetrax. The sequence continues at coordinate 595,354 of WHYT01017449.1, read as the reverse complement.
AAGAAATAGGATATAGGCATACGTTTTAAACCTGGGGCTTCGCTTGAATGTTCTTCCTCAAAAAAGCATGATGTGGTTCTGCACATTGGAGTCTTTACTTCCTTTAGTTCACAGTCACTGGCCAAATCTGTGTGTCAAAGTCAGAGACACTCTGATGTCTTTTAATGCCTGTAAATTTAAGCTTGAGTTCCCAAAGAAGTTCCGGATTCCAAATATCACTGAAATCTTGTCACAATAGTACCATTAGGAATGTCCACTTTAACTATCTAAGATATATGGAGAACAGGTCTAGTGGAAAAAAAATAGCCATGCTTTACAAAGAGAGGGAGTGCATATAAAACCAGAGTATTTCTGAGATGGCATAAGAAATATTTTGATATGATTCATATTCTATTCAGAACATATATGTATATTTTCTAAACACTTATAGCACTTTTCATCTTCATAATTGCTTTGCTGACATTAATTAATCCCCACAATAAGGTAGGTGATAAATTAAGGTGAATGAAGAATTCACAACAATTAAATTATCTAGAAAATAGTTATTTTCCTGAGTGTGAAATATTCAGGAACAGACAGGGAGTTTTACTGAGTTATTTGTACTTCACCAGAATTGTGTTAATATTTTGTGCAAATACAATTCCATCAATGAATTTATTGGAAAATTTTTAATGTTACTGGGTTTAATGTAGAAGCTTTAAGAAATTAGCCATCCAATTTGCATCACTGTTGAATGAGCAATGCTTCCAGGCTCCTCACATATAATCTGTACATGCCCTGTCCCCATTAATGGACAAAGACCTGGCGATGTACTTGTGTCTCTTTCAAGGTTGGTTTTGAGGAGAAAACCCAGGCTTGTCAGCTGGATTGGAGCAGTGACAAACTTCCCATTGGTCTTAGATGTGCAGGACTGGGGGACTTGCACCCAGAACATGTCATGGTGTGCAGCCCACTTTCAGTCAAGATACAACAGACAGCACCCAATCTAACAGGTCTCAGATTTAGCATTCGTGGAAAATGTCTGGCTGCTCCAATTAGAATAATAGAATCATAGAATCATAGAATGGTTAGAGTTGGAAGGGACCTTCAAAGGCCATCTAGTCCAACCCCCCTGCAAGGAGCAGGGACATCCCTGACTAGATCAGGTTGCTCAGAACCTCATCCAGCCTGACCTTGAATGTTTCCAGGGATGGGGCATCCACCACCTCTCTGGGCAACCTGTTCCAGTGTTCTACAACTCGCATTGTACAAATTTTTTTTCCTAATATCTAATCTAAATCTACCTCCCTCTATTTTAAAACCATTATCCCTCTTCCTATCATAACAGGCCCTACTGAACAGCCTCTCCCCATCTTTCTTGTAGGCCCCCTTGAGGTATTGGAAGACCGCTATCAGGTCTCCCCAGAGCCTCCTCTTCTCCAGGCTGAACAGCCCCAACTCTCTCAGCCTGTCCTCGTAGGAAAGGTGCTCCAGCCCTCTCATCATCTTCGTGGCCCTGTTGTATTCATATTTGTAGCCTCATCATTAAGATGAGCTGACCATGTGGTGGACGAAACCACAACGACCTTGGTGGACGAGAGGCTCAACATGAGCCGGCAATGCGCCCTTGCGGCCCAGAAGGCCAACCGCGTCCTGGGCTGCATCAAGAGGAGTGTGGCCAGCAGGTCGAGGGAGGTGATTCTCCCCCTCTACTCTGCCCTGGTGAGACCCCACCTGGAGTACTGTGTCCAGTTCTGGAGTCCCCAACATAAAAAGGACATGGACCAGTTGGAGAGGGTCCAGAGGAGGGCCACGAAGATGATCAGAGGGCTGGAGCACCTCTCCTAT
>WHYT01017449.1:510551-582236 GCA_009806455.1 Tetrax tetrax | reverse complement strand
AAAAAATTTTTTACAATGAGAGTTGTAGAGCACTGGAACAGGTTGCCCAGAGAGGTGGTGGATGCCCCATCCCTGGAAACGTTCAAGGCCAGGCTGGATGAGGCTCTGAGCAACCTGATCTAGTCAGGGATGTCCCTGCTTCTTGCAGGGGGGTTGGACTAGATGACCTTTGAAGGTCCCTTCCAACTCTAACCATTCTATGATTCTGTGTCACATCAGCCTGCAATTCATTCTACTGCTGCTGGTAGTACGATGTGAACTGCTGCTGTCTTATACACAACTGCATGAGACCCCCAGCTGATAGTGACCTATGTGATTTGTAGTTGCTTGCTCTACTTTGAGTCAATCTGTTCCAGCTTCTTGGAACTATTATTTTAATTGTTAATGTCAGAAAAAAACAGAGAGGTAACCAATTTCTGGTTGAATAAAGTAAATATTGTTATTAGAGCACTTTAAACAGCAGGTGAACTATAGATGGAGTAAAGTAGGAAGGGTACATTTCAGGTCATAAATTTGGAATGAGAACTTCTGTGCTACTTGCCACAAAATTACATTGTGGGAAATGGGAATGTTGTGGCAGAACCTGTAGTAATGTTGCACTGTTGTGTGATTTTTTTAAAGAAAGCATTTCATCATTTAAAGAATAGTTCTCCACGCTGTGATAGAGAAAAGTATCCTCCCCTTTTAAAAATGCAGCTTCTGTAATAGCCAAATGCAATAAAATTTCCATGCTGAGAAACAAACATGTTTGAGAGCAGAAAATGAATGTAGACAGGTAAACGTTGTGGTTTCTCCACAGCATTGAGGTGAATTAGTTACAAAATGAAAGTAAATAAATAAGGATACTATCAAACCTTGGCCATCTATCTGAGGTGCCTAAGTTAAAGGTCCTGGAAAGAAACAGGCACCTTTAAGAGAAATTTTTCATATTGCCAGCACACAGTTCATGTCTTTTCTTTCTTTTTACTTACCCTACAGACATCTCAGGTTGACCAAGTTCCTCAGTTAGGTGCTCCTCTTGGGTAAGAAATGAGAAATTAGAAAGCCTCTCTGTCAGCCAACTCTGATTTGCCCAGACCTGCCAGAGACCTGGTTCCTGATGCTGCAGGACTTTGTTCCAAACTGCTGCACCATGACAACATGCTGCTGGAGGAGGGAGCTTCTGTGTGTCCTTTTCTCTTCATAGAGCTCAGAGTAATAAGAAAAAAAAACCACAAAAACAGTGAACCAAAACCAAAATAATCATTAAGTAAGAACAGTCGTTAAATAATTCTTTATATTTTTTTTCTATTATTTGCAAAGAAAAAAAAAAAGACTTAAAAAAATGCACTGAAATCTTTGAAATTTAGAACAGGTACTTTGAAATCTTGTCTTTAAATGGTATTCAAAGCTTCTAATTAACTTTTGAGTTCTCTGTTACGTACTTTAAAGTGATCAATGACATATACTTAGTCATCTTCAATATATACCTTTCCAGTGATAGAATAAAAATAAGATTTTCAGGCTGGAGTCAGATTGACCTTAGCTTTACCTTATGGTTGAAAGAAGAGTTTAAACCTAGTCCAGTGCCAGTCATGGAAAACAGAAAACAATTAAATGTTGCCTAGTTGCATTATCTCCCATTTTTGAAGTTAATAAAAACATAATCTATTTGTACCTGCCATTTGCCTTAGGAGACAGCAGAGAATAATGAAAATATTTTACTATCTATTTTCAAATTATAAGCTGTTGTTTCCAAAGAAAGTCAAAACTCATGTATATTATCACATTATTGTTCTCCAGGGACTGCAGTCACTATAGTGATTGTAATTACATGGCTTCATTAACTTTCTACATTCTACCTGTTATGGGGGTTTCACATTAAGAAAATTTGCATATACAGGAAATGAATGCTGTTTGCAAGGACCTAATGTCATTAAACATTTAAGCAGCTTCTCTCAAGTAAACAAGGAATTTTCACTAGAATATCCTCTTAGCATGCACTTAAAACAAATGTAGTCACAACTGTCACTTTAAAGCAATACATGTAAAAAGCATTTAGAGTAAGCAACAGCCATCTTAACAAAACTGCTTTAAAATTGGAAATAATTCAATTACTCTCACAATCATTACAATACATAATCAGGTGTAATATCATTCTGTCACATTAATGCTAGCTCATGTTAAGACAGTGTCTGTGTGCTTACAATACGCTGTAACCAGTGACCCATATTTAAAGCGCACATGCAATGAGAACTTTCATTTTCTAATTTGTAACTGCCTAATCTTTGCTATCAATGGATTATATATAACAATAACTTTCAATTTTTACTTACGAGTTATAAAAAGCAAAGGAAGACTCTATAAAAACGTACATTTAATACTGCACTGTAGTAGTAAGAAAAATGCTTTGTAGTCTGTCACATTTTCATTTCATGGGCTTGATGTAAGCCCACCAATGTCAAAAGCAGCTTTTTATTTTTCTTCTGTTTGCTTGAGTCAGCTTTGACTGAGAATACCTACTGTTGATTTCAGTAGACACAGGATTTTAGAAACTGTGGTTTGAAGCCCTTTGCCTTGTCCAGAGCCCTTATTGTAGCATTATGCTTTAATATAATACCCTATGTGTGCCAATGTATTTTGAAGAGTCTGATCTGATTCTGATTTAATCCGTTGTGTGTTGTCATAGTTTTCTCCTTTGTCTTCACTGTCTTCTGAGACTTTTTGCTATATACCAGTCCAATGAATAGCATAGATGCATAAACATTAGGAAATTAGGATTAGGAAATCTCAGGGTCTATTCTTTCCTTCGCCTACACGTACTATTGTCCTACAATGGCCAGGTTATAGGCAAGGCATGGTGAGCCATTCTTTAGAATGATGTACTTACTGTCTCCTCTATGAAGATTACTGCTCAACGTGTAGGTTTTGGGGATCATTCTTTTACCGTAAGTGATTTTCCTACAAAAATGTAAGGGAGAATAAAATGTATAACTGTTCTTTGTACATTCTACTTTAAGGAATTCAAAGGTTCAAAACTGAAGAATGGGTTTTCTGGTACCTACCTTATTGAAGCTTAAGGTCTTTATTGCTTCTCATTCTTCATGCTTTCTCCTTAATATTTCTTTTTGTTTGTGTTTAAAATAGTTTCCTTTTCTAACTTCGGACCAGGCAGAAATACCAGAAACCCATTTTTTTTTTCCATGGGGTATCATAGGGTTTATATTTGTTTAGCACTTTGAGTTTTTCTGAAGAAAAATGCCATAGAAACATAATGGACAATGAGCTGAACTTCATCCTGACAACATAAGAATGTAAAAGAAACACAAGAACATCCAACATGTTTCCCTTTTCTATCAGTTCAGAGTGCAATATCAATCTTTTGCTTACTCTGTATGCAAGGATTATATTAAACTGGTAGCCATCCATAAACAAGATGGGGGAAACAAAGGAAGAAGTAGACCAAAATATTAAGAAGGAAGTCTGAGGTTTATCTGTGAATCTAGTGCGAATGACTAGAGAAGTTACTGCTCTTTAGTTCACCTTGCTGGGAGTACTACCCACACAGCTGACCAAGGCTGAGAATTTTGTGAAAATGTCCCTATAAGCTTTAGTATAAAATTCAGCTCATAAAGTCTCCTGTGGTTATTCCTGCTAAGTTCGTTTATTTTCCAGGGAAACAAATGAGAAGCACTTACACAAGTTTCAGTACAGCTGAGAGTGGTACAGTTTTTGAATGGTACAATTGCTCTGGGATACAATTCCCTCCTGCCTAGCTAGGCAGCACCAGGCCTTGTGCTGGCTTTCTCCCTTTCTTAGGATGCCTTTCCCTTGCATGGGAGAGATGGGCCTGGGGAAGGGAAGAGCTCTCCTTCCCTCACCTCCAACTATGTCATGAGGTCCTTGGGAGGAGAGAGAAGTTTGCTAAGGAAGGTGTTCATGCCTCAGGGGCTACAGTATGAAAAAGGTTACACGTGAGAAATGAAGTCCCCGGTATTCAACCCCTTCCTTACAGACTACCTATAAATGAGTTTTTTGAGTTTAGATTTTCTTACCTTTGTCATCTGTCTTTTTCATCTCAGGATTGTCAGTTATGTCTCATCTACCAACCCATTTTCTTGGTGTGTCCTAAATAATTCTTTTTTTTTTTCCCAGTTAATGTAACCAAATTATCTTTACTGATTGACAAAGTCCCTTCCAAGTCAGAGATGGATTTCTTCTTTGCAACCATTCATGTTAATGATTTCTTACCCTTACCCCCTTACCCTTTTAAAATGTCCTTTCCTTTTCTAATATATTCTTCAATGTACATTATGTTGTACAGAAGTGACTTTCCAATTGGATATTACAAGTACTCAGACATTGAAATATGTTGGTTTTTTGGACTGCACTATTGATCTTTGTAATTGGAAGCTTACAGTGCAAAACTTTCTTTTTCTGTTCCCATTAACTAATCTTTTTTTCTCTATGTCTCCTTTTGCTTTACTTACTTACTTACTAATTTATTTTTCTTCTCAGCATTTACATTTCCTCTCCTTTCCTTTAACAGCTGTTCTTAAGGAATTTCAGTGTTGTATAGTTATTTGTGAGCTAGACTGTTTTACTCTCTTGGTACCTGCTGTCTTTACTTGAAGCCTCTAAACCAGTAATTGGTAACAAGTTTCTCTCAGTGGGTTTTACACACAGCTGCAAGGCAGAAAATAAACAGTTCTTTCAAGTCTACACTCTTAGGGTTACAGCTGTATAATAATGACTTCCTCAGCTTCCTAATGCAAATTTTAAAGAGATATAATCCATTTCTGTTAAAAGATTTTAAAAAGATTTTCCACATTTAGACAGGACTTTGTAAAGACAATTGTGCAAACATGACATCAAAACAACATCCTTCCTAATTAAAGTATCTTTCCTAATTAAACTAGGCACTTGTGTGTAAGTTCATAACTTTTTATCAAACAGTAATTCACCTGCTCAAAGTTTTTTAACTGATTGTAATTTTTTTTTTTTTAATTATGGTAAGGATGCCTGATGTATTGTTAATCCTAATTATTTCAATGCCTAAATAACAGAATAAATAGCAGATTTTCTTTTTCATAGTATGAATTAAGTTTGTTCAGGATTTTTTCATCATGCTTCTCAAGGAGATTTTTTCAAGCATAAATAACATTTAGGTGCAATACTTTTGCTTTTGGTGAAAAGTGTAGGAACATGTGGTCAGTAAGAACAAAAATAAGAAAGTAAAAAAGCAACTGTCAGCTAAAATGTTTTGGATTTTTCCTCTTAAACCTTTGACCAAAAAAAAAAAAAATCAATGCTTCTTGGAAAGTGGGGGAAGGGAGAAATAAATGTTTATTCAGCTATTCCAGTCTTAATAAGCGAGATCATGACTTGATACACAAAATAATGTGTTTTGCTGAAAATATGTGACAGGCATAAACTTTATGTGTCTGTGTGTAGATAGAGGACAAAAAGAAAGTTAAATAAAATCAATTTACCTTTTGCAATTAAACTTATTCTACTGAGATTTTTTTTCACCTTCTAATGAAACCTTTTCAAAGGTTTCAGAGATTTTTCTGTCAAGCTATTCTAGTATTGGTATGTAGTTTTCCTTTTTTTTACAGAATGAAACAGTAATACTAGCTCTTGTTGTTTAAGCTTTTCATGTGATTGTTTCATCTCCTCATAATACTTCAAAAGCTTCAAAAGGTTCAAAAAATATCTGCAATGTTGTTTGCACCAGTATGCAAATCAGACTGCTAAAGCGTTGGGATGCTGGGTATATAGTGTGGTTATTCCCACCGTAAATACTGTAGCAAGAAAAAATGATGCACTCCTACTGATTTTGAATGGTAGATATTATGGCTGTACAGCAAAGTAGGGATAAAGTCCTGATTTAGGAGGGAGTAGCACAGTTGCTGCTGCTCTTGTATTTGTCTGCCCCTATCACTGCAGCGAAATGGTAAAGTGCTCAGGGTCATGTGGAATTTAATTTGGGCTCTTGCTGTGTCACGTTCATTCACGCCATGTCTATAAAACAGCACTGTCTTGCTCAATAGAGCAATGCTCTGTGTTCCAGGGCATTTTGTAAGTACTTTGGAAAGAAGTGCAAACCCTTTGCGTCCCTATATCTAGAACAGCAAGCAAAGAGCATCTGTTACCAACTGCAGTGCCCAAGCTGCTTGAGTGCAGCTCTCCATTGCAGGCTGACAAATGGGAAGGCAAGGCCAAGGTGCAAGAAACCAAGAGCTCTAGACCTCTTCTCACAACAAGGAGCTTTGTATTAGCCTAAACCTGAATTCCTTTCTAAGCAAGGCATGCAAAGTGAGGAGAAATACTATATTAGTGTATTGTTTGTAAGATGCCTGTAGCTGGCTATGTTAAAGTACACCCTACCAGAACCGCACCCTTTAACTGCTGTTTATCAAAGGCAAGAAAGTGAGGCTTAAAATATAAATCAAGAATAACTACAGATGTAGATAACTCAGAATTTTTCTTCACAAATCTACTGTTGTTTAGGTAATGACCAGCTTCTGTACTTCTGTGTCCAGAATGCCAGAGGCAATCTGGAAATAGCAGTTTACAGATTTTTCCTTCCTTTGAAAAATTGTTTCCATGACTTAAGATGTTACATGAAATCTTTACCTTCCTGCCTTCTTCAGGGGAAACGACTTCTTATTTGACTCACTATGTTGAAGATGTAATATGCATGGACCATTTGAGGGAGTAGAAGTGAGATTTCCCAGAGTGTGGGAAGAAAAGTATGTTCTTTACAGATCTAATTCAGTAAAGTGTTGTGAAGGGGCATTACTTTGCACTTTTTCTATTAGTTCCAAGCTGGCAGGCATAGGTTTATTTTATTTTAAATAAAGCAGTACTCTTGTAAGTACTAACTTGATGAACTGATCGGCAGCAAATAATTTTGTGAGCCCCCTACTTTCTAAACGCAAATTCTAATAACAGTGTTCATGGGATAGGGCACTTTATGTTTTTGTTTTTTTTTTTAATTACAAACATCAGAATGTTTACAAAAAGAAATCTGGACAGAACTTCTATAGGTGTCAGGTACCTTTGCTTCCTGAACAGTGCATTCTTCCTTTTAATGTTAATTACAAGGTAAGAAGCATCTGATAGTTTGCAAAATCAGAACACAATCAGCTCGACCACATTATACACTGTTGCACATAAGAATTCTTAATGCTGTTTAACAAATGACTTTTTTTTTCTCCACTTTTCATTAGAGCCCCTTGTTGCCATCCAATCTTGATTTTAGAAATTAAAGCTAACAACCAGACTGAAAGAATCCAGAGAATGACAGCATGGGGCACAGTCTCAAAGCCACAACTAACAGCGTGAGGCAAAGCGAACCTCAAGCTATTCCAGCTCGTAGAGAAGGAAGGGGGAGAAAAAAGCATTTGCAGGAAAACTCAATTATAACAACCCACAGCTATAGTAAAGCACTTGTGAATGTTGACATTAAAGCTTTTTCTGCTTAATGTTTTAATTAAATACCTAGAAGCCAACTCTTCTCCTCAGTCAGTGTCAGAGCAGTACTTCTCTATGGATAAATGTTTACAGCAAAAGCTCTGCTGAGGGTTTCAGCAAACAAGTCTCGGAGAATCGAGGAGGCTTTCAGCCGAGGCACTTGAGATCAAGAAAGCACCAGTGATTAGAAGCTAGCAGTACAATAACAGGACGGTTTAATCCACCCAAATGTCAGTCGCTGGTTTACAAGTTGGCAATCCCATCTTCATCTGCAGACAAAAGGGCACTGGTTAGTCATCTGTTTAATTCTCTTGCTGCAGCATGTCATTTGGATGTTGAAGGAAAATCCCTTGATTCAGTCTGCCATTTCTGACAGTCTCCCTCTAGACCACATTAATAAGCTTTTTAGAGAAGTGAATGCAGAATAATCAGCAGGCAGCCTGCACTCAAAATGGAGACAGAACAGACAGCAGAAATGCCTTCTTCCCTTTGTAGTTATGGTGCATAGGTGACCCTTCTCTCACAGAGCAGCAAATGATTTAGACTAAGATTGCTTTTGAAAGCTACAATGTAATTAACCATTTTATGCGTGTGATGTCTGCCTAGCTTCAAAACCTGGTGCTTTGCAATGGAAAAGATGCACCTTCATCTGAGTTACATTTATGAAACATGCTAAAGATAGAGCAGACAGATAGAAAGGCTGCCTGACATCCTGGAACACCTGGGGAATTTCACTCAGAAAACAAACATGTTACTCTTTAATGTAGGCTCACATCTCATTATAAAATCACAAGTGGAATGAGACACACTTCGCCTTTGTAACTGTGTTGCCAGGAGGCAGGTAAGTGTTGTGCTACAGACAGTCCTGCTAAGATCTGCATGATTTTAATATATTTTGAAAGCAAATAATTTGTTAGATAATGGGGGTCTTGCTGTGGATATTTCCTGTTTTTCTCTATTAATAATTTCTCTATTGCTAGCTGTAAATTGAAATTGTCAATAGCTTTGTTTAACCTATTGTGCACTGGCTATTTCAAGGTACAGCTGAAAAACAAACTATTTCAGGGTATCCTTATTTTGTTTTAGGAAGAATTTGCTGGTAAGCCATTACTAAATACTGAAAATGAGAAAGCAGAATTCTTGGAGCCCTGAAAATTCTTGTTATTTTGCTTGGAGATGAAGGAAGTAAGCACCTTTGAAAATCAAGCTCAAGATATGCACATACAGACAAGAAAAATGAATGGAGGTTAAAAGGAGAAGGAAAGAAATGTAATCCTGTGTGATGTGGTAAGATGTAGGTAAGGCTCGGGGAGGATTTTGTCAAGCAGAAAATTGACAAAACCTGCTATTAATTATTGTGCTGATGCTATCAGTGGTATTACCATAATCAAAAAGTGAGGCGTGAGCATAATTCACGAGGCACTAGGTAGCTTGGGGGTTAAGATACTTATTCTCAAAGGAGATTTCAAGAAAAAACATAATTAACAGCAAGAGACAGCACAAGAATTATTCTATGTAGTCCACATAGTCAGTAATACCTCAATAACAAATTCAGACATACTGGCCTGTTTGTGTGTAATGGGATAGGGGAGGACAGAGGAGATCTTACTTGTCAGCTGCACCTACCAGGAAAGAAGACTGGATCACACTTAACCAACTTTATGTTACAGAGAAGCAGCTAGTGTCTCTTTGCAAAAAGCAGTATTCCTGGCACTTTGCAGAAAAATACTAGCATAAAGCACCTTCCATTAAGACTTTGTATTCTAAAATACCAGGAATATAAGAAAAGAATGTACTGAAAAGAAATGTGATGAATTGATGACTTTTATAAAATACTTTTTAATTTGTTTTTTTCCTTCAGGGAGACAGAGACAATAAAACATGGCCACAAAGATCAAGACAAGTAGGCGTCACTGTTTTAGGACATCTTCATTCTCAACAATATCATCTTAGAATCGTAGAATCATAGAATAGTTAGGGTTGGAAGGGACCTTCAAAGGTCATCTAGTCCAACCGCCTGGAAAGAGCAGGGACATCCCCTAGTAGATCAGGTTGCTCAGAACCTCATCCAACCTGGCCTTGAACATTTCCAGGGATGGGGCATCCACCACCTGTCTGGGCAACCTGTTCCAGTGTTCTACAACCCTCATTGTATTTTTTTTTTTCCTAATATCTAATCTAAATCTACCTCCCTCTATTTTGAAACCATTACCCCTCGTCCTATCACAACAGGCCCTACTGAACAGTCTCTCCCCATCTTTTCTGTAGGCCCCTTTCAGGTACCTTGAGGTATCTTCAAGACACAAGGTAGAAAAGAAATTAAAACCAAGACCGGGTCGTCTGGTTAACCATGGAACTTGACTCACTGCCTTGCAAATTTAAACTATTAAAGAAGCTGAGACAAATTCAATATTTATAATAGATGCATGTTAATAAGTCAACATTTACCAACTGTTATAGGCAAAGTTGAATAAATAATGCTGAAAGTGTTTGCAAATGTTACTTTGAAGAAAAACAACCCATCACTTTGATTCACAAAATATATTATTCACACACTGCAAACATTCACGCAAGCATATCTGTGTTTATGGTGGTATTGTAACCTGTCAGGCTAATAGCTATCTGCATTACTATTCACTCTGGAGGTAGTCATATGGCAGTTTAAAAGCTCCTGGTTATTCTGAGATTTAAACAAAGAGAACTCAGCAATAATAATCATGTGACTAGTGATATAAGATAAACAACAGATTGAGTAAGGTGTTTAAGGTGAGTGTCACAATTAGAAGATCTAAAGATTTTTTTTATTTGTTTGCTTAATGCTTTTTTTTTTTCTTGTTGTTGTCAGAATGAAACCCAAACTACATACACTATCTGGACTCTTGTTCTCTTTATCAACTTAAGAAACCCTAGGAAAATCCTTCTCCCAGAAGGAGTCCAGGAACAGTGGCTGATGAAGGCAATAGGTATTGTTGTCATTAGTAAGCAGAAAGTACCTGTTAATACCCCTATTACAAGACTCTTTTGGCTGAGTTATCTTACCAGACTGAAATGTAAACAAAGTTCTCCATTTGCAAGGAAATCTCATAGAAAAATTATAATATTTCTAGTGAAAAACAATATTGGAAGACTAGAGGATGAAACGTTTTGTGATTTTATTTGGGACCGCCTGTATATTTTAAAGATCTACCATATGTTGTAGTGGTTGAATAAATTAATTGAAAAACATTATAAATGTCATAATATTTTGATCCATGCAACAGCATTACTCTGTAAATTAAATGTTGCAAATGAAGAATCAATATTAAAGGGAGACCATTTAATAATATAAGAAAGGTCTATGTAACAAAGTTAAATATGTGAATTTGAATAGTGAAGAAAGTAAAGTTATTTATGCTTCTAATTTGCTGAAAGGAGTTGTAGGAATGCTGCAATCACAGAATAGTTTGGGTGGGAAGGGACCTTTGAAGGTCATCTAGTCAAAATCCACTGCAGTGAGCATGTACATCTTTAACTAGATCAGGTTGCTCAGAGTCCCGTCCAACCCGGCCTTGAATGTTTCCAAGGATGAGGCATCTACCACCTCTCTGGGCAACCTGTTCCAGTGCTTCACCACCCTCATCATAAAAAATTTCTTCTTTATATCTAGTCTAAATCTACCCTTTTAAAGTTTAAAACTGTTACCCCTTGTCCTAACACAACTGGCCCTGCTAAAAACTTTGTCCCCATCTTTCTTAAAGCCCCCTTTACGTACTGAAAGGCATCAATAAAGTCTCTCCGGAGCTTCCTCCTCTCCAGGCTGAACAGTCCCAACACTTTCAGCCTGTCCTCATAGGAGAGGTGCTCCAGCCCTCTGATCATTTTTGTGGCCCTCCTCTGGACTGGCTCCAACAGGTCCACATCCTTCTTATGTTGGAGACTCCAGAACCAGACACAGTACTCCAGGTGGGTTCTCACCAGAGTGTAGTAAAGGGGCAGAATCACCTCCCTCTACCTGCTGGCCGTGCTTCTTTTGATGCAACCCAGGATATGATTGGCCTTCTGGGCTGCAAGCTCACATTGCTGGCTCATGTCCAACTTTTCATCACCAAGTCTTTCTCAGCAGGGCTGCTTGAAATCCTTTCATCCCCTAGCCTGTACTGATATTGAGGGTTGCCCCTGCTCACGTACAGGACCTTGCACTTGGTCTTATCGAACCTCATCATGGTCACATGGGCCCACTTCTCAAGTTTGTCCTCTGGATACCACCCCATCCCTTAGGTGCATCACTCAGCTTGGTGTCATCTGCAGACTTGCTGGGTGTCTACTCAATCCCAATGTCTATGTCATTGATGAAGATTTTAAACAGTACTGGTCCCAGTATGGACCCTTGAGGGACACCACTTGTCACTGACCTCCGTCTGGATATTGAGCCATTGACCACTTCCCTCTGGATGTGACCATTCAACCAATTCTTCATCCACCGAACAGTCCACTCATCGAATCCATATCTCTCCAACTTAGAGAGGAGTATGTTGTTTTGTATCAAATTTGTCAGTAGCTATGGCCTACCTTTCAAATTGTAAATGTTTTGTGCGTCCCGAAATTCAGCTATAACCTCCTGAATGCTTACAAATCACTATTATCTGTTTTAAAACTAATGCCAATAAAGTGGCTCTGATTAGTCAATATCCAAATTCTCTTGGAAACTTTGTACTTGCCCTTCAGTAATAACAAGAGTCTCATCCCTCTGTGTGCAAAAGCACCATCTCAATGTCCGTTTCTAAGATGGGAAAGAACTAGTTGGATTTTGCTGTTTTGGACCAAAATGGCCAACAGTACAAGTGACTGTGTGGTGTTCTCTGATGTGCCATCTTGGTGTATACAGAAGCCAACACCAAATAGATCATGCAGTGTAATTAATCATGGTGACAAAAATCAAATGAGATAATTTTGATTTGTATAAGAAAGGTTAAAACCAGCAAAGCTATGAAAAGAACGACGACTAGACAAGAAAGCCTGTCAGAGTCTTAGGCAGGTATAGACATCTAAACCAACATGTCATGTATTTGTTGCAGTGAAATGCTGCTTTTAGAGCATCACTAGGGCACTGTTGCAAAAAGCGCATGGACTTCGTGGATGGTGTTCCAGAGACCTTTATTGTCAGTCAGCATAAGTCTTTTATAGTTTTTCTAAGTTACACGTGAAGTGCACGCACCTAAACATCTAATTGGATTGGTAGCAATATACTGTTCACGCACCTTAAGCTTCATTTGGATTGGTTATAGATTTTTAGTTGTTTTTACTATTTTTTTGCCTTTGGTATTTACTTATTTGTTCTAATTGCTGTTTTTTTTTGTTGTTGAGCAAGTGGTGTTCAATGACATAGCTCAAATTCTTCAATATCAGACAGCTGTGCTGCACTCTGTTCCCACAGGGCACTGTTAGGAGTTTTGTAGGACAGCCATTGAGGGAGAAGTATTTAGGAATTTGAGGCCAAACAAAGCCAAAACCACACTATTCTTCATGGGCTACTATTGAATTATTTTAAGATGAACATTAAACTTCAAGATCAAGATTCCCTGGGCTGTTACTAAAATTATAGAGGTCACTGGAGCAGGCCCTTCTTCATAATTATGATATAGTTGTATTTTCACGTCTCCTTAGTCAGTTGATTACAGTAGTTTAGAATGATAGAAACCACTGAAAGAGACAACTGTAAAATCAAATTTGTTTTAGAGGCATATACCTCTAGTTAAATTAATTTTTTCCCACTTACCAATAATGTAAAAGACAGTACTGAAAGCCTGGAATATTGTATGACTCAAGAGCCATTTTTGACTTCAGGAGACTAAACCAGCAAAGCATAAAAATTTAGTCTCTGCTTCATTTCTGCTTTCTTTGTGGCATCCAAGTTTAAATAAGAAACCATAAATACTGTTCCTGAAATAAAATCCTCACACAAAAAAAAAAAGCCTCTAAGTCTTTGTTAAGTCTAATATCTGCATACAGTCACATGACTATTCAAAATTACTCACTGAAGCAGCTGCAAAAGCATATGAAATGAAAAACCCCTGTCTCATGTATGATGAATATAAAATATGCCTCTCTACTTGCTAAATACTTAGAGTCTTAATTCTCAACTTTTTCTCATTACTGTAATTAAAAATGTTTGAATTACCATTGGCAGAGTGTTTGTCAAAACATGAAATTATTGGCATCTCTTGCGTAGGATAAAGCTCACGTGGAAAAGTGAATCTTGAACAGAATGATTTACTACTGTTCTGATGGTGACAATCACTGTCTTTGGTATGATTGTGACTCCGGTTGGATTCACTGAGACACCTTGAAGCATTTTTTTCTGAATTCTTACACCCAACTAGCCCATGGTCCTATGTGATCACTCCAGCACGTGCACAATCTGTTACTATTGATTATCCTAAACTATTTGCAAAATATCTAACTATCTTAGCTATATGCAAAGGATTGTCCTAAATGATGAATTCTTCATCTACAGGAACAATTTCTACTGACTAATTACTAATGTGTTATTCATGTACAATTTAGTTAGTTTTATGGCCAGAACTGCCTGGAGGAGTTTCTGGAATGACTAGGGTCTTCACTCAGGACATAGATCAGTATATTTAAACATGAAAATAGTGCCCAGCAGTTTAAATATATACTGCAGAAGCTGCCTGTGGTATTTTGTTCTAGGACTTGTACTATACTTTAGGAATAGAGGGCCTGCAAAAATTTTTCTTTGTTTATTTTTGTTGTGGTTTTGCTTAGTGAGGGGGGCATAAGGTGGTAGCTTCTGTAGGAAATTGCTAGAAGTCGCTCCCCTTTGTTTAGTGGACTCGACCGGGCCTAGGGCGGACCCACTGCTGGCCAAGGCTGAGCCGATTGGGAGCAGAATGTCCCGTGATAGCGCCTCTGCGATCACGTATTTAAGAAAGGGAAAACAGAAAAAAAAAGAGAAGAGAAGATGTGACGAAGCTGAGCAAGGGCAGAGGCCCAGAGGGGGAGGTGCAGGCCTCCGGGGCCTTGCAGGCCTCACCCTTTGGCCTCTCGCCAGGCGGCCGACTGGGCCCGACTCAGCCCGGTCCGGCTGCAAGAGGTGGAGAGGAGATGAGATGGGATGAATAACGTGAAGAGATCCGGAGAGGCTTTTTGAGGCTTCTGCCAGCCCGTTGTGAAGAATGAACTTTTCTTGTGAGAGAAACAGCTGCAAACACCAAAGTCAGTGAAGGAGGGGGAGGAGTAATGTGGCTCCTGGCCAAGATTCCCCTGCATCCTGTGGTGACGACCATGGTGGAGCAGGTTGTCCCCCTGCAGCCCATGGAGGTCCGCGGAGGAGCAGAGATCCACTTGGAGCTTGGAGCCTGTGAAAGACCCCGCACCAGGGGAGGCGGATGCCTGAATGCGGCTGTGGCCCGTGGAGGGCCCGCTGGGACAGCCGTTCTGGAGAGACTGCACTCCGTGGAAGAGATAACCTACGCCGGAGCAGTTTAATGAAGGACTGTGGCATATGGGTGGGACCCCACACTGGAGCAGGGGAGGGATGTGAGGAGTTCTTCTCCCAACTGTGAAGCAGCGGTGTAAAACAACACATAATGGACTGACCGCGACCCCCATTCCCTCTTTCCCCCTGTGCCGCTCGGGGCGAAGGTAGATAATGTTAAGCTCGGGAAGTGGGAGGGGTGGAGGAGGTTATCTTGTTTCTCTGTCTCATTATCCTGCTAGTTGTAGTAATAAATGAATAGTTTTTCCCCAAGTCGAGTCTGTTTTTGCCCGTGACGGTAAGGATTTCTCCCTGTCCTTATCTCAAACCTCGAGTCGTTTTTCTTAAATTATCTCTCTTTTCTTAAATTATCTCTCCTTATTCTCTCGGAGGGTGGGGGGAGTGAGAGAGAGACTGCGTAGTCTGGTCCGGATCGGGGCTAAACTACGACAATTTTCCTACATCACATCCTCTAAACTCTCCATACTAGAAGAGGAATAAAGCTGGTATGCACAGTTGAATTCTAGTACTCTGCTTTAGATACAGTAAAACAAACTGAAAAGTTCCAAAAGTGTTCTTTTTTTTTTTTTTTTCTCGTAGTGCTTAAATCAGTCTGGTGTTTACTTTCAACCAGTTCTCTTCTGTGTAATGATTTGCAGACTTCATCAAATAAATAGACAGACTAGCACAGCTGCCATAATGTCAGCCATTGGAATTTCATTAGTAAAATAAGTCATTTGCTATCCTGAGTAATTTACTACCCTTACTAGCCTATTATATCCATTTTAGATGCAATTCCTTTGAATTGCAAGTCTACTCGTCCTAGATTGACCTACCACTCAAGTGAGAAACTACTCACCTGAGGAAAACAAATTGAATTTGGTCTATGGTTCCTGAAGCATCACAGGGTGGGGAGTTCTCTCATGTTTGCTTTTTTTTTAATTTTGTGATGAAACTTAATGTTTATGAGACTTGTTTTGAACTCTGCTGTCTGCAACTAAATCAAATCAATGTTACTTGCTCAGATTGGCTATTGCTTAAGACAAGTCACAGGCTGGTCCCATACAGAGGATATCTTCCTCTTATTGATGCTATTAACTTAATTTTGTGTTAATCAATGCCAGGACAGTTTGTTCTGATTGTATATAATAAAGGGATTTATTCAATTTTGTAATTGTATTGCTGTTTTCTTGCATTGCTTTTTTTGTTTGTTTGTTTAAATATTTCAGATATAAGTAACACAAAACATATTTATTAATTAGTATGATTTGGTTTTATTGGAAACATTTCCAGCTATAGTAAAATAAGCAATGAAATTACCTTAATTCAAATGCAGACCAATAAAAAAAGAAACTAATCTTATTACAAATCATATACATAGTTTTAGAAAGAGCAAAGATTACTCTTGGGAAGACTGTGTTATATGTCTTGAGAAAATGCCCCCTGCATTTTCTCAGGAAGTAATTCCTTGTTTGGTATAAAAGGTATGCTTTAGAAATACAAAGTGTGGTAAAGAACCTTTTAGTAATTTTCTCTTGACCTTGGATGTCTCTAATTGACTAACTACTTTAACTCCACCTCATAAATGCAGGAAGGATGATGAAGAACTGACAATGATTTACCCAAAATCCAAATCGAGAGGAAGATCACTGTGATTAATGTTATCTACTCCCCCTTTCCCATCACACATCTGCAATGTGTATTTTAAAGTGATTTATATATTAAAGTAGTTCCCTGGTGCTTACTTTTTAACTGGGGTCCTGTAGTAGTGAGAATAAAGCACCAAGGTACTTAAATTTCTGTTGGAAGTAGACAACTCTGCCAAAAGCAGTCTGTCTTGTCCTCTTAGGCAAATCCTGACATAGATGCACGTTGGTGCTTAATGGAATTCAAAACTTAATATGATCCTTATGCTACCAAGGCGAAGTCAAAACAAAAGTTTCCTCTTCAGAAGTTCCAACAGTTGTCCTCAAATTCCCATTCAATTCTGAAGCTGCACATGAAGAACATGGTTCAAAGGTTTATAAGTAAGTTATACACTTCCCATGTATAGAATTGACAAAAAAAAAATTATTAGTTCAATAAACAGATGTGGAAAAACATATATGCACAATTACAGTAAATTACAGTAAGAATTTTTTTTTTTTTTTTTTCTGGACAGCTCAATATTAAAAGTTCTCCACATTATGTTCTAGCAGCACACACTTCTGATAAGTAAAATAACAAACAAGATAACATTTGTAGAAAGATGTGAATGCTTCCATTTGAACAAATGTGGTACCTGGAAAAAACAGACAAAACTTTCAGGCAGAGTAGCCACCCTTCAGGTGTGAAAAAAATAGATTTAGTATAGTAATAAAATAATATATAAGAATTTTTTTTTACTTGGAGATCAATAAACAACGGTCTACACTTTTCAAGAGGAAACATATACAGGATGACCAGAAACTTTGATCTTTCATAGCTTATAGAAATGGTTGCAATAGATGGCAGTATTAGAAGACAGGTGCCTACTGTACAATGTGTCAAATTATGATCTTGATTCGTCAAAAATGAATGCCTACAAACAGCTCTGAGCTACCTGACCTTTGAACTAGGTGAACTGCTAACCCATGGACTGTTCTGAAGTAGAGGTATTTAGGTGATTTCATGTTTAAAAGATTCAAAAGTAATATTCAGAGACAATATGGAATCCAGAAAAAATGGGAAGGAATGAAGGGTGATATAGTGCTGATGTGGTTCTTGGAAAATTCTTCAGATGACTATTAATATTACACATTACTGTTACTATTTTTTTTTTTTTCTCAAAATACATTTTTTTACAGTGCCAGCTGTGGAAATGAAATACCTTAAGTGGAACCCAATCATCTTTGATGCTGTGCACCTTCCATATTAGTAATAAAACAAAATGTAGAAGGTATAATTCTATCCTCTGAACTCTATAAGGATGGAAATTCTGCTTATCATTGTAACTAAAGGCGATGTTCTCACAGTGTATATTAAAAGGTCATAAAAAGCTGTTGATGAGACTCGTGTTTTCTTTCCTTACTTGAAAGTAGTTATAAAAGCAATATACACACAGACTTTTAATATAAAATACCTTTTCCACTTTATAGTTTACACAATATGGAATGAGTAGCCATTTAGTTGATGGCTGAAGACGGGAGTGATTAAGAACAGATCCTGCTTTTATTTAGCTTACCTATAAGATAACGTGAAGCAGTCAGAGAGATGTTTAAGCAGATTACTGTTAATACAGGAGTATGTGTGCTTAATTTCCTTAACTACAGTGCACTAGATCAAGCTTTATTCTGTGATCCTTCCAGTGTGTATAATATCATAATAATAAATGTTCATGCAGGTAGAAATAACTAAGTGATCTAGTTCAAGCAGATGCACAGAACTGCACAGGGGCTTTTTCGTTATCCGAAATGAAAATATACAGACATTGTAACCTGGCAAATGTTAGTATCAGAAGGTGTCATAAATAGCACAGATCTTTTTAATTGCTCAGATCTTGGTCAAAGACCTAAATTGAGCTTGACTGATCTATTCTGTTCTTCTTTAAGCACATTTATGAGAATACACGCAATGAAACGATCAAAGGAGAAAAAACTGATGAAGAGATCTTTTCTAGTCGTGTATTAAATTTCTAGGATGACCTTTACTTTCAAAACATGGAAGTTTTATTATATTAGGAAGATGCCATGCCAGCCAAAGAGAATATGCCATTTTCCAACAGGAGAGAAGTCAAGATTAGGTTTTCATTCAGATATTCTCCATTTAGAGAAGAGATCTACGCACTTGCTTTGAAAGTACATAAAAATATTACATAAATACAGTATAAGCTATACCCCATACTACCGAAATACCGAAACATATTCCTCCAAACACAACCAGTGTTGTTAATGGTGATTAGATACAGTGATTTACATTGAAGATTTAGATCAAGATTTGTTTTTCCTAAATACGATGTTTGCATTCAGGTTTCCTGGGTTTATCTGCATCTCACCAGGGATTACTCTTACTAGTAGCAGGGATGTTTTAGGTACTGATGGAAAGTTTCCTAGTCACACAGAAGAAAGAAGAGAACCAAGTCTTCCTTCATAAGTTTTCTATTCCCTCAGGGTACCAGCATGATATTATTGTAGTCATGCATCTATTCAGTTCTTTTTTATTTTTGCTGAAAAAGACAGTTTTTTATACAGAAATAAATTTTTATTCAGTCAAATGTTCCAGGTGAAGAAGATGGCTATTTTAGTAAAGAATACCAGTAAAATTTAAACTTCATCAAACATAAGGTGAAGTTTTTATTTTGATTTTTTCTTTGTTTTAGTTCTGAAACTGAAGAATACTGGTTATTCATACAAAATTGATGTAATCAGCTTTATTTCAGTGAAAGAAAATATGTGAATGAACAATGTAGAAATGAAGAGCATTTTATGTAGACCTTTCTTTGTAGAAATCATAGAAGGCAAAAACCAACACATCACTCTCTTGAACGCCAGTTGCTGCAGAACACCAAGTTGGAAGCACATCAAGCTAGCCTGTTTCCATTTCCCACTTACTTAAAGAAGACAGGTTTTGATCCATGGCACTGTATTGTCATCTAAACATCTTCTAAGCAGAGAGTGAAAGGGTAACATTAGTGGAAAGGTTCAGCTGTACTATAACTTTAGAATATCTTGGAATACTAAGGAAATGTATTGCAGAAAAAGACTGCAGTAGGAAAAGAAGCTTCCTGATCAAATATGTGTAGACAGATTAACTAACCCAATAACTGGTGCAACTTTTTACTTTTCTTTTTTTTTAATCTGGAGATTAAGCTGTGCAAACCAAGTCTAAAAAACATCTATAATAGAATATTAAAATGCAAAATGTGTGCACCTAAATCCCCTAAACTTTGTAACAGTACATGTTCAATTATTTGAAACTGACATTTAACACAGGCACTTTTGAAAAGCCAAATAGTAGTTCTAGAAATAATTTCACCAATAAGAAGCCATTTCTGAGAACTTACAATTATATTTATATCTATAAATACTTAAATGTTTAACATGATTACTTGAGAGATAAGGTACTAGGAAACAGAGAGAAGGGTAGGATCTGGCCAATGTCAACATGAGAAACAGGGCAGCTACTTTGTTTCAAGAAATTTGTATCTTGAGGGAATACCAAAAGGAATAATGTCAAAACGATATCAGCTTAATGGAAATCAAAATACTGTACTTGTCTCCTGGGCCATTGTCAATGTCTTTGCAAAACTTTTCTGACCATATCAGGGAAATGAAAACCCCCATAGTGTTGTTGAGATTTTCCCCTTAACAGAACTAGAACAATTTTTAAAATAATTTCCCTTGTGCCCTTCTGAATTCTTATAAGCATGTGGTAAAGAGCCTAGAGAATCAGAAAGTACAGGGCATGCAGGATAAGAGGGATGAACATCATCTTAGTCAGGTGTCTGGGAAGCTGTGGGGGGAGAAAACACTTACTAAAGCTTTCTGAGATACTGTGCAGTTTGCTAATTCAAAGAACTGTTTTAGAAATTTGTTTGGTATTTTAATTTTATGCTTATAAGTTTCAAGCATAGACTGTCAGGTACAAGATGAAATCCATTACTAAGAAAAATGCAATGCTCAAGCGTTATGAAAGGTTATACATCACACACATTCTGGTATATAAATACATTTCAGTAAAAACGCTAGAACTTATGAAAAAGCAAGACGTATCAAATTATGTGGAACTCTTACAAACTGTGGTGAGTGTAAAAAGAACAGGAAGCATGTGAGGAAAATATCTGGGGAGTCCCTCAGGAATAGACTGCTCCAGCGTAGGTCCCTGGTGGGGTCACAAGCCCTGCCAGCAAACCTGCTCCAGTGTGGGCTCCTCTTTCCATGGAGCCACAGCTCCCTGCCTGGAGCCTGCTCCAGAGTGGGCATCTCATGGGGTCACAGCCTCCTTCTGGCACATCCACCTGCCCGATGTGGGGTCCTCCATGGGCTGCAGGTGGATCTCTGCTTCTCCATGGGCTGCAGGGGGAACAGCCTGCCTCACCACAGTCTGCACCATGGGCTGCAGGGGAATCTCTTCTCTGATGCCTGGAGCACCTCCTCCCCCTCCTTCCTCACTGTCCTTGGTGTCTGTAGAGTGTTCCTCTCATGTATCTCATTCCTTTCTTCAGCTGCAATTACACAGGGTCTTTTATTTCTCCCTTCTTAACTACGTTATCCCAGAGGTGTTACCACTGTTGCTGATGAGCTCAGCCTTGGCCAGTGGCAGGTCCATCTTGGAGCCAGATGGCATTGGCTCTGTAGAATACAAGGGAAGCTTCTAGCAGCTTCTCACAGAAGCCACCCCTGTAGTTCCCCCAGCTCCCCTGCTACCAAAACCTTGCCACACAAACGCAACACACTGCTTTCTTAATTTCACTTTTAATATACAAATGATCTTTGATGATTTCAGTAACAGACATAAACTAATTCCACATTTCAGGAGTAGAAAATGGGATCTTCCCTTTTACTTGAAGGAATTCTGTGTTATCAGAGTAAAGTTATGTTACATAAAGAGCTGTTAGCAATAGTAACATATGTAGGGAAATTAAATTGTCCAGGGAGGTTCTATAGTATAAAAAATTAGTCTTCTTTTCTTTTTTTTTCCATCCAATAGCAACTGTAAGTCAAAAGCACACTGCAAAATAACCTTAAATCTTTACATTCCCCATTTGCCCCACGCTTATTATCCAGTTACTGATTCCTCCTTCCTATTCTTTAAATAAAGTTGTCCTGGGGAACCTACCATCTGCCTGATATAAAGTGCCCCGTTAATTCTCACCTGGCTACAGCTGCAAAACAGATGAGAACAAGGAGAGGGAGTTAATGAATGAGTCCTGGTAAAGATCTCAGCAGGGTGCTTCTTTTAATTCAGACCACGTTGTTAGTTAGCATGACAACAAGCTGTTACCACCTAATGATTTTGGTTCCTTAAGTATAATGAGTCCCATGTTCTCAGTATGCTTTAGACTGGACAACTTACACTACTGTTGTGTTTCATAACCCCTGCTGTATTCTGCAAAATTCCATGTAGGATTTTCACTGAATAAGGCTTCAACATGGAAACAGCTAACTGTAATGGAAAAGCCAATTAGTGAGCTATCAATACATTAAAAAGTAAAAAAAAAAGAAAAACTTGCAACCAAAAAAACCAATAAAAATATGAAAACCTTTTGGATTTAAATAACTTCCAGCTTCTTGAAAGTAATATGGTTTAAAAAGAAAAAAAAGAAAAAAAGAGAAAATTTATTTGCATCAGCTGAAAATATTGCAGAAATTCTTATTTTAATTCTACACATTTTCTTGCTGCTAAGAATAATACAAAATCTGAGATAATTACATACACGTGGTATATGAAAGTTGTTACACAAGGAAAATGTCAAAAGAATTCATTCAAACAAATGCACATCATTAACAAGAATTAGAACAGCTAATAAAGAGCCACATTAAAGAGAATCCTTGAAGTGTGAAGTTTGAAGAAGCTGAAGCACTTCTGAAAATTAAAAGAGTAGAAATTCAGCTTGTTCAAACTGAGTTATATGTGGCAATACAGTCTTAAACAGATTCTTAAAATGATCCTTTGGGAAAGATTAAGAATCCAAGCTAAAATTTTATAAGTTATTTGCCTGATTTTGAACTCATGTCTATTTTAGAAATGACTAAGGGCTCAGATATGCAAGATTTTGAAGTGGGAGATGTAGCATTCACATGCCAGATGAATAATCTGTACCCTTATGCATAGTCACACCAGCTTTCGCTGTCAGCGAACCTTGCAATAGTCCTATATAAAGGCTGTGCACAAACATATTTCCCTGAAGTTATTTCAGCTGTGGCATCTTGTTGCATTTAAGGCATTGGACACTGAATTAGGCTGAGAAGCTCAACATGAGCCAGCAATGCACACTTGCAGCCTCGAAAGCCAATTGTATCCTGGGCTGCATCAAGACGAGTGTGGACAGCAGGTCAAGGGAGGTGATTCTGCCCCTTTACTACACTCTGGTGAGAACCCGCCTGGAGTACTGCGTCCAGCTCTGAAGCCATCAACATAAGATGGACATGGACCTGTTGGAGCAAGTCCAGAGAAGGGCCATGAAGATGATCAGAGGGCTGGAGCACTTCTCCTATGAGGACAGGCTGAGAGAGTTAGGGCTGTTTGCCTTGGAGAAGAGAAGGCTGCGGGCAGGCCTTATAGTGGCCTTCCAGTACCTAAAGGTAGCTTATAGGAAGATGGGGAGAAACTCTTCAGCACGGTCTGATCTAGTTGAGGATGTCCCTGCTCCTTGCAGGGGGCTTGGACTAGATGACCTTTAAAAGTCCCTTCCAACCCAAACCATTCTATGATTCTCTACGATTCTATGAATTACTGCCAAGGTCAGGAGGCCCTAGTCAGTTTGGATACAACGGTGACTTCCCCTTGTATCACTCAACTCAGCAGGGCATGATGAGAGTGGAGGGACAGAAGGACAAAAGCACATTCTTCTGTGATTTGTTTCTATCTGGCACGGGCTGGAATCATCACTGTGGATTCAACTCTTCAACACCAGACGAGAACAAGCAGTAAGAAGCTCATGGGCTGAAAGAGATCTGTACCCTTGAAAATCCTAGATGGTCTGATGAGTCATTTGTCAAAAATGTCAAAGAATGACATAGTTACTAAGGGTTAAACTGTCCTGATGGGTTTAAGGGAAAATTTATGTGAAAGCTAATGATTCAATAAGGCTGCAGATTGACTAACTGTTATGGCCATTTAAGAAGAATAGGAAAAGAGTGCATGGTCGTACTCACATCTGTCCTTCTCACAGGTTATACGCCAAATTTTACTGGGAGGACTTTATGATAAATTTGACTATTTCGGTGAACTCTTTCATATATTATGACTAAGAGACTTAGAAACTCTCCTTAGAGACTCCTCCTGGAATGCAGTCTACTTGTGGACACCATGACAAATCCATTCAAGAAGTGGCATCCAAATGGATAAAGACGTAGAACCCCATAAATAAATAATATGAGAATCTATGGTCATTTTCTTGAATAAAAACAGGAACATGACACTTGAGGTTGTGTGCATTCTATTCAAACCATGGTCAATTATCTTTGAGCTTTTTCTAGTGTATTTTTCTTTGGGTAGGGGATGCTAGCCAAAAGGTGTCATTTATGCATCCATCTTGTACAGAATTTTGGAGTGCTTCAGCCATCCCCCTTTATTGTCTCAATAAGTGCTTTGGGAAAACTATGCCATCTAGGAATTCTTGCTTAGATTAATAAACCTTCCTGAATATTGATCATGCTGAATGAAACATTCTAATTTTAAGAAATGCTTTCACCTCTATCAGAGATAAGTCTGCTAGTGCAGTAGTACTTCATGGCAACTCACTTTTATTATCTAGTCTTATGAATTTTTAAAAATAAATATTTTTATGAAAGTCTATTGCTTGTTTTCTGACTGCAGAACTTCCTCTCTACTTCACACATGGAGAACATTTCTTAAAATCAATCTTCTTTTCCCTGGTGATTAAACTGAACAATAAACTCCTAATTAGGAGGTTTTGAAAGTTCTTTTTTTGATGTTAGCTTTGGAAGTTATTCACTACAGGAGGTGATAGGGTAGTGAAAGTGCTTCTGAGTCATTGCAAATGCCCAAGCTTCTATGCAGTATATAAAAGGCATGTGCAGAAGAGAACTAGTCAGATTTGGAACCTACTTTTACATCACTGTTACCCCTGAGATGAACTCAATTCATTAAAAAAGTTATTTCTCGGCAAGTGTCTTAAAAGGTTGTTTGAACTTAAAGCTCAGGCTCTGTTGGTATTCAGACCATACCTATTCTCTACATTATTTGGGGCCATGCTTTGAAGTTTTCTCTTTCTCCTGGGTATTCCAGCTAATATAGTTCACTGTGAAATGAGAGCACAGAAAAATACAGTATCATCATATTACTTGTCTCAGACTTGAAATGCTACAAGAAACTTAAAAAGAAAATTTCTTTTATTAGACATTAATACAGAGCTGTAAATAAAATCTTGAATATTACCATTTGACAATAGTTTTAACTTAATATTTTCTTTTGTCTTGTCTTATGATATATGCATTACAGATCACATTAATGAGAAATCTGTCTTCTGTCTTTTCACCATGTGTCCACTGTTGAAAAGCAGCAGAATTTGCCACTGGAATAAGTGAAAAGAATATGTAATCAGATTCACCATTTCTCTTTTCCATACCTGTTCTCTCAAGTTTCATACATGTGCATGTACAGAGTTACACGTCTGGAATGTTACTCACTTTGCTGCAAAGAACGTCAGGAAATTCACTGCTGGGTGGCAGAATGTGCATGACTCTGCCCTGACCAATCCCAACAACTTTGGAAGCTGTGTTTGAATGAACTGGGAGCTGGAATGAGCTGGGAGAAAACTCATCTCCTTCCATTAGACGGTCCTGAGTTCTTTTCGTCCTCTCAACTGTTTTATCTCCTGGCTGGTCCTTATCACATTTCATAATTTGACATGACGCATGAAGTTCATTGCAGACTGTTAAAGTAGCTAGACAGTTTAAACAACTGGTTTCACTCAAAAGAAAATTTGAAAACAAAGTAGATTTGAAATTCATTTTGCAAATATAAAGATTTTGATAAGGAGCTGTTTCTATATAGAGATGGTGATTTGAGTGGGCTTTCTTCGGAATGTAAGAGAGCGCTCTATGAGATGAAAAGACCACATGTGCTGTTGTTTCTGTTGCTTTCTCTTTTGTCCTAGTAAGATCATCCAGAGGACCACTATTTGTTCCTTTCCTTTCCTTTACTAAAATCTTGGGTGACAATGTAATGAAGAAACTCCTTTACACATGATGTACATTTCCTTTTTGTTAATCTTTGGTGCTCAGCATGTTCCAGTCAGATCTACCTCTTCAGGTCAGTGGGCTTACAGTGGTAAACTCAGTCTTCCTCTTACTTCAGTTTGCCCTATAGACACTCCCAACTAGTATATGAAGTAACACAATTCTTCCCAAGACGTGTGCTGAGCTACTCACAAAATTCATGCTGTCACTTCTTGTATTCATGCTGACAGGTGGGAAAGGCCCTTCTGAAAGCACTGCTGGAGATAAAGCATGAAATAGAAACGACTGTAGAAGGAAATGCCTGTAGAAGGGGCTGCAAATCCAAAGAAAACAAGCATGATCTTACCTCAAAAGGATCTTCCTTCTTGATGAACGAAGAGCTCTGTGACCAGTGGAAGACTCTGTCAGGCAGGCAGGTGGCAGTGGAAGCAGGAGAATTGCCTGTGTATCAATGCCCTGACAGTGTCTTTAAATGAGTAGTCCTGATCCACAATGTAAAACTGCATTTGGATATGATGTGATGTAACTCAAATGTATTTTATTTTGTCAAAATCTACCAAAATGTCTCTTTTTCTGAGAAATATTTACAAGTGAGAAATATTACCTACGTCAAAGGATCTCAATCAAGCCACTGCTCACCAGCCATATTTTTTTTTTTAAATGATATAATAATATCTTTTAAAAATGCATTGAGATGTCCTCTATTTACTGCTAAGAAACACTATTTTGGAATGAATCTTATTTGTTAGCTTCCAGTTTTGAAATATTTTTGTAAAGCTCAGTTGTATCTCCAGGTTCAGAAAAAAGTGAGTATGGGTTCTATTTATGCATCTATTAAAATCTGTATGTCTTACCTTAGAGTGTATGCAGCATGTTTTGAGGGGTTTATTTTTATTGCTTCTGAAATATTTGTTGTCACATTTTTAAGGCAATTTATATTTTGTTATTATGTGCCATAATGACATCTGTTGCAGCAGAGTGAGACAAGATCAGACAGAAATCATTAATATTTCCTGGATTCCAATCTGAAACTCAGAAATATCAACAATGCTTCATTGGTTTGAGTGCTTCTGTCTTACACATTTTAGCAACATCATACTAAAAAAAAATCTGCATGTGCAGATGCCTATAATGAAAAATATGAAACTAAGATAAAATAGTCTGAGTATACGTGTGTGTGTGTGTGTATTGGTCTTGTGTAAAATTAGAATTAGGGAAAATGTAATAATATTTCATAAAATGACTGCAATTAATAGCATGTATGTGAGGAAAAGATTTGAACACAAACTGAATATGTGGGTGTTTCTCTGTGTACAAAAGAGGAATGGAGATTACAAACTGGATAAAAAAAAAAAAACCACTGCCATTAGCACTGAGGAGAACTGCCAAAGATGCCAGCTTCATCATTTACTGCAGCTGTGCACCTGCAAATACCACCTGGATTGTCTGTCACTGCAGCAGTTTCAGAAAGGCCTGAATATTCATCCAGTGAGTATTCTCATGTTTTATCTATTAAACATTCTAATTACTTTTTCTGCTAATAAATGGCAGAGGAAAGAAGTGCCTCTAGTATTTGGCTCTGTGAGCGACAGGGGTTGCAGTGGTTAAGAGTAACTTAATCTACTGCGCCCACAGAAGCATCAGTAAACTGCATCAAGCAATCAAATAAGGATTAAAGAAAAAGTCACATTGGCTTTAATTTTCTTAGTTTGACTGTTTGGCATACATTGCAGAAAACAATTAATTCAGGCTGTTTCTACCAAAGAATAATCTCAGAAAGTTTAGTGTTTGTGAGCAGTCCAGCTGAAATGCAAAGTCTTTGAAGTTTTTTAAACTTCCTTTCATCAGAAAGGGGTATAATAATACATCACTGTTTTCCTCACGGAATATCTGTTGTTATATATTAATACCATTAACATAAAAAAATATTTACAAGATTAAGCACTACTGCTGTAGACTTAGATTTCTTTTAAATTAAGGCATAATACTGATGGCTGCTGAACAGTGCAAAAGAAGTGGAGAAGGTAGGAGATGATTGCCAAATCACACATGTTGTGACAGCTAGTCACTGGCTTGGTGATTCCAGATTATCTGGGTTTACAAAAATGAAAGAACATTCAAAAGTGAAGACCTGAAAAATCATAGGACTATGCCTACATTGATACAGTCAGTTTTCACATTGCTCTGAGACCTTGGTCTGTAAATCTAAATAGCTCAATCCCTTGGCCACTCATCCTGAAAGTGCCGCTAAATTTCTGAAAATGAGGCAAGCCTTGCTTCTTTTTTTCACCTCTTCTATCCACTGGAGTCTTTTTTATCCACTGTGGTCATTCTTTTTGCAAGTAGTCACAGACCTGGAAGGAAAAACAAAGAGTTTCTTTCCTAAGAAAGACACAGAAAAGAACCTAAGACTCAGTCTATGCTTAAGAAGTTAGAATTACACTCTAAGAATGTAGAGGGATGGTTATCATGATGACAACAAAAAGTGTAGGAAGGTTTAATGTTGTTAATGATCTTGAAGGCATCAAGAAGATAACTGTGTGGTACAGATGAACGCAAAGTGGAATGGACTAACTCAGTGGAGAATACAGAATTATAACATCTTCTCAGAAATTCTATTTTTTGAGGTCTCCAATCTATCACTGAGGGTCATAGGGAAACTACAGAACTTGCAGTATCAGCTACTATGACCTGTGTTGAGACAACACAACACTGGTTTTACATGTAAATAATTGTAATAGCCAAGCGCCTGGACCTGTAAAACCAGTGTTGTGTTGTCTCAACAGGAGGCAGATGGGCTCAATGTTATAGGGCCCAGAAACAAATGAATCGTATACTGTTAAGCATATCAGGGAGTCTATGAAGAGGCTTGTGAACTCCTCTTGTCCACCCAAAATCAACAGGAGATTTTGAGCGAGATTGAACAAGAATATTCTTCTTTACTCTGGCCACACACAAAGAGTTGTGGTCAATGGATCAATGTCCAAGTGAAGACCAGTGATGAGTGGTGTTCTTCAGGGGCTGGCATTCGGACAGTGGGATAGAGTGCACCCTCAGCAAGTTCACTGATGACACCAAGCTGTGTGGTACAATCAACATGCTGAAGGGAAGGGATGCCATCCAGAGGGACTTTAACAGGCTGGAGAGGTGGGCCTGTGCAAAGCTCATGAAGTTTGACAAGGCCAAGTGCAAGGTCTTGCACATGGGTTGTAGCAATCCCAGGCACAAATACAGGCTGAGCGGAGAATGGATACCTGGGTGTGCTGATGGATGAGAAGCTCAACATGAGCTGGCAATGCACACTTGCAGCCCAGAAAACCAACTGCATCCTGGGCTGCATCAAGAGGAGTGTGGACAACAGGTCAAGGGAGGTGATTCTGCCCCTTTATTCCGCTCTGGTGAGAACCCACCTGGAGTAATGTGTCCAGTTCTGCAGCCCCCAACATAAGATGGACATGGACCTGTTGGAGCAAGTCCAGAGAAGGGCCACGAAGATGATCAGAGGGCTGGAGCACCTTTCCTATGAGGATAGGCTGAGAGAGTTGGGGCTGTTCAGCCTGGAGAAGAGAAGGCTGTGGGGAGACCTTATAGTGTCCTTTCAATACTTAAAGGGGGCTTTAAGAAAGATGGGGAGAAAGTTTTTAGTAGGGCCTGTTGTGATAGAATAGAAGAAGGCAGATTCAGACTTGATATAAGCAGGAAATTTTTTACACTGAGGGTGACGGAACACTGGAACAGGTTGCCCAGAGAGGTGGTGGATGCCCTGTCCCTGGAAACATTCAAGGGCAAGTTGGATGGGGCTCTGAGCAACCTGATTTAGGTGAAGATGTCCCTGCTCTTTGCAGGGCAGTTGGACTAGATGGCCTTTAGAGGTCCCTTCCAATCCAAGCTTTCCATGATTCTCAGATTCTATTTGAATCTCTCCCTAGAGCTGTGTTTGTCGTAGAGAGAGGGTCGCGCTTAGGCAGGTCTTGTGGTAGACACTAAACTTCATGTACAAATACCACTAAGCAATCAGAATAATTTCATACATTTGAATTCTTGTTTTTATTGAGTAAGGAATGTAGGAACATTACTTCTTCACATGGAAGCCTCTGCAGCATTTAAAATAAGCCTTTACAAGAGTATTCTGCATTGTATGTGCCTTGACAGCATCTGTATATTGTCATGTAGAACCATTTGTACTACTAGATGATGTCTTTCCAATTTGTCATATATAAAAACAAATTACAGTTTAAGTAATTTCTTGCAATTTTGCTTTCCAATATGCTTAGCAGAAAATGATAAAACAGGAGAAAACCAATAAGAATGTTGCTAATGTGCGTCTTTGAGCACATAGTGATGGCCTTTATATGTCCCTTCCAACCCTAGCTCTTCTATGATTCTGCAGTGTGCCCATTGCATAGTCAGAAGGGGCAGTATAAAGTGATATTTCCTTCATGATTACCTATGTGATGAAGAAATTATTTTAGAAGATACAACATCTCTTCCCATGGATACCTAGCCAATTCCCTGTCCTCCTTTGGTTTTGACAAGAAGTATCAGACCTGGGGGTACTGATTGAT
The DNA here is from genome assembly GCA_009806455.1 of Tetrax tetrax. Classification (NCBI taxonomy): domain Eukaryota; kingdom Metazoa; phylum Chordata; class Aves; order Otidiformes; family Otididae; genus Tetrax; species Tetrax tetrax. Next base: position 551,853 of record WHYT01017449.1, on the reverse strand, counting down.
GCTCGGCTGAGCATGAGCCGACAGTGTGCCCGGGTGGCCAAGAAGGCCAACGGCATCCTGGCTTGCATCAAAAACAGTGTTACTAGCAGGAACAGGGAGGTAATTGTCCCCCTGTACTCGGCACTGGTGAGGCCGCACCTCGAGTACTGTGTTCAGTTTTGGGCCCCTCACTGCAAGAAAGACATTGAGGCCCTGGAACGTGTTCAGAGGAGGGCTACGAAGCTGGTTAGGGGTCTGGAGCACAGGCCTTATGAGGAGCGGCTGAGGGAGCTGGGATTGTTCAGTCTGGAGAAGAGAAGGCTCAGGAGCTCTCTATAACTTCCTGAAGGGAGGTTGTAGTGAGCTGGGGGTCGGCCTTTGCTCTCGTGTAGACGGTGATAGAACTAGAGGCAATGGTTTCAAGCTGCGCCAGGGGAGATTCAGGCTGGACATTAGGAAATATTACTTCTCGGAAAGGGTAGTCAGGCACTGGAATGCACTGCCCAGGGAGGTGGTGGAGTCACCGATCATGGGGGTGTTCAAGAAACGTTTGGATGTTGTGTTGAGGGATATGATTTAGCTGAGAAGTATTGGTGATGGTTGGACTGGATGATCTTTTAGGTCTTTTCCAATCATGATAATTCTGTGATTCTGTGATCTCCACAAAAGCCTTTACATTCCTCCAAGAAGACAAATTCCTATTGGTGAAGCTGGTATGGGGTAAAAGACAGACTTTTCTTTGTTCCTTGCTGAAATAAAGAGATATGACCCAAACTAGAAAACAAACTTAATTGAGAACTGGTTGGGAATTCACCATTATAATTTTTTTTTCAGGTAAAAATCATGTCCTTTACAAAATCTGGATATTACTTTCCCAGTTTATTGATTTTCAAAAAAGACTGTACATTGTCCAATTTTTTAAATTTACTATTTTGAAGAAATGATGCTGAGTTGCTATGAAACGAAACATTTCTCAGATGCATTCAGTTCCAAATAAGAGAATATTGAAAGATTTGACATCTATATAATCTGAGATTTTCTGTCATCCATATACAGAAAAGACCATAAACAGCACTTTTCGTCTTAGCTGTGTGTAGGTAATGTGTTCTTGACAGGTTGCAGACAACTCTTACCTTAAAAAAATTAGTATCAGAAAAATGTTCAATGTAATTTTGTTTTCTTTTTATGTTGTTTGGCAGCTTAATAAGAGTTGGAGATCCATTGCCATATAAGCACTAGTTTACTAAGCACTAGCACTGAATTACTTCAGTGTTCTGTAGCTAATACTTGCTAGGTATGGCTTTGAATAAATAGCAGCTTTCTTATAACATGACAGCTCTATCAGGAGTCCACTCAAATATTCTAACTCTGATCAACCTGTATAATGATCATATGCATGAACAACTGAAGTTGGAAGACTCCTGCCATGAATTCATGACAGCACAAATGAGCAAGAAGCAAAAGAAGAGCTAAGTAAATTATTTACCTTTTATTCTTACTTGTAAGATCAATAAAGAAGATCACTGGACCTGGACAGTTTGACTTCTTAAAATGTAAGGTATTTTTAAAAATTCCCAATTTAATCTGTGTGTTCTTATTGCTAAAGTATGAAAATTCATAAATCATCCTTCACAAATTCCTGAAATGTATTACATTATGAAAAACTACGAAAAAAGTGAGTGAATTTTTCTTAAGCAAAGAATGTGCAAATGGAAGTGTGAAAAAAGAAAGAATGAAAGGTGTTTATTTTTATTCTACCCCCTCTCCCTTCAAACTCTTATATACAGAAAAATATTAAAATAATTTTCATAGTGGTTTTCTGTTTTTCCCCAAATTTGAAGTAAAAACATCAGTTTAAGTTGGTACAATTTTGAGGCCCTGTACTATAATATGTTCAAACCCTGGTTATGGGTAAATAGAAAATACACTTTCTATATAAAGCCAATAATTTTTTATTAGCATAATTGAAATTTCAGCTGTTCAATCAAAGAACGACCATTAGTCCAGATAGCTCATTCTACACAGAATAACTACTTGTTACTACCACCTATATAAAAAGTCATTACTGTTGCACACAAAGATAAGCAAAAGTAAACAATTTAAGCAAAGCCACCTGGTCATTAGAAAAATTGCTGTTGCAGCTAAACCAAGTGAAAACTGCAGCAGCAGGCAGGCTGAGTTCAGTAAGTGCAAGCCTGACAATCCTCAGCCTTGAGGGCTTGCAAACTCAGTACATTCAAACGAAATGTCTGAAGTTGTTGCTGCTTCTTTACCACTAAAGTATGGGAGCAAGACAGTCTCCAAACCTAGGCAACACAATTTCTATTTGTCAAACGCACCCTGAGGCTCTGAGCATGGGGATCAGTCACAGCTATAGTGCAAATGGGTGGGTCTGACTGATCGTGATGGAGTAAAGTGCCAGCATAACTGAGTAAGATTGAAGATGACTACACTGATACGCTTGAATTGGCATTAGTATTAATGAACAGGACAGCACATACCTTGACATGAGTAAGTGGTCACAGTCTGGGAGTGTGGAAGTGAATATTAGTTCAGATGACTTGGTATAACTCCACATGAGCGTACGTGTGACATGTGAATGATTACTGGAAGTCAGTATTGGTGGGTGGGAGTAGCAGAATGTCACTTTATATAAATGAGTATCCCTGACAAGGGGCAATTATTTTCTGCCTAAAGATTTCTTGTTGTTAGAGAATAACCTACCATCTACCAGTTACAGAATACCCACTCCCTTCAGTTACCCACTACTTTCCATTAGCTTGGGGTATTTCTTAACATTTCTGAAACTATGAATATGTATCATTCTGATTAAGGTTATCTCAGAGAATTTTGTTGGAAAGAGATACTGTGTTTAATCTTGGATGGAATCCAAGCCTTCATCATTGTATAATTTGCTCAGTTTTTCTAATAGATGATATCTGTTTCCTGATTGATGGGATATTATCTCTCTTTTATGTTTGTTGTCAAAAGAGACTTTTGAAATTATTGGGGTTTACACCTGTTTATATGTATGTGTGCACATATATGTTTACAGTTCTTAAAAAAAAGTAATATAACTTAAGAAGAATTTAAATTAGGTATGACATAAACCTGATTTCAGGGTAGAGAGACCACCCAGCACTATAAGGCAGAGCTCCCAGCTTGCACCCAGGCAATCGCTGACTCACAGCCCTGCTGGCTGCAGCAGAAGGTCAGAGCTGAAGCTGCAAGAGTTAAACAATAAGGTTTGCTGAGCTGTGCCTAAGGGTGAGTCGGGCAGAAGTTGTTAGCAATAAACGGCAGGCAATCTCAAATGCTTCTGAATCAACTGCACACTCTCCTCTGCGAGCTCTGGGATCCAAAATGCCTGGTATGGACATGGGATGGGTATGCACGGTCATGCAGTTCTCTTTCCACACATGATAACTACCAGCATCTAGAAAGAGCTAGGAAGAGTTGTTAGCTCCTGATGATCCTGCTCAGGGTATGGCTCTCTTGAACTTCATTTTTTTGTCCCAGGAGAAGAATGTATCTACCACTCCCCTGACTCAGCCAAGGATTATTAGCAATCTGTTAATTAATAATGTTAATTCTGTGCTGGCAATACCCCAAGCAGAGTAGTTAGGAGCCTCTTTTTGGTTGACAAATATAAATATAAAAAGAGTTCAAACAATCAATGCAAGTTTTTCACCTAAATATGTGTTCTGCATATAGCAAAAGGTAGAGAGAGAAAGAAGCAGAAGAAAAGGTGGAGAAGTAAAGCAAGCATGTCCAAACCTGATACCAGGGACCCTGACTCAGTCACCACAAAATAAGAACAGGTATAATTCTCCTCACTTTACTCACATGAGAAAGCAAAGCGCTCTCTCACACACACTCCTGCACTCTCTGTTTTACTAATGCTCTCAGAAACTTCTATCTTTAGTCAACCATTCTTCCTGTGAGTTTCTTTCAATTACTTCCCAACTCACTTCTACCTCTAGATTTTCCTATAACCTACACTATACTTTCTGCATTGTCACATTTTCAAAAAAACCTCCAGGTTTGGGAAGGCCAAATGAAGACTTAAATTACTTCTAGATTCTAGTGGGTTCTTCTGGGATATAGCCCCTTTTGACAAAAATGAGTGTTGCTAAATTAACAAAAACTGACTGAAAATACTTTTTTTTTTTTTTTAATGTACAAATCCTGCTATACCAACAACTATTTTTAAGGAATCCTATAACTAAATACGTATTCTTGAATATTCATGTTCCTGTACTTTATTTTCTACCAAATAAGGCTGAATTTACAGATATTGTGGTCTCTGTGTGTTTCTTGTTGTGAATTTGGACTTTAGCCAGAGTGCTCGCCACCCTCAACATTAGAGATTCCAAATGTTTAGGCACCATTTAAAGCAATTTTCCCAAACCGGTTTCATTTTTGCACTTTGCATTTTTCCTGGCTCCTCTCCTGTTGCTTCTTACCAAAGGCTGCAAATCTTTATCGCAAAGAGGCATCTGCAGACTGCCTGCAATAAGACACTCTGCAAGTCTCTTTGCCTTGCCTGATGTTCACCTAGAGAGCATATACTCAGCAAAAGGGAAGTAATGGACATTTTTAAACTCCTGGGAGTTAAAAAAAAGGGAAATGGGGAAAATAGTGAATACATATGTGTTTACAAGGTATTCTTTTTACAAAAAAGGGCGAGTTACAAATTGTATTCTTGTGACTTTCCCACTTACAGGATGTACCCACTTACTTAACGGTAATTTTCATGAACCATTTCAGTAAGTGACATTATAAGTAAGACCTCATGTAAATCATGAACACCATCATGCAGGAAGATGACAGATTTTATGGATTGGTCATGGCAAAAATGGTAAATTTCACAGTTTGTCATGCATTAATGGAGATGGGTACAAAAACATAAACTCATTTATATTGATAAAAAAATGATTCTGAAAGGATTCAAGTTATCTTTTTCACAAATATCAATCATAAAGATATGTGACAGGTTCTCAATGCAATTTGAAAAGATTATTGTAAACTGGGGAAAGAAACAAAAAATAAAGCATTAAATAGTGATTGTGATGGTGTTCTATCAGAAAGAAAAGCAGAAATAACACGTAAGAATGGTACCACTTCAAATGAAATTTGATATGCTTGGGGTAGATGGTTAAATTCACACACAAGTGTTCAGCATGTTCATTGTTATGAGCTCTGATGCATAACGTAAACACAGAGGAACAGTGCAAGGACCTTTGTGTAAGCCACTATAAATGCAAGATATTATCATGGAACATAATAAAAACTATTCTTATGGTAACAAAGTTGATCTGGAGTCAAAGCAACCCTTCTAAGTGCAAAGTCTGGTCCAGCCATCTGTAGACAAGTCACTTCATTTTGTGATATTTGCAGGTTAATCTAAACAGGGCTGAACCTTAGTGACCACTTAGATGGGATGGGAAGAGGGCAACACATTCTAAAGCTTTGGCTGTGCTTTGGATTCCCTGGCTTTTGAGTGGTCTTTCCTGAGAGACTCTTTAAGTGTTCCTGTCATTACAACACTGTCATTACTGACTCTAGGCAGCTGTCTTTATTTAGCCTTCCCAAACCTGGAGTTTATTTGAAAATATGACAATGTTTAAAAATCAGAAGTACAGAAAGTATAACGTGAGTTATAGGAAAACCTAGAGGTAGAAGTGAGTTGGAAAGTAAACCCAAGCTTTTTGATGCAACATGGTTGCTAGTATTTCTTTTTTTTTTTTTCTAGTACCCTTTTACTCACTCTGCCCTTAGTCAAGGAACTGGCAGGTCAGATACTATGGAAGTTAGCTCAAAGGGAATTCAGGAAAATAAGCAGATCTTTAAAGACCTCCAAGTGCAAGAATGGCCCATGCTGGTGTCAAGGAAAACAAGTAGATGTAACAGCAGACCAGGTTAGCTAAACAGGGAGCTCACTATGCAGCTGCAATTGAGAAAGGCAGCTTATAAGAGGCAGAAGTGGGAGTTGTCTGCATAGGAGTAGAGCCTGTATTACTGCCTTAGTAGCAAACAGCTGAATAATGAAAATGTTTGGCCCCTTGCTGAATGGTGCTAGTGATTTAACCTGAGGTGCACAATGCCTTCTTTGCCTCACCCTTCACCAACAAAGCCTGCCAGTCTTCTGTGCTTAGTGGAAGGTCTCAAGGAGAAGAATTACCAGCAGAGGATTCAATCAGCAAGTACTTGAGCAAACATGACCCACTTAAGTCCATGGAATCCAATGGGCTGCATATGAAGGTGCTGAGAGCTCATGCTATGTCGCATTGAAGCTACTCTCCACCCTCTTGAATTGTTGAGGAGAATAAGGAAGGTGCTTTCAGATTAGAGGAACAAATTTTGCATCCGTATTTTAAAAAAGGACTACAGGCTGATCAGTCTCACTTCTGTACTTTGGAAAATCATGAACCAAATCCTCTTGGAACACATTTCCATCTGCAAGAGAGAGAAGATGATGACTGGAAAGAGCAAGCATGGATTTACCAAGGATAAATCACACCTGATCAACCTGATTGCCTACTATAATGAAATTATAGTGTTTGTGTATGAAGGCAGTGCAAAGAATGTAATTTACCTGATTATTTGCCTTGACTTTTTACCTTGACCTACCTTAAGCAAGGCTTTTGACATTGTTTCTTACAGTATTCTTGTACAGGTAGACCACTGGATAGGGTAAAAAATGTGGTCAAGTGGTCACCTTTCAAGGACAGAGGGTAATGTGTTGTACACCACCTGAATGCCTGTCACAAATTAAGTTTGTGTCTACTCTGGGACCTGTCCAGTTCAATATTTTCATCTAAGAGCTGGAGAAGGTAATGAAGTACCCTCTCCTCAGGTTTGCAAATGACACTTATGAATTGGGAGGGTCATTCAATATCCTCAAGGGCAGGACTGCCATCAACAGGGACCTAGATAGTCTGGAGGAATGCACCAACAGAAATCAACAAGATTCAAGAAGGACAAATGGAAAGCCCTGTACTGGACAAGGAATAAACCCAGCAACAATACAGACTGGGGACTGAATGGCTGAAAAACAGCTGTGAGAGTAAGTACTTCGGTACTCAGCAGCCACATGGTATGCTAAAATTACAGAGCTCACCACTGATTTGTGACCTTTCAGCTGAATTTGCCCAATTAAAGAAGATTCAGAATTGCAACATATCAGAAGTCAAAAGTATTCTCAGCTCAGCCAGCACTGAGACTGCAACGAAATACTGTAATTTCAACAGCAACTGAATAGCTGGTGATAGGGAAAAGTGAGGCCAGGAAGAATGGATATTCTCCAACTGGATCCAAAGATGGATTTGTGAAGTAGTTTTTCAGAAGTACACTATGTTGACTAGAGAAAAAGTGTAAAGAAATTTGCATTTTTGTAATTCTCTTTGCAAATATAATACATCTTCAAAGTTTAGAAATCTGCATCTTGTAAATTCTGCATCTGTAACGATTCCCAGGCTTTATCTTAGCTAATGAACTCTACCATAGCTGCAGAACAATGCACCTCCTGGAGCAAACTTTTTTGGTGGGTGACATAATGGCATATAGTTTTTAAGAGGCAGTCAAAATAATTTGAGAATGCAGTAGGCAATCCACTGAAACATACTTGCAGGAATAATTGTAAGACATTGAACAGTTTGTCTGTAACTAAAAATACAATATTTATTAGCTTTACATGCTTCATAAACATGACAAAATGCTTCTGCTAGTGCTTTCAAGCTATAATATAGGACCTACACACAGTGTTCTCTAGTAAGCCGGATTAATTTTTATAGCAAGGTCCCTTAATTCAATGGTAGTACCATGTAGCAGCTTGAAAATTATGCTGCAATTCCATCTGAAATAGAAAACAAGCCATGTAATCAGCAATATGTGCTTTATTTTTACAATACGCTTAGTTTCCTTTGCTTTCTTTACCTTTTCATAATTGCTAAAGTGAAAATTGCCAGCAAAAAGCGACCATTTTTTGACACTTGGGTTTGGTGGCTTGTTATCCCTTTTCCTACAAGGACATCTGAACAATCAGAGACATTAAGATCTGCCTGCAAAGATCTCTTTGGAGGAATCCAGGTAAGCACACGAAGTTCATATTTTGCTATACTGGTCAGCATGAACATAGCCACACTGGAATGCAAACCCTCACCATTAAATTTCCTAGATAGTCTCACAGACATCAATACTAGTATGTTCACATGACTGCAAGCAATTAAGTCAACACAATTTAATGAGCTACCACTTCTCTGAGCCGTGGTAATGGTATTAGCTCTTCTAGCTTGTTGCAATACAATATAAAATTTAATTGTTTGAAATGTGGCAGCATATGCTAATGCGTATTATTTATTGACTCTGTTAACTCTACATGTGCTATAAAGGGAGAACAAACTCACAGGAAGCTTTAAGAGTAAGAACCTAGAAGTAACAAACCTAGGGGAAGCAAAGAACACAGAATTGTATGTATAGTCAGATAAAATGGCTCAACCAGCCAGCAATATCTTGTTATGTTGCAGTAACACAGCTACTTTTCATTGTGCAAAAATAGACAGCTGATTCACATTTTGTAGAGCTGTGATCTGTACACAGATCCAGGAAGACATTTCATTAGTTTATCTTAAAGTTTTGTTTGATATGTTTTCATAATACTCAGAAGAGTTGTATGTGGCTGTGTATACATGCATGCATACACACACACACACACATACATAAATATATTAAAAATATGTGAACTTAGATTTAGGTCCTTACTCCCACAGCAAGAAATAGATTCCACAGCATTGCCCAGACTGACAGTGTGATATAGATAGCTATAACATTTAAATTGACTTGTGAGGAAAAGGAAGAATAGGTCCCAGACCCAAAGGTAGCTTTGAAGAGTGAAATCATAAAAGTAATGAACCTAGTTTTAGTGAAGAATACAGACTGCTATCTTTCATTCAAAATGAAATTAATGTCACCAAAATCTATTCATTGTGCCATTTTCAGTTCTCATTATGATTATTCCCAGTAGAATTAGGTACTAAAATTCCAATTCTTCATATGTTTTATAAATCATTGTAGTAGACTTGAGTATTTTGACCTTTTTAATATTCCTTGGTTTGATTGGCTGTGTTGCCTATCTATTCCATGTATCCTATTATTTTACTGCCTCTCTAACCTATGGGGAAGTAGATGAAGTGGGTAGCCAATGAAGATGTAGGATGCTGTAAAGGTCAAAGTACTAACGTTATTGCTAAATATTTCACAGCATACTTTAAGTATTAAACATCGAACTGCAGTTCTTTATAACTAATGTTGAGCAAAGAGCAGAAAATAGCATGAATTTTATTCAGTATCTTAAATTGGCAAAAATCAAAGTAAGTACATAGGGGAACTAACACACTATTACAACTATATTACTGTGCACTAGCCTCCGTTATCTCAGATATGCGTTTCAGTTAATACTTTGAGTAGGATAAGAACGTTATCCTCATGCCTTAGATCACTTTCCCTGAGTGTAGGTATTTCATGAATTTGTGTTCAAAGTTCAAAGTTTCTGCAGATGTGGGAACACTGAGGAATTACTAATTGTTTAGGAGATCAGTCAATTAATTTTGTTGCATCTGGATGGAGTGCTGCCCAATGGGAAGTCTTTAACAGTAATTTGTAAACATGAAGTGTGAACAGCCTGCTTACCTCTCTGTTTCTGGGACTTGAAATAATCTGGACAAGTCAGGTTAAAATTTAAGTGCTTATTTCCATAATGTTTCCACTTAGACTGAAAACAATGCCTACCACTGCTTCTACAAATGATCTAGTCCCATTTCATGGAACTAAGACCACTTAAAAAGAGTATCTGAGGCTTCTGGATGTTGATTTGTAATAATCTAGGACTCAGAACTTCCAAAGAACAGCCATGTGAACTGCTAACAGTTAAAGGCTTGCCTTGAAAACACAAGTAAGTAGACATTGTGATACACATAAATCTATTAGTAAAAGAAAAACACTATAGTAGTTTCAACATTATGGTAAAGACGTTTCCTTCCCAATATGACTGGAGTAACTCCAGAAAGAATATTAATATTGCAGAATGTGCACCATACTCTAATAACTGACGTTTGATACCATAAGATTGACTAAAATCTACATATACACACATAATCTTAACTGCAATAGGATCTTTTCCATGAATGTAATATACAGGATGATAAGCACCTTAAGGCAGATCTTAGAGTATATAGTGTAGCGTATATCTTTAAAAGCAGTACAGTTATTCCAATGGTTCAGTTGACAGTGCTTACAGTGGTTTTCTATATTTTCAGTAAGAAGATATACATGTAAAATTAGAGATCATATTATTAATATTTTGAATTTCACATGTCAAAAAATTTTTGTTACCTGTGTAACCTAAGTCCTAAAATTAGGCCTGTTGATCTGTATTTGAAGTACATAGGACAACCTACACATCAACAAAAACACAGTTTTGACTGCACTACATTTCAATTGAAGTTTATTACTCCCAATGATGAGCCAAGGTTTTCCCTTTTCCTGGAGACATTGCAAAATATCAATGCTTTGTACTGATTTTTCATCCACCAATACAATTTTGCTAACTTAATCACTCAGAGAATATTTGTGTCCAGGGTGAACTGAAGTACATGACCAGAACTTCTACTGAAGTCTTTCTCTAGAGGAATGCTTTGTCCTCCATCAATCTGCTTACAACTCAGAAGAGTACTTGCACTGACTGTAGTAGGTTCTATGTTCTGAGAGATGAAGAGAGCATGTCATCATGAATATAATCCACTTATTTAGAAATCTCTACTCCCATTCTGCCTTTTTCTGGTTTTCTCATCCCCTGAAATTCAATGGTGATTCTGTGACAACTCAAAAAATATAAAGCGATGTTTAGACCGAGGTTTCTGCTTCATCCTTTATGCTTCTGCCTCTGCCTTTAGTTTTAGGTAACATAAGGATGGACTTATAAAGACACATACGAGGTGCTTATTATGACCTTTGTACACTGATTGAATATAATTTAACAAAGGTCCATGACTTTATAAACCAGATAAACATCCCTATAAAGCAGTTGATGAGGGGACAGTGGCATTTGCTTAACAGTAGTGCGTGCTGAAGTCCTACTAAAGGAGCATGAAGATGGATGAATTAACTTGCAGTTGGTTTAGTGTTTTTAATGGGTAGCGGTGACAGTTTGGGACTCTCCAAGAGCCACCCAACAGATATCAATATAGATCAATCACGGTACAGTCATCAAGGTAAAAGTGAACAAAATAAAAAATAAAGTGACTAAAGTTAAATAAATAATTGGAATAAATTACCTTGTAATAAGAATTCTGTGCAAAAGAGATTTCTCAATGCAGAAACAGAAGTCAGCCTTATATCTGTGGATGCTATTGAAGTCTTTGAAGGAGACCCCAACATTCCCTGTAGTACTTGTTGTCTTGGTGTCACTGCCAGATACTCACAGGACTCTAGGACAGTCAGGGCCACATAATACTATCCCTCTTCCTTTATACACAGTGAGACAATTTTCAGCAGTGAGGACCCAGGTGTGTGCAGGCTCACTAAAAAGCACTCAACTAGTGTGCTTGATCCCAGCACTGGGCCAGAAGAAGGGAGAGAACATTGGTATGAACTAGTCAGGGCCAGGGCACCTCCATCACTTCATATGTTCATCTCTGTGCTCTACACACAAAACTGGAGCAAAAAAGGAGTGCTCCTCCATATGTCTCTCTGGCAGTGTGTTGTTTTAAATGTGTAAGATCCTGCTATCCACCTACACCTCCCTAGACAGTTAGGGGACAGAGTGAATTGTTACTCAGGATGCATTAGGTTCAGGAGTCACCAACAGAGAGCATGTGTTTGTGTGCTTTTCTTCATCAGGATTTAAATGTACTAAAGTGTATGTGTCTAGGTAGGTGGAAAATGTATAATTTTTGCTAGTCTGGACAACACCTCTAAGAATGCAACATCTTTGCTATTTCGGTTTCATACTTTTATTAGGTGCTATATATAAGCATAACTTTATAATTAAGTAAATTGTGATAATAGACCTCAATTTCCAGGTTGTAGTGCCCTTTTAATTCCCCACATGACGTTCCAGTCTAAAAGACATTAACAGAGATGTTCCAATGTTGAAAAGAAAAGTGAGGCAAATCAGCATCTAAAACTTAGTAAAGTCCTAGGTAGTAAAAGGCCTTTGTTCTGAAGATTGTTCTCCCACAGAGTAACAGAATTTTCTTTTAGCCTTTACAGTCAATTCTCATGCTGTTGAAATATCATAATCAAAGCTCTTTGCCACCTTGTGTTGAAACTACTGTACTTGAAATCTTTTTATTTAGTAAGAAACAGTGTTTCTACCCTAAATAATATGTTGAAAGCATTCAAAATGTCAAATGAACATTCACCAGTTAAAAATATCTTCACTTTTTACTATTACAATGGCAGAGGGAACTGCCTGTAGGTGACTGGAATGATTAAAAAAGGAATGGAGAACATACAATGGTGGCTCCAAAGGGACTTTGAGAGTTCATCACACTATCAGGTGCCACTGCTACTTTTATCCCCAATTTCATAACCAGGATGGTGCAGCACTTTGTTCAGGACAGGTTTGCACTGTCAGGAAAACTACAGTTTTGTTCAGACTCCTTTGACAGTTACTTTTATCTTCCACTTGTCATCCTCTCCATTCTTTCCTATGTGAGGGTAGTGTTAGCTTACAAATAGCTATTCCCCAAAGGAAATGAGCTATTACCTTACCAGTCTGTGCACATGTCAGACCATGGTTCAAATTGAAATTTTTGGAAAATAATACACTTGAAAATTAGTAATCTGGAAGTGAATAATTTTGTGCATATATGTAGTTTTCCTGGCATCGTGAAGAACAGAGCTGGTTGCTGGAACTACCTAAAAAAAAAATAATAAGCGAATATTTTTATAATGACTACCACTATGAATAGGTAGGTTTTTGAAACAAGATCTGTTTAAAGTCTGACATGTTTCCCTTCAGAAGGACATAATGCTATATTAGTATTTAACACTTTTCCTAGCCCTAAAAAGTCATTAAGAATACAGTATTTTATAATGTCTCATCAATACACTTTTCTCTTGACATAAGCAGACTTACCAAGATAAGAGAGTTACCTGATCAGGGTAGGTGTTAAGAACTTCATAGTACTGTCTGTTTTCTATTTGAAATGCCACTGGCTTCTAAATAACTCTAAATCACCTCATACAGACAAAATCTACAAGCTCAGCAGAAAAATATATACTGGTAGGTGGCCTAGATCAATTGGTACATATGTCGGTGATGAAATGGGCTTGGAATATCCTAGGCATGCAAGACAGAGTCAATACTAGAAAGAAAATAAAGAAAAAGGACTCTCTAGCTCTTTCCATTCAAAGCACTGTTTTCCCTCTGTATTCCTTTAGTGTTCTCCACGAAGACAAAAGGGAATACAGGCCTGAAATGGATTTAACCTGGTGCATGAGGGAGAAGGGAGTCCAGAAATGGGAAAGAAAACAGACAAAGGAAAGGGTTTGGGGAAGAGAATGGAAGCGAGGAAGATTTTTTTTCCTCAGGTTTTTAAGCTGTGCTTTGACACTTAGTCATCTTGCCTATAGAAAAAAGTTTGAGAGAACCTTGACTTGGTAGAGATAGATACGCCAAATCACTGATGAACTGTGACTTGGCATAGCTAGCTGGACACACCACCATCCAGCTACAGGCTGCATGCTGGGGACTACTGTCAGTGGCATGACACTAGATTCTCTTAATGAGGATGTGTAAGACGCTATTGCTCACAAAAGTCTTCACACTCCCAAGAGGTTTTGCAAGTAGTGCCAAAATTGCCCATTACTGCTTTTGGAAACCCCTCTGGTCAGGGAAGGAAGGTGCTGAATATTTATGGCTAGGCAGACCCCAAAAACCTAGTTGGCCTCAAAAGACACAGCACCAGTCACTCCTCTCCCACTGCAACAGATGACAGTTTTGTGGGAGATGTCCTTCATTAGTGACATTGACAGGGTGCAATGTTCTTAATAAGACAGCCTACCTCAGACCAGTCTTTCAGAGGACAGTCCTGTTTTAGTTGAACCGAGGTAACTCCTTTGGCTTGATGGCATGAGATCCTGCACCTCCTAACCTGCAAGAGCTTCCTGCTCACTGTCCTTTCCTAATGCTTATAGTGCTCTTTTTCAACTAAGCAAGATGTTATAGATAAAGATCTGTTTGGTTACTACTGTTGCCAAAAGCTAGACTGTTGCTCTTTTACGGAAAAACCACCATGACAGGAAAAAAAACTCCAACAAATCATGACTCCTCAATGCCACACTGTACTGTCTGCAACATTATAGTAACTCCTGTGTTGCTATTTTTTTTTGAAAAAGCCGAAATTAGTCATTGTGCCAGCAGGGGAAATTTTATATATAACTAAGGCCATTTGCAATAAGGCAAGGGATTCAACTTAAGTCAATTAAAGGTATAAGAAGATTGGTCTTTAAGAATGCCATATTTTAGCTGACATGAAAAGTTTACAAATTTAATTCAATGCCTGATACAATTAAAAGAAAGATTCATGTTACAGAGCACCAATCACTCACTTCCTCTAACGAATAATGATACAATTTTATGAGTCTGAAAATTCCCATGGTAGCAATAAAGTGTACCCTTAGTATGCATTCTTTGATGAATAGTATTAAAACTTGTCAAAATAATGAGGATGGTGAACAGAAATACTGAAAATGGTCACCATATTCTTAAACACAGAGGATCATAGTATTAAGGGATGCTGGTTTCTCTATGTTGTCGTTGTCCTGAAATTTCAAAGTGATGAAGTGTAACTACTTTAGGCAACTTTTTTAATTTTGCAGAAATGGATGAAGTACATCAAATAGGGCAGATTTGAAGTACAAACAGCTTTGTCTTAACTGCTGCATATGATTACCAGACAGTCTGAAGCCCACACAGCTATTGGATATTGAAGCACAAAGCAAATAGTATTGCCCCTGAATAAATATAATTATATAATTGTATTTGATATGCAATAAAACCTTTTAAAAAGTTTTTACATTTTGTCTTTTGGAGTGTTTACATTTGAAAAACTTGCAAAGACTATGAATATGTTTATTTGTGCATGAACCGTAACTACAAATCCCTCATCGTGAAGGGCGAGGATTCAGGCTTGGAAGCAATTTTTTAGTTAACTAGGATTACTTTATATCATTTTCATTCTTTCCATCTTTACCCTAAGTTTTATCTGTACAAGCTGTCACATTCAGTCATATATTTACTTTGGTCACGTTTCTATCAAGCTTATGCCATTAAGTAGTGAGCTATTTTGCGAACAGTGCCTTCAAAGTGTTTCTTACGGAAAGAATGGTTCAACAGAGGAAGATTGGCAGAGTTTGGACATCTATGCCTTCTTTTCTCCAATAAAGCTGAAAATGTCAGAGTTCTTTCCTAATACTTCGGGATGATGAATGTATTAAACATTATATTAGGATTTTACATGCAGCTTACCATAAGTGGTATGTGTTTTGGCTTGTTTATTTTTATCATAGCTGGATTCTATTGTTATTCAGATAGTAGTTAGCCCTGCAACTACTTTGGCCTTTGTATTACCTTAGGATTCACAGAGACTAAAGAGAAATCCCAGTCTAAAGCATAGTGAACACAAACAACTATAATTCTTCCAGAGTTGTGATAAGTGCTAAACCAGGCTTACTTGTTTATATAATTTCAATTATATAATAATATAATTAAAATATATCCAAGTATCTTCCTTCTCAATTATCTTCATATATATAAGAAAAAATGAGATACAAAAGCTATAACCAGCTGGTCTATAGTAAACCTGAAGACTCAAGTTATACAAATTTCTTAAAAAGACCTTAAGAGTACATGCAAAGACGATGTGCGACCTGACCCGTTTCTTAGGAAAAATATTCACTGGAACCATTAAGCTTTAATGCCTGTAAGTCCTTAGTTGTTTTACCAAAATGATCGGTGCAATCTAATGACCTTGCTTACATTCTGCTTTGTGTTATTAACCCGTGTCCTTGGGTTGTGTGTACCCACAATACTGAGGCAGTGATGGAAATCCCAGTTTAATATCTGGTTCATATATTCAAATAACATCTGCATTACAACATTACCAAGGATGAAAAACTTTTCAGAAAACTTTGAGATCAATTAAACTATGGGAAAAGTTTCTACTCCTTGTCCCTAAAAAAATAAATTCACTTATTATTTGGCATAGTTTGGTGTGTTTTGCATTTTGTGGATCTTTTTTATCTTAGCCAAAGCTGGAAGTATTTGCATTATGTAAGTGTTGTGATACTTCAGAACTGAGTAGTGCTAGCAGAAGGAACACATCTGGAAAGAAAGCAGGCTTTGGACTGTTTTCTAGAGGAAAACATTTCTGCTCTCTGAGAGGTCCAAATCCCTGTTTTCTTTGATGATCTGGTTATCACCCAGGGGACATAACATTTGCATTTAATTTTTTAATCACTCCATTTTCATCCTAATGCAAGAGCACTTTCCCAGCTATGTGGGCAGTTACTGTGACTGATTAAAGCAACAATTCCCCAAATACATTTATTTAAAACCTATTATTATTAATAATCATAGATTAATAATAATAGTTGTTGTTATTATTATTAATTATTCCACCATTG
The DNA here is from genome assembly GCA_009806455.1 of Tetrax tetrax. Taxonomy (NCBI): domain Eukaryota; kingdom Metazoa; phylum Chordata; class Aves; order Otidiformes; family Otididae; genus Tetrax; species Tetrax tetrax. The sequence continues at coordinate 535,182 of WHYT01017449.1, read as the reverse complement.
TCTCTTCATATATTTTGTGTCAACAAATGATCAGTCATACGTGTTGCCTGTCTTGTTAAATCTGCTTGTCTCTCTGTTGCCTGTGCCCTTTTGCTTTCATCTCCTCCTGCTGCAGTGCAGAGCACTGGGCTTAAGGTGCCAGGTAGGATTAAAGGCATCCCAGGGAGAACTCGCCTTTGAAGTGCCAGAGAGTAAATGCTTCTTATCAGCTGTAAGTGCTCTCTGTGTCATTGGCTTTCATGGCTGTGGCACGTCATTTGTAAGGACCTCTTATTTCTGTATGCTGTAGTAGAAAGTAATCTGTCAGCTTTTTAACAGTGCAACAATTCAGTGGCAAAGGCTGCTCTTGGTGGATGATGGTGCCCGATTAGTGCTAAATTAGTATCATATAATATCCCTGTAACAGCAGAACACAGCTTAAATATGATTTTAAAATATATTACCCAGTTGTCTGGCTGATTATATTCTGTTGTTACAAATGTGCTGTGTCATAACTGTGCCTTTTTTTTTTCCATCCTATGTGTTTCGCCTAATTTAGGAAAAGCAGTGATCCCAAGAGTAAGTGGATTATTGAATAGCAAGTCCTACCTACTCACACTGTATTCTGACTCAGAAATAGGTTTTCCTGGACATACTTAATGAGGAATATTATAAAGAATAAAAAAATAAATATAATAAATAGATATTTGATGTACAAAAATCTGAATTTATCACCCTTCTTTGAGAAGCCTCTGTCGCCTATCAGTTTTTATAGGTAAAGCACGAGCAAATTCTGAAAGATTTAAATCTAAATTGCATTGTTAGTTGACCAAGTTTAATAATATTTTGTTTCCTTCATTATTAGATGATAGAACAATAAGTCTGTTGTTATACAGCATATATTCCAGCAGATATCCAAATTTGCATAACAGAAAATTTTGTTCAGGGATTACGTTCAAGCATTCCATATGCAAATATAATTTTCCAGGAGGCCTTCCACTGATAAACTTGAACACTTGAATGTTTACACTAGGTGAAGATGAAAGGTTTCAATGTGTGGCTAAATCATGCTCAAGTTCAAAATGAAAAGTTTCTCTTCTGAATTCCAGGGAATAAACAGGACACTCCAAACACTTAGAGTTAACAAATAAACTGTTTATCCTCAGATCACTTCAGGGCTGAGGGTCAATCAGTAGGCTGATATTTCCCAGTACTACTCCTTTCTGAAAATAAAGAAATTGCATACACACAAATAAATTTAGTTCAGTGACTTCCTGTAAATTTGGATTATTAGAGTCCAAATAACTGTTTCTGCTCTCACTTATAGTGAGGTAAAACAGAAAAGAACTTATTTGAAGTGAGAAAATGTCTGAATTTTTCTTCATTGACCAATGACTAAGTCCATCAACTTTTGAATTTCAAAGATGAAATGTATTAAGAAGCCCTTGTGCATAGAAAGTGCTAAGTAAAAATCCTATGGAAAACAACTATTGTTATGCTGTGCTAAGGAAGACAACATTTTCTAAAAACTTGTACAATTAAATTATATAGGTTTAAGGCTCTGGAGAAAGCAATATCCAGTTCTGTCATTATTCTGATTTTATTTAATATTGTTTTTAATTGCCAGCTTAAACTTTCCTGTACTGTTTAAAATTTATATACAAGGAGCTTCAATGACAGGATTAGGACATTTTTATGAGATTCAAGGTATTTTAACTTTTTTTTTTTCCCTTACAATTTTAAGAAGGTGGTCTGACATAGTATTGTATTTTAAATTATTCTTTTCTATTTATTTTAAGCCATATGCAAATGTAATGCTTGTTCTTCCCACCTTTCACCCTCATCCATTGAAAATCTCAACCTTCATATAACTTTGAATTTCTTTAATATCTCTCTATATTTTTTTTCATTAGTGGCAGTTCTGGATGACTTAAGTTTTACAGGCTCTTAACTTTTCTAACTTGGCTGACGTAGTTTCTCAACGGTGACAAAATTTCCGTGCATCAGAAGATATATATATGTTTGGAAAATTTAGTACCAGCAAACCAATAAAACCTCTCCAGAGAAAGGCTTGCTGAACATCACACAGAAGCAGCACATCAATCAATTTCTTAATGTAGTCACTTTACTGCTTCCTTCTTTCCCTTCCTTTTATTTATTTATTTAAAGAAACAGGCCAAAGAAAGCAATTATTTCTGTTAAGCCTTAACTTTAGATGCCTTCTTTGCATTCATCTATTTGTATTTTATTTATATTTTGCTTGCATTTTGTCTTTCAAAATAGAGCTGTTTTTCTCTACAGGAAGGGAGAGAACATATTGAATTTTTCAAGATCTTTTTCCAGAAAAAAAAGTCTATTTTTTTTCTCAAAAAAATTAGATCTAAAATATTTTATTTTAAAAAAATGTAATTAATAATTGCAGCATTATCTGCAACCACATTTTATGCCTGTGCAAATTCAAGATATACCTCAGCTCTAAGGTAAACAGAGGTGAAATATTTAGAAGAATAGAGCTGTTAGTGTGCATTTATGTAAAGTTTTTACAAGAGCTCATCAAATAAGATCAGGATCTAAAGCATACAGTTTTGGAATTCCATCTTTTTCAGTCAGCTTTAAAACCTAGCCACAATAATCTACTTGTTTAGCTTTAAATAGATGAGAAATTCTTGTGAAAAGAGTGTCATGACTTCAAAATCATGTACTTAATGTTAGAGAAAAAGTGTTTGCAGATTCAGAAAATTCTCATCTTTACAGAACAGGACAGAATAGAAGTCAATGCTTGCTGGTAGCTGGAAATGGAAGATACCATTAGTGAAAGAATTGTAATTTTATGTGACTGTTGATATAACTGTTTCTGCTGATCTGGACAGCCTGGGAAAATGCTGCTTGCTAATTATCACACACAACTGTGAAAGTATCCCTCCCCATTCTGGCAGCAATGGGTCAAAGAAAAATGTCGATTCCAGAAAGAATTATACAGAACTCATAAGAACTGCATCTGTATACTAGCTATATTAGCATAGAATTATACTAACTTGAAAATCCTGGTTTTCTTTTCCTTTCATTCTTCCAGAAAGTGTTCTTCATGCCCTTCATATTTCTGATTTTGTGCCATCTTAGATGCTGTTGGTAGACTAAGGACTTGCTGGACAATAAAGCTATATCTGAAAGAAAACACTTGACAGAGTGAGGTGGACTTCTAGAGCTTTTAGAATGACAGGTAGTAGGATTTACACTCAGATTTGTACAGATTGTGGGCACTAAAAGATACAAATATTCCACAGCAATCACTATGTGGCTCCACAGACATTTGTCTTATAAGAACATCTCTCAAAAATGAGGTAGGCAGAGAGGTTAGGCAATATAACTTCTGGAATGTTTGAAACTTTTTATCAAATATTTCAGGGATATTGTTTCAAACTTTTGTGGAAACATTTGGTAATAGGAGTGTTAAAAGCTAAATAGGCACATACCAAACAACAGCAAATTACTCACAAGAGATTTGGCAAAATAGTGATGGTATGTTCAAACTGGTTCATGATGCAAATAAACAAATTCTGAAAATAGTGCATTGTATAGAATGAAAGAAATAAAGAAATTCAAAGGCTAATGGAATATTGTCAAACATATTGTCTCTTCTCTATTTTCTCTCATCTTCTGAATATGGAGTCTTTTCTACTTTTACTTCATCGAATTCAATTTGAGAGTCTACATAATATCTGACAGATTTTTTAAACTTTTGATAATTTTCTTGCCTTTACAAAACACATTTGGTAGCCATATATATGAATCTGTCGTAGCTTTGATATCCTCTCTGTACGAACACAACTGAAAGGTAAATTTCAGTTTCCAGCTTCTCTGGGAACATATGAACTGAGATTTTTTTTTGTGTTTACTTGTTTGAATACTACTGTCTTACGCATAGTCATCTATGCAACCTAAGTCACTACTATACATTGAATTACATACACAAATTGTGTTAGAGCCTCAGTTGAAGTAAATTTGGCACTTCAAACATATATATATGTATATAAAACAGGTGAAGGTTTGATCCATTTAGTGCAGACCAGGTATAAATTGGTATCCATATGCTTGGGAACAAAGGTATAAATGACAATCTCTTGCAGGGTATGAGCCAATAGATTGTTGACTCTGCAAGCCCTGAATTGTAAGTGACACTCTGCTAGTTTCAACTATCAAGTCAGGTACTGCTATTATCTACCTTTGTCTTTTCGCAAAACAGAAAGATTTTTTCTGATTGACAGTTCATGAGTCATGATTAATACTGGAAAACTCCCTTGAAATATTAATTTGTTTCAGGCCTACATGCATACCAAGAAAAAACATTAGTAACAAGTTTTACGCTATCAGTAGAGTTTTATAGGTGTGCATATCTATTTAAGTCTTCCTTGTTGATTGTGTTTATAAACTCAATCCAATAACATCAAGAAAACCCTGTGAAAAATTTAAAAAAAAAACCTCACCTGATTCGGAAAGATTAAATTTATTTCCATTGTTTATTTTCAATGCACTTGACAGCTGTCAGAGGTTATATGTGCACTACTGTAGTACTAATTAATGGTAAGAAAAGTCAGAGCAATGTTAAAAACAGAGAAAAAAAACAAACCAGTGTTATAAGAACTTAGACATGCTTGTAGTAATAGCAAGACATGTGATGGCTTCACTCATCGCTCACTTGGTACTGTGACCCATTGCCTTGCTATTTGCTGTTTCCATATCCATAAGATCACTAGGAGTTGTTCAATTGACTGTACTCATTATTTTATCACTACAGACTATGATGGCTGGTGTCCTGAAGAAGTGCAGAGCTTACTAAGGTATTGTCTCTCTCCCAGTCTCCCTCTCTCAGCTACATGTAATTACACATACGTAGCATTAAGCATTCATCATATAAGACACAGAAGCAGTCTATGGAATGAAATCAGAACACAAGTCTCCTCTGCAGGTGTCCTACTTTATTTTGTGGGAAGGAATTACGTTCCCTATTGCTCCTTTTTTCAGGCCCAAATAAAAATACTGAATCTTTTTTTTAAAATTTTCAAAGCTACAGCAGATGAGCAGAAATATGTGACTGCTTGAAAAAGTGTGGTGCCTTGCAGGGCAGAGATGCAGGCTGGAGTCCTTTCACACTACATTTTACATAGGTCTCCTATGCTCTTTGAAATACCATATAGAAAAGGTGGAAATGCACAGTCACCTCTGTCTTGTTTCACCGTGATCTCAAATAAAAGCATTTGTGCCCTTTGTGGTTTCTACAGAGACTACTCCTGACGTGGGATTGGTCCTATCAGGTTCTGAGGAACCTAATGAGACATATTCATGACCTTGGTGCTGAACTGCGTAGGTCTGTTAAGATAGCAGAAGTCCTTAGTATTTATAAAAGCAAATAAGATTTATAGGCAGTTTAGGAAATTTTATTGATGAAAACTGAGATACATCTAGAAAGTAGGCACTCATCTCCTAAGTAAGCATGCAATTAAGGGGATTACAGTTAGACTCTTAATAAAACTAGTTCACAATTCTTGTATATACTATGTAAGGCAATTTTATCAAAAGGTTCATTTCTGTGCATAAGCTTTGTTTACTGCCCTGAATTAGATGTTCTGCACTTACACAACATTTTATTTGCTTACTATTTTTCAAAAGACAATTGACACTTTATCTCTTCTACAACAATCTCATCTAAAAATATTCCAGATAACCTGTTCACCCCATTGCAGTCAATCACTCCACTGAAGTCAATAGGCATCTCTCAAATGACTTAAATGGGTTACAGATAAAACTCTGAGCTTACAGTTCATGTGAATGATGACACACAAAAAGTAAGTTTATTCTTCCATTTTGTATAAAAAAAAAGCTCAAAATGATATGCAAGAAATTTTGAATTCAAGCAAGTTTTCTACTTTGTACATAGAATTATAGCACTCAGCAGACACACACTCTGCTGCTGGAAAATGGAAATTAACTTTTGAAAATGAGGTAACAAAATATGCTGCTCTTGCATAATTGGGTTTCTCATCACTTCATACAAGCACAGGCAATGTTTACCAATGTGACGCTAAGGAAGCAAATATTTGCTCCACAAACAATAGGTGGGCCTTTAAAGATACTAGTTGAAGCTCTTGAAGTTAGCTGATTAGGGCCTGTGTGCCCATAAAAGTGCAGAGATTAGAAAAAAGACTTGCAAATATATTCGTAATGAGAAAGGGGAAAGGGGTTGTGTTTGGGACATGATTAGCTGGTAATCAGTAAAGAACAAACTGATTATTAGCTGTTCAATTCTTGTCAGTCTTAGGGGATTCCACTCAGCGGCCTAATTAAACTGCGCTTGAAGTCCTCACATCTCCATTCAGTGGCAATTTCATTATAATATTCAGTTCTTTGCATGAGCTTTGCCTTCCCTCTCTTTAATCATATGCTTTGCATTTGTGTAACACCTTCCTTGATTAGTTTCTCTACAGGATTAGCTTCTGGTAACTGCATGGCTTATGAAAGCAAATGTCACATATAAGACAATTTAGATATTAGAATTTACTATCAACACTGTAATTAAAAAAATCAACTAACATAAACATTTTTAGTTAAGATTTTAATCAAATGGAAAATTATTAGCTCTTTGTCCTCTAGATGACAAAGTTGGTTGTTTCGTTTCTTTCTTTTTTTTTTTTAAATGGCTGGAATAGTCCTTGTCCACAAATACTAATATGTTGGCTGACTCCAAAAAGGCAACCACAGTCCTGAACTAAGGATCTCATCACTAGAGCCCAGCTGAAGGACCATGTGGTGGAGTAGGCAAGCCTCGGTATAGCTGGACTATCAGTTTTCCAGCAGAGGGCCTATGACACAAGTATACAAAGTTCTTTACCAAGAAAGGTTGATAAGCTAGTTTGGATCCAGACTATTCTGAATATTTCCCCATTACTGGAATTTTACTGATACTTAAAAGACAACTTGGATTTTTTTCCCTCAATTATCTCTATATCAGCCTCACCTGTGCTTTCTTTTTGTTAATGGAATCTGGAAATAAAATGGAAAATTGTTCTAAAAAATTAAGATTTGCAGATGGATCCTTAATGACGCCAGGTGTATGAAATATTGGAAAATTTAAAAGAAGACTTTTATTCTGCCTCTTATCTGACTATTATGAACCCTTTTATGAAAACCCAACATATATTGGAGTATTTTAATTTGTATCGCTACAGTCACTCCTGGTTCTCTTTTTTTTTTTTATGAAATAGGAACCAATTTAGAAGCAGAAAGGAAAAGAAATAAATCACAAATCTTCCTTCCCATGGAGGCATAGTCAGGGATTTAGGCATATATGCTGGGTTCAAAGGGTGGGCTTTTTTTTCAATCAGAATGATTGCTCTGGTTGAATTCAGTGAGGTTTTTCTATGCCAGAAGTTGAGAGGGAAGCATAAGCTGCCACAGAACCACTCTATGTATACTTGCTTTAAAATATATTCTTCAGTTCCACTTTTCTTTAGAGAACATAAAGAGGGAGAATCTGAGAGAAATTAGCATGAGGATGTTTGCAGGTAAATACACATTACTGTGCTCCAGTGGAAACATCACAGACATTTTTGTCAAGTGTTATCTCCCAGAACTGTAAAAATTTTCTTGGAAAAAATTGTGGTTTTCTAAGTTTTTTTTTTTTTTTTTTTTTTCCCTGTGTTGGCATATTTTTCTCCATTACTGCTCCAAATGTGCAATTCATACACACCAGAGAATTTTTAATGAAGGTTTTAAAATGTGGTAACAATTAATTAAATCTCAAAGCATTTCTACCGTTAGCTGTTGTTGTACTGTCATTGTTTTAGCAAGAAAAGCAACACATACGCTAAAAATTGAACAGTGGCAAAGCAGAGATAAAAATCCAGGAGTCTTGCCTCCCTTTGACCCTGTTTCCTCTACTCTTTTTCTGCTCCATGTGTGATTTCTAGCAGGAAAATAACAGTTAGCTTCAGAAAAAGATGCTTAGGAGAATTAAAGCATTTCATAAGGGGTGAAAGGAAACTCATATACGACAGCATACATTTCCAAAGAAGAGTGATGTGGTGATGATTCATGCTGTTACTTTCTGCCTCCATAACAATAGCAATGATGTACACAAATAATGTAAACAACTGCCACCAGTTTGACTGCTACACAGGTTGCATAGACAGTCTACTCTAGCAATACCATAAACTAGTATTAGTTTTGCTGACACAGTGTTAGGGCAAGACTGAAGCTTATTTCAGTGTAAACAAGCTTCTTTTAAAATTTCTTACCTACCACATCCTGCAACTTGGCAGAATGAACAGATTCTATCTATGGACACGCTGCAGATTTTCTCAGATTTATTACTTTCTCCAAGCTAGTAGTTAAATTAGTCTTAAGTTGTTTTTTTTTTTACCATGTCTTTTAAAAAGCAGAGCTTTGAATGCTAAATTCTTGGCTATTAAAATTCCTAACCTGTTATTTATCATTAAAAAAGAGTCAAAAGCATCTTACATAAATAAAATCTTGTGCTATTGCATACAATGAAATTCTGTATTGTTTGCAGTTCTTTTTTTGTACAGTACATCATTGCATGGGCAAATTGATTGAATGTCATCTAACCCAAAGAAATGTTAGAGAAGATCCTCAGCTGGTGTAAATCAGTGTTGCTCTTGCCCTTTCTTTTCTGCAGATGTAGCTGGAAATAGGGATGATTTGGAATGTTAATGTTGCTGCTTCTGGAAGGTTTATTGATTTGTTCTACTTTATTTAAAAAAAAGAAAAAAAAAGAAATTAAAAAAAAAAAAAAAAAAAAAAGCAGCTATTGGTCTTGTAAGAAGAGTAATACTCAATCATCACAAAGGCCCCTGTGAAACCATTTGAACAACTTTATTGATTTTTCCCTGGTTGGCAGTGTTTAATTCAAACAACTCCCAAGGAGTACAAGCATCACTACAGGCAAATTATCAAGTATTCTGGCCTCTATCGTTCTTTGGCCACCACGGATACAATTGTGAGTGACAAAAACGAGCATTTCTTCCCCTTTCTTCTCCATTGTCCTGTGTTAAGCTAACAAAGACAGTGCAAAGTGAAGTCTGAACCTCTGATCTTAACCTACAGTATTGAGAAGAAAATAAATGTCCCATGTACATTCTTTCCTCACCAGTTGCTGCAAGGACGACAAATAATTTTTTAAAAGGGCTGAGGCTGCCTTTATGAAATACATCCATGAGTTACCATCCATGGCAATTCCTCATTAACATTTGGAAAGGACACATCTGGTCCCCTGCACATACACAAGCATCATTCAAAATAAGTACTGAGTAAGCAGTAGATCTGCTACAAAAATTGTTAGTCTGCCTAGCAATTTATAGGAGCAAGTATAGTAAATAGAAAGCTCTGGGAACAAGCAAGGTTGCTCTTTGCCTCTGTGGATACATTATGTATCTATTATGTCAAGCTGATTGCAACCAGGAACTTTCTTTTTCTGTTCATCCTGTAAAGACCGGTGCAGTGAGAATCTGTTTATTCTTACAGAAAAATTTCCCATTTATTTTGTCCCAGCAGGCAGAAAGTGATGTTCTGCAGATACATCTTTCACCCTTGAAAAACCAAAAGTTTCCTAAGAGACAGATGATAGTGGTAACTACCTTGCCAGGCACCTGTACAAGAATAGTTTGACATACCTAGATTCAAGGACAGACTGGAGAAACGGAAGGAACAGAATTACACTGAGGTTAGTAAATACAAACAAAGTCTGTCTGGCTTATAAGGTACATGAGCTGAAAAAAGTTGGGAGTATTAGGGGAGGCCTAGATATGGTTGCCCCTTCTTCTGTCCATACAGAAGCTTGGACTCTGGATGAACTGTGTGGACTGAATTTCCTGAATCCCTTTTAGGGTAGTCTAAGAAATAACATTTAAACTTTCAAGGAGTCTGTCTTTTTCTTTAGTGCCCAGCGGAATGATTTAATAACAAACAATTAACTGATTTCAAGTCCACATTAATTTTTCAGAAGTCTTTTAAAAAAAAAAACAAAACACCCCATCATATAAATATACATAAATGAATATTTGAATAAGGAATATTTGAATAGAAAGGAGAAAAAAATGACATTAGACTAGAAAATGGGCTTGAAAGAAACATATCTGGTTGTCAAACATACCTTTGTAAAAAGTCCCCAGCAGTACACTTCACACAAAATAGGAAATCTAATGAGTGGAAAATCACAGAAACCTTTTGAGTCTTAAATCTTGAAAAGATGAGGATGGATGAAGGAAGCAATGATTATGAGGACATAATGATTGCCTGTAAGAATAACGTGAACTTAATTTTTCTTGTCTAAGAAAGGCAAAAAGAAAAAGTAGGTAATATGGTTTAAAAAGGGACTGCAAAAAGATTTAAAGTTATACAAACTGCTTGTGAAATGGGAAAAAGGAAGCAATGGTAGCAACAGGTTATAATCAGTAGTATTTATAAAGTAAAAGGAAGAAACAAACCAGCAAAAAGACTAAATAAGCAGCATATCAGAAAGAACAAGAGAAGCATAGAAAACCAAGTTTACTTAGATATTAGAGCAAGACAGAGTTAACAGATATTTGAAAGTGGACGAGGAGTCTACTTTCCATTTCAAACTGTCTTTCAGGAAAGGATTTTTTTTTGGGTGAAAATATGTTTCTACTAATGGTAAGCAACTAAGGCAGCATAAAATGTAGGTGCTGATGAACAAAGTTCTAGACAGCTGAAAAATATGAACATATATTAATTACATTTATTTCGTGTATATTCTGCATGTTCATCTGGCTTCTGAGACAGATAGATAGCTGATGCACTTTGCAATTCCATACCTATTGTTTTTGAAAAGCTATGAAAGGAAGATTGTGGAGAACAGAACAAAAAGAAAGTTCGACCACTCCAAAAATTGGGAAAAATTATCTTGGCATTATTTATCATAACAAGCACAACACTAGTAATACTAAGAAAAGTCCTCATCACATCTGTTGAAGATACTGGGGCTGCAAATTAAAGTAGAAAGTAAAGAACAAATATTAAATGTGGTATTGTGACATCAGATTACTAGATTAAAGCAATTCTGAATTAACCAAAATTTGAATTTAAGGTTGAATATGAGAGCCAAGTAGACATTATCGACTCCATAATTAGGGAAAAAAATGATACTTTAAACAAGCCTTGTGAGGTACTACATGTTGAAGTTACTTCCTGTCTCTAAATTGTTTTCAATTTCATTATTATTTCCACTCTAAAATTTTTTATTTACAAAACTTAGTGTGTAGCCTCATCAATGTTTTTTAGTATTATTATTCTTTGGTACTTGTACATTAAAATAACAAGATCATAGTATAATCTTGATAATTCACACTGATAATGAGAGACCCACTGCTAATTAATGCATTTTTTGAATGAGCAAACATGTCAAGAGACACTATTAACTCCAAGAACTTATCCATTTATTGCAATTAGTTTAGTTCTAATTATTTATGACAATTCTTCAAAATTTGCTAGTAAATGTACTGTATTACTTGTACAAATGTAAAAATAATGACATCTATTGAGACTTCAGTTTCTCTGATTTGATAGTGTATCTTCTCTGAATGACAGAAGTGAACTGGTTTCAAAAACGTGACTTCTAATTTGAAAATGAGTGAAATTCCAGTGTAACAAAAGAGAAGTCTGAAATGCTTTTAAGAATGATACTGAAGGTACTTCAGAGAACTCAGAAACTTCAATTTTCACTTTCAGGCCCACATCAAGGCAGAGAAATTTTGAGGCTTTCATTCCTAAAATTATTTGAGTGCTTCCATAGAACGAAGCCCACCTGGAAGCCTAGACTTAGCTTTCTGAACCTCTATGTAGGTGATGGACGGTAGCTAAGGTATAGTTTGTTTTAAGCACTGTGTTAATTCTTAACCTCTATGAAATTCTCCTTTTTTCTGTGACTTTGTGTGCAAACATGATAAAGGTTTTCAACTTTTTCAGTGCACCTTACATAGCAACAGAAAGTTACATAAAGTAATATAAAGATAACAAAAATCTGAGAAAGAGTAGGTCACATAAAGGTAACAAACTCACTGTCATCTGAAAGACAAAAAGAAAATGATCATGGATTAAAAAAAAAAGTATTTAGCTAAGAAAAAACACTTTAGGCATAAAAAGTTTGTGATATCTCTGCACTGAGGTTTAGAAAATAAAACTAATTTCACAATTCAGTATTCCACAGAATCAAATATACTTGAACTTATTTTCCCAATGGGACACTGCAAGGGCTAGAGGCTGTAGTCCAGTTTTGCCTAAGCAAAAGGCAACTATGCTTCCTAAATTGAGGACTTCTGGCAAGAAATATAGAAGTTCAACAACGGAATCTGGAGGCACTGAGCTCAGCATAAATGGTAGAAATGAGCTGAAAGTGCCTATTCCGCTTTCTGCTGTTGTCACTGCTGCACTATTACTTCATTACGGGAAGTATGTAAGCAGACAGCTCAAGAATCATCTGGTCATTTGTAAAGTAAGAGTGTTCATATCCTTCCATCTCTCAGCTTTGATCTTTGCCTCCAGGCTGTATTACCGCAATGTGCTTTATTTGGAGTTACCCTTGAAAACAACTTACAGATTGCAACTCATGTTGAATGCAGGAGCATGACTGCTCAAGGACCTTTTTCGTGCAGGACTCATGCAAACTCAACTGGCTGCCTATTATTCAAGGCGTGTGTTCAAGGTCTTACTATAAGTATCAGTCTTACACTATCTCTTTCATTCTGACCTCAACTTTAAAACAAGTGAGGGTTGGAATTTTTAACTGCCCACCACAAGTATCTTTTCAGAGTGTTCTGGTTTTGTTTAGTGAGGGGGGCCTAAGGTGGTAGCTTCTGTAGGAAACTGCTAGAAGTCGCTCCCCTTTGTTCAGTGGACTCGGCCGGGCCTAGGGCGGACCCACTGCTGGCCAAGGCCGAGCCGATTGGGAGCAGAATATCCCGTGATAGCGCCTCTGCGATAACGTATTTAAGAAGGGGAAAATAGGAAAAAAAAGAGAAGAGAAGATGTGACAAAGCTGAGCAGGGGCAGAGGTGCAGAGGGGGAGGCGCAGGCCTCCGGGGCCTTGCAGGCCTCACCCTCTGGCCTCTCGCCAGGCGGCCGACTGGGCCCGACTCAGCCCAGTCCAGCTGCAAGAGGTGGAGAGGAGATGAGATGGGATGAATAACGTGAAGAGATCCTGAGAGGCTTCTGCCAGCCTGTTGTGAAGAACGAACTTTTCTTGTGAGAGAAACAGCTGCAAACACCAAGGTCAGTGAAGGAGGGGGAGGAGTAATGTGGCTCCTGGCCAAGATTCCCCTGCAGCCTGTGGTGATGACCATGGTGGAGCAGGTTGTCCCCCTGCAGCCCATGGAGGTCCACGGAGGAGCAGAGATCCACTTGGAGCTTGGAGCCCGTGAAGGACCCCGCACCGGGGGAGGGGGATGCCTGAAGGTGGCTGTGGCCCGTGGAGGGCCCGCTGGGACAGCTGTTCTGGAGAGACTGCACTCCGTGGAAGAGATAACCTACGCCGGAGCAGTTTAATGAAGGACTGTGGCGTATGGGTGGGACCCCACACTGGAGCAGGGGAGGGATGTGAGGAGTTCTTCCCCCAACTGTGAAGCAGCGGCGTAAAACAACGCATAATGAACTGACCGCGATCCCCATTCCCTCTTCCCCCCTGTGCCGCTTGGGGCGGGGGGAAGGTAGATAATGTTAAGCTCGGGAAGTGGAAGGGGTGGAGGAGGTTATCTTGTTTCTCTGTCTCATTATCCTGCTAGTTGTAGTAATAAATGAATAGTTTTCCCCAAGTCGAGTCTGTTTTTTGCCCGTGACGGTAAGGATTTCTCCCTGTCCTTATCTCAAACCTTGAGTCGTTTTTCTTAAATTATCTCTCCCTATTCTCTCGGAGGATGGGGGAAGTGAGAGAGAGACTGCGTAGTCTGGTCCGGATCGGGGCTGAACTATGACACAGAAATTTAACTTTCTTTTCAGTAGAAATTAGAAAAACGGAAGGTTCAATTGTCTCTAATCTTCTGTGAACTGTAAACAGCTTGACTGGTGCTACAACATATGAAAAGCCCTTAAAAGAGGTAGGGGAAGAATTTTCCCATTCTAAGAAAGTAATGGGATTTCCCTAAAAATCTTAAGCATATTTCTAGCTTTATAGAAACAAAATCAGTAAAAATTAGGAAAAATAGAGTGCTGTAGAAAGGCCCAGAAATGACTGTGATTACCTGCCATCTTAGAAACTGGGGTTTGACAAGAAGAACACAGAAGTCATTGCAGATTCTCTAGCCATGTCCTTAATATATAAGGAAGTAATCTGTCCTCTCTTCAGGTATTGCTGTGCATTTTAGGGTTTCTTTTTCCATTTTTAAATTCCAAGCCTACCTTCCATGTCAGAAAGAACTGCATTTTTGTTGTTGAATGGTCTTGATGATCTGGTCTACTGGAGTCCTGCCTAGCATCAGGTTCCCCCTTCACAATATTCCTAGCTGTCTGTACCACTGCCACACCCTGCCCTCACCCCTCCAAAAATCCCCCAAAACCCAAAACAAAACAAAAAAAATCAACACCCTGACAACTCACACATATTACTTTTAATATCACACACACATTGTATATTTTGGTTTGAAGTAGCAGACCTATATGTCCTATGAGGAGTGGCTAAGGACTTTTGAGTTTGTCTAGTTTGGAAAAAAAACACTGAGGGGCAGCCTCATTGCTGTCTACAGCTTCCTGAGGAAAGGAAGTGGAGAAGGAGGTGCTGATCTCTTCTTCCTCGTATCCAGTGACAGCAGGTATGGGAATAGTTCAAATCTGTATGAAGGGAGGTTCGGACATTAGGAAGCATTTGTTTACTGAGAGGGTTGTCAAACATTGGAAGCTCCTAGAGAGGTGGTCAATGCCTCAAGCCTGTCAGCATTTAAACGGCATTTGCACTATGCTCTTAATAATATACTTTAACTTTGGTCAGCTCTGAAGTGGTCAGGCAGCTGGAATAAATGATTGCTCTTTCTTCCAACTGAACTATTCTATTCTATTCTATTCTATTCTATTCTATTCTATTCTATTCTATTCTATTCTATAGCCTAGAAGGCCAAAAAAAGAGGACATGTACAAAAATGGACAGAAGCACAGCACAAGCAAAATTCAGGAAGAACAGGAAGGAGTTGTGTTGGGTTTGGACCCTTATAAAAGGGTAAAGGCAAGAATCCAAACTGAAGCTCCACTTAAGGCAGATTCCAATGCTACGACACCTCAGCAGAGACAAGAGAATTCCCTTAAACCATCAGTTACATGAAAAATTGGATTGGTATGGAACAAGGAACTTTTTTTTTTTTTTTTTTTTTAGGAAGTGTGTAGCACTTTCAGTCCATTAGGAAAATGAAAATGAAAGATTGTTTGAGTTTCCCTTTAGAAGTTAAGCACCCATGCCTTTGTAATGATGATGATGTGATGGCTAGTTAAGAAACTGCTGCTTGACAGTGTCCTGACAATTTCTTTGTCCAGACAGTGTCAGTCATTTCTGAAATTTCTTTAGGAAGTGCCATGAGCTGTGAGAGAGTCACTGAGCATGAACAGGTGAGCTCTGTAAGAGATGCCCTGCTTTCAGCTTTTAAAGATGACAACGGCGAGAGAATAAAGATGTGTACTTATGGGCCTCTCACGCTGACCAGTTTCTACTGTCAAACAACATCAAAAACTCTTATCAAGTCTATGAAATGGGAACATCAAAAGCCTGTATACAACATCTGTATGTACACAAGTTACACATATGAACTCCCTGAGATAAATATACACCTGTCTCTGCAATCTCACTGTGACATCGTTATTATCACTATTGAGTCATCATCTACAGTTCATCACAGAACGAGAATTAAGAAGAGTATGTTTGTACTTCCTGCTTGTATAGCCCTGTCGCAGTAGACTAATGGGCATTACTGAGTTTCTAGGAACTATTGCAATGTTGTACCATTGCCACCCTCTTTATAATCCTTATAAAAAGAGAATAGCAAACTTTTGATGTTCAAAAAGAAAAATTCCTCTCAAAGCAAGCTAGGTATACAAATAAGAATATTGTGCATTGTTAATTAACTTGGTTTTTAATTTTGAAGTCTTTTTTTTTCCTCAGTCTTTTTACCATTGTGCCCATATTCTATATATAAAATACATATATTTATTTTTTTAAGCTGAACTATGATTATGCAAATAAGAAAATAAATAACATCCAGCACACATTACAACATTCCTAGGCAAATTATAGGTTGGTGAAATACAAATAGCTCTCATTTGAAAATGTAGGTGGTGTAATTCTCCTTTCTGTTTTGTTCTGGTCTCTTTCCTTCTCACAAAATTTGTGATGGACAGCTGGTGGTAATGGTTATGTTGATGACAAGTGGGCATTGCATTACGTTTAAAGATGTTACTTGTTTTCATGAATATAACCCAAAGCTTGATTTCCTAAACTAAAATATTATTGCCTAACATGAAAGTATCTCTGCAAAGTCTGATGGTTTGGTCCCACAACAAGGAATTATTTTCCTTACTAAGAATGAAATCCTACTGTTGGTGCCAGGTACTGGGACTAAGTGCTCAACCATGTCAGAGACTTCTCATACCCAAGCTGCAGTGCTGTGAATGATACACATTCATTTTATGACTGCAACTGCTTATTTCCATCAAGATACTGAGAAAGAGTGAAATTCCAGAAAGCTGGCTACGGTATGTCACAGAAGCAATGAAATGATGTGCATATTTGAAAGTTACTGCTTGATCTCATTTGCTTGCCCCACCTTTTTAACTTTACAAACTCTGTGCATGTGTCTTCCTCCCAGTGAGAATCACGAGATCAGATGCTTTTGTTGGCCATCGGCATGCTGTTAGGGAAACAAAAGCACACCTGAACAGCACATCTGCACTTCACTATTTGCAGTTGATTCTGAGATTCTGCAGGTTAGTGGTGAGAAAACTCTAGATGGCACAGTGCATCTCTGCCAACATTATATACACTGCTTCCCATCTGAGAGGCCTTTAGCTTCATGTCTTGTCTCACTTCAGCTAATTAACCCTGCCTTTCAGCAGGGCTTGGCTGCTACACAGTGATGATGCCGTATCCCTCCTCAAACATTCCTGGTCCATGTTAACTTGGAATTTCTGTGCCTTTACAACTGTGTATCCTGCTGCCGTATCCTTTAAGTGCAATTGATACTGAACTGTACAAAAGCATTTCTGTCTCCCTGCCCTGCAACACACCCTTCTGCTACTTCTAGGTGCTTCATTCAGCACTCCATTTGATACTTCTTAAGATTAATACCCTCTGTGTTTTAGCTGAGGAAAGCTGATTTTAGCCTCATGCTATTTAACAGCATTTACTACTCACCTCAGTGCTTTGGTGAGAACAATAGTCAGGTTCAGATGTTGTGGGCATTGGACTTTGTAACTGCTGCATTTCATAATCCAGTGGAAGCAGGAACCTCCTAAGTGGAGAAGAACATCAGCAGGGTCATACACTAAGAACTCAAGACAGTAATAGTCCTCTGATTAAGTCTTGTGCTTCACCTTCCACAGTTACAGTCCTTTTCCATATCATCCGGCTATTATTCACTGCCCGATTATACACCCTCACGACTCATTCCTCCAAGTGAGTCTTTCAAAAGGTGTGAGGTGCCAAGATGTGCCCAGAAAAAGGTTATAAAATTCACTGCTTCCCACAAAGTTTTCACATTGTTTTAGGTTCTTCCATTCATTTTACTGTTCACATTGCAATTCATCCCAGTGAGAAACCTGTTAGCTCTGTGGGTGTTGTACATGAGCAATGATCATGCAAGCAGGCCATATGGGCCCCATCTGCTTCCAAGGAAGTAATGACTGTTTGACCATTGACTTCAAAGGTAACAAGATCATGCCATTCATAAACAGAATGCACAAAATCTCCTAAATAGGCAGCAGGGACACAGGAGGACAGAGAGGCAAAGTAGGACTCTCCAGGATTACCCACAGGATCAGTGAGTCTCCCAGTCCAGTGTTTCACTGGTGTCTAGTCTCCAGCTCACTGTCTACTGCCTAGTATTCCTTGTCTAAACTCTATTGATTTCATCATTTTTTTTTTTTTTATGCTGGGTCATGCTTCATTTTTGTTGTTGTCTTTATTGTGTTTATTTACCTCCTAGCATGCTACTGAAAAGCAACATTCAAATTTAATTGATGGTTCCTGACTGACCTTCATAACTTGCTTACAGTGAAAGAGTTATACTGAAATCACTGAAATCCAGGCCAGTCATGCAAGGAAAATGACTGAACAATGCCCTGGAAGTCAGGGGTTTTTGTTCATTTATTACTTAAAAAAAAAAAATACATTTTACTTTAGCTGAAGAGCTGATTCCTAGTTGTATACTTATCAATTCATTCATAGAGATGCCTAATGTTGAAGAAAATATAGAAATACAATGCAATGATGGAGGAGGATAAAACTTAACAAGTTATTAAAAAAGACAAATTAGAATGACATTTGGACCTGCTTTGCTAATGTACTAAGTCATGAAATAACCTAGACCTTTTCTATAATTTAAATGTATATAATTAGTTTTGGTAGTCAAGTGTAATCTTCTAGGTTAAGATCTACCAGCTAAACAAAAGTTAAAAATCCTC
This sequence comes from Tetrax tetrax, assembly GCA_009806455.1. Taxonomy (NCBI): domain Eukaryota; kingdom Metazoa; phylum Chordata; class Aves; order Otidiformes; family Otididae; genus Tetrax; species Tetrax tetrax. The sequence continues at coordinate 516,522 of WHYT01017449.1, read as the reverse complement.
CAAAATCCTAACCTTCAGGCTGGTGGGATATCATAGCCATCTAACATTGTATCTAAGCACTGACCCTGAGGGCAGGATCTAATGCTAATTAAAAATCACAGAATCATAAAATCATAGAATAGTTTGGGTGGAAAGGATCTTTAAAGGCCATCTAGTCCAATCTCCCTGCAGTGAACAGGGACATCTTCAACCAGATCAGGTTGCTCAGAGCCTCATCCAACCTGGCCTTGAAAGTTTCCAGGGACGGGGCATCCACCACCTCTGTGGGCAACCTGTCCCAGTGTTCTACCACCCTCATTGTAAAATTTTTTTTCCTAAAGTTTAATCTGAATCTACCTCCCTCTTTTTTAAAACCATTACCCCTCATCCTATTACATCAGGCCCTACTAAAAACTTTCTCCCCATCTTTCCTCTAGGCCCCCTTTAGGTATTGGAAGGCCACTATGAGGCCTCCCTAGAGCCTTCTCTTCTCCAAGCTGAACAGCCCCAAATCTTTCAGCCTGCCGTCATACGAGAGGTGCTCCAGCCCTCTTATAATTTTTGTGACCCTCCTCTGGACTCTCTCTGCAGTTATTATTTTTTTTGTTTTCACAGGGGATGGTCTACACCTATACTTTATCATATTAAAGCAATATCTCATCATGTGAGCAATCCTAAGCTATTAATAGGTGTTAATTTACTTTCTGTCATTCACTGTACTGATTTAAAAGTATATATATTTTAAACAGAAAAGATAACCATAGGTTTAAGCTGAATTTTTTAAAGCAGATTAACTTTTCCCTGAATCTGTATTTTCAGTAGTCCAGAACTAATTCTGGATATAGGTCTAAATTAGTAATACATTTTAGCTGGAAGAGACAACTTATTTTAATGATAGGGAATATATTTGGAATTTTCCAGATGGTTTATCGTTGTGCTTACAAGGCAAAACTAACAAGCTTGCTCACTCAGGATTTAGATATCCACTCATACCAGCCAAAGATGTCATAACGATATATAATTCCTCTCTGCAACAGCTTCTGAGAGACTTCAACAAGGCTGTGAAGCTATAGGATGTGCTGATGTTGAAAGTTTCTTGTGGAATGTTGTAATTTGTGTAAAATATTTAGTTATTCACTAGGCCATGTGACTGGGTACTTCTTTTCCATGTAAACAGGTATTCAAGGCAATTCTGCGTAAAAGGTTTGTCAAGGTGTGCAGGTTCCATGATGCTGATATCTGTTTATTACTTCCAGTTCTTTCTACAGATGTGCATAGTTATAATGGAAAACTACAGTTTGAATGCCCATGAAAACAGATGGAATAATGAGAAGATGCAGGTATGTCTGCAAGAGAGACTAGGAGCCAAAATGACTTCTCAGAATACTTTAAAATATTGTGTACTTGATACTACTTTTCCATATGACTAGTTTATCTATCTGTCCACTGCATAATCAGAAATAAAAGATTGCACAGTGGTGATCAGATATTGATGTATACATGAGCAGACAGTGTACTGTCCTGAAGACTCACTTTATATTATAATATTGCTTACCCTTCAGAGGTATTTGGAAATTTCTGCTATAGTTCATTCAAAGGAAAAGATCTGATCAAGGCCTTAATATTAGTGCTTATTGGTATCAACTCTGCATATGAGTAATTTGTTCTCTTCTTGAATTCTTTCTTTCACTTCCAAGGGCATTTAAAATTATCTCTAGAATAAAGGCACTTCTCTATTCCCCTGAAGAAGATCCTTGATAACCATTTTGTGCATTCCTGGCTTTGCCTTCAGCTCCAGTGGACTGCTTCTTTGCAGAGTTTCTCAAGAGCAAAGCCCTGGATTTGGGTTACGTCTTCTTCAGACCTGTGTCTGGAGACAAATTTCTGAGCCAAAGCAGGAGATGGAATGAGGATCAACCATATCTGAGCACTCATATTCTCCTTAATTTCCATTCTCCTGGGGCAATACTAGTTTCTTTTGTGTGTGTTCTTATTGATTTTTCCTTATGCAGAAATCTCTTTGTTATGCCTTGATTCAAGGATTTCTTGTGACCATTTTTAAAAGCTGACTATTAAATCAGTGCCTCATATGCACAGCAGATTTAAAAAGTTATAAACTGTAGGAAACCTGTGGAGTCACACATAACAAGAATTCCTCTTCGTGTACATTAGATGAACCTGCATATAATCAAGCAGGAGATTTCTGTTTTCTAAATACTCAATGCTGTGATGTGTGTTGGGTTGGGTAGAGTAACAAAGGGTCAAGCAGATCATGATACCCTGACAAATTCTTACAAATTCAAGCTGTAGTCAGTAGAATCTCAGATTCAATTTTATTAGTAGAAATATGGAAGTATCAGAAATTACCTTCTTGCTTTAAAGTTGCTATCAAAACATATAGCAGGAGGGAAAAGGGGCTTTATTTTATATCTACTTTTAGCTGGCTATTTTATTACTGCAGTGGATCTGCCAGGCAGCAATCCCAATCTTATTAGCTACTAAGCAGCAAACCTATGCAGTTGTATTACAAAAAGGAGGTTTTGCCATATTTTCTTTCAAAGTGCTGGGTGATTTTACTTAGAATAAGAGTTGGGGACTAAATCTAAAGTGTCATGCAGCACTTGGTTATTAGAGGAAGTTTCTTGTCAAGCCAAAAGCCTTTTTCAGACACTGTTGTGTTATTGATCTCAAATCTGAGAAGGTATAGGCTGCCTGACCTTGACCTGATGTGTGGAAAGGTAGGGTTTTTAATCTCTCATTACAACTGGAAAAGTGCATTTTGTAATGCTGTCAATATGTATTTCATAGGTGATCAATCTTACTAGCAAGTTATTCTATGCTTTTAACATGTGGTCATTTTCTGCATCTTGTCTGAAAAGACACGTACTGTACATTCTCATTAGAAGATTATATTTTTGTTTTGCTCTTTCTTTACCAGAAGAAGGTCAAGGCAGTGATTAGTCCTCTGTCCCAGCAACAGACTGAAATTTTTGGCCTAGTATTTTTTGTATATCTATATTGTGTATTTCATTTTTTTTTTTTAAATCTATTTGTATTTATTCAACATGTCTTTTTTTCCTTTCTTTATGAAGAACCTTGCGAGTTTTTTGTTCATGAGGGCTAATGTCAAAAAGAGAATAAAGAAACAGAAGGCTCAAATTAATTAAAGTAGACAATAAAGAGAGAGAGATTGAAGACAGAGGCATTGACAATATAATATTTAATATTATTTTTGGACTCTAACAAGAATAACAAATTCCATAAAAATTAAAAGTGTTTTTCCAAACTCTTGAAAAAATAAACTAAAAGCTTTAGTTAGCAATATTCAGTAACACAGTCTGCATAAAATGTCTTTGCTACTAATTGGAATGAATTCATGCCTTCCCCATTGTAAGTCAAAACTGCACAAGCTTTCTCTCTCTGATAATGTTGCAAAGGTAGCCTCACTTCCATCTATTAATGTCATCTCTAGTGTGCCTGCGAAATTTGCCAGAACTGATTAGAGCAGATATTAAATGATAATTGGACATTTAGTGCTCGTCAAACAGAAAGTGACAGATGGCCACTAATTAAATTATAGTTCTGACATTATTCACAATGGTTTATGAACCTTCAGTAGTGACCTTCATGCATCTCTTCTCTCTTTTGGGGGATAAGAGAGTGATAAGAAAAAAAAAAAAAAAGAAGACGACACTATTAAAAATGTTAACAAATACATGCAAAGCGAAAAACTTTTTCTTTCCTAATTGATCTCTCCATAGAATTAGATAGTGTGACAAATAATCAGATTCATAATCAGATCAGAATCAGTAAGGTGAATTGAGTAGATAAAGTTAGGAAGAGAAATTAATCATACCCTGAAAGAAGTATGCATGTTTTAACTATACTTTCATTGTGGGAAAATTAAATGTGCCTAAACATAGTCTGATCCTAGAAAAGGAAATCCAGTGCCTCTCATAGTATGCTCTTTTACTTATTAACTCTAGATTACATTACCTACTGTCTCTACCAGCTACATGAAAAGGCTTTACTTACTCAATAGTAAAAAAAAAAAAATAAAAACTTGAAATAGGAAGTCACAGCTGCTGAGCCAGAACTACACTTTTTCACTTTATACTAAAAGTGAAAACACATCATTAATTACTTCACAACTTTGGTTTCATTAGTCTTACTTCATTTTTTAGTTAATAGTTTTAAAAAGTACAGCTGTAATATCCCTGGTTATCAGCAGTCTCCATTTTTGTGTAATCTGTCTTCCAAAAATTGGTCAAATAATATTTGCCTAAAGATTTTTCAAAAAAAAAAAAGATTAAAGTTAGCTTTAGTGTTTCCATATGGTTCTATTTGATTATAACATTGTACAGACATTACTGCATTACAGATACTAGTGTGTATATGTATAGTGTTACATGTGCATATAGAGTTACACATACATATGCATATATTGTAAGAATTCAGAGACCTGTTGCTAGGATAAAAAAAAAAATAGTAACTTTTATTTAGGTAAATAGTCTTATTATTTTCAAGAGAGACTGGTCCCTATGTCAAAAATCCGTCTACATGTTGCTAGAAATTGGCTTGTTAATATATGCACTTACAGGTATACGTTAAAGTTTTACAAAGAGTTATATACCTATTTTTTTCACTGTTTTATTTAATAGCGTTATTCAATAAGTTGTTATGTATATGTACCTTTGTAAATTTTTTTCCTACATATTTTTTGATGAGTAGGAGGAATAATAAATAACAGAACTGTAAATCACCAAAAAAAAAAAAAAAAGCACCAACAAACAAACCCCCCCACAAACCCTCGGAAACAATAAACCTTTGGAATAGTTTGAAATAAATACAACCTTTAATGTGTTTTGTTAACATACTTCATTTCTATACTATGCAAAACCAATTGTGATTTTGAAAACCGGTATTTTTTTCTTCATATCAATCTGCTTTTTGGTCACATGTCTAACCTCTCCATAATGCAATAGAAAATCTTTAATCTTTATGATTCTTGAAGTATCTCACTCACACATGACCAGAACTTCCAAAAGAAAGTATGTAAAACACACAATATTAAATTCCATATAAATTATATGATAATATAAGAGATTTAAAAAAATTCAAATGCATACAATTCATAAAGTATAAACAAATATCTACAGAAAATACCGATTTTTTTTTTTACTGGAATTCAGTAGTGTTTGACATCCAATATACCTAATATAAAAACATAGCATATCCTGAGTGAATTTTAAAACACTGTGTCCAAACAGTATAGATTAAAATGCTGAAGAAAAGCAAAATGTTATTGTTCTGAAAGGATTGCTGTCCTCTGAGCTTTCAGGAACCTCCTGCTGTGAAAGTCATTTGGACTTAATAGAAAACTCCTTGATCCAATTATACTCAATGGACCTTTTTCTTCTCTCCGTTAAACCGGTACAAATGTGGAGTAACTTCACTGTCTTCGGTAGTTACTCTGGATTTATACTGCTCCCTGGTCCATCTAATCTTCTGCTTCTGTTCAGTTATGGATATTTGCAGGGGTAAGTAGCTTTGCTGGATAGTCTTCTCCACATTTATTTTCATTCTTTTTCAAGCCACCAACATGAGAAAGCCCATTAATCGCTGCTCATGAGATCTGTGTTATACTTGCTACATCATGTTCTGGAATGCCCTGAAATTCATCATAATTTCCGTTCAAATTCTCTCTTAGTACCTAATTCCTGCAAAGCAAAAATGCTTTTCAATTCCAAGGCATTTTATATCGAAAATCTTAGCCTATTTTAGAAATACTAAGGAGATGTAAACTCCTATGCAGTGAGCCATTTGTTTGAATTTAACTTACACTTTCAAAACTGTGTATCAGACTACTTTCTCTGTAGAAATCAACTCAGTTGCACCTCAAAATACAGGGACTTAATATATTCACAAAGTGACGCAAGCAAACAAGTATAAACAAGATTTCCTTAATCAGAGCAGATTTCAGCCTGAGCAA